>JAEAOA010002240.1:1200000-1742500 GCA_016746295.1 Potamilus streckersoni
TAGGAAATATGCATTGTTTGTTGGTGATATTCCAGAAAGATAACGAGTATACTTACCAAATGACTGAATATTGAAATATTAGGATTAGAAAATTAATTTTAACCTTCCCATAATTTTGATTTACATGAAGCAAACGATACGGGAATTAAAAGGAACAAACAAACAAAAAAGTGTTTTTTAAATTTGAACAAAAATGGTTATTTACAGATAATGGTACATGGAATTAAAACGAACAAGTTAATTATATATAACAGTTTAATTTGTGAAACTTTTAACGGAATAATACCTAATAATTTAGTTATCGATAATAGAAATGAAATTGAAAACAGATAATCGCCTAGAAAATTTAGATTTGGTTAAACAATAAGAGAACACAAGACGTAGAGCATGTTATATTGGTTCTAATTTTAAAGAACTAAAATCAGTTATTGGTACGATAATTTTAGATACAATAATTATTAATATTTTCTATATAATTATGAGAAAGAAAATTACGACCAAATTCCCTGACATCATCGCGATTAAATCGTAATGTCATGATTTTATTTGAATCAAGTTTTATATTATATGCTGCTGTTAACAAAAATCTGTCAGAATCACCTAATATTATCATAACATCAAGAAATAAACCTGTCCTAATAAACAATCTCGAATTGCCTTAGCTAGTTCTTTGTTGTTTAATATATTAACTCGCAGATGATATTTTATTTGTCCGAATATATTAATTAGATAAAAGATTATTATAATAAAGAACTTAATTGAAAGACTCGCTGAGCTATATTCAGACATATTCAGACTACTTTGTTTCAGTTTCAAATGTTACATTAGAAAATATATTATCATATTATGTATGATATAGTTGCTGGTTGTACTGACAATTATATAACTATGACGACGACGAAGATGATGTTAGTAAAAAAATTAAGCAGACCAACAACTGTGCGATATGAAGTTAAATACCATATTGCTAAACAAATAAAATGTAATTTTAGTGTTGCCAAGCATCAACTATTTTTTGTAACTTTTTAATCCCTTCTTAAATGTAAAAATACCTGGACAACACAGAAGTATAAAATACGATTTTATGTTTGTTGAAAGATTTAATTTAATATCAATAGATAATACAAGAAAATTATATTTAATGTCTGTATGTAAATTGTATGTAAATCAGTATTAATAAATTACGAACAAATTTATAATACTATTATTAGATCAAAATCGACTGAGTTGGTACCCAACTTTAAATTTTTCGCTATACCCTCGCCATTTAACTAAACGATTGTTACCGCGCTTTTTAATAACTTTTTTAAAGACAAATATATTTTGTTTTGTTTTTCGAAGTTCTTGCTCATAACAATTGCAACTTATAGGCTCACCTAATAAATCTTTCAACGAGTATGTAACTGGCATTGTGTAAAGTACTTTATCAATAACAAATACTTCTTTGATACGGTTATGAGTATAACCTTTTTCAAATTTTTTGTTCGTAAAAGAAATTCTAATTTTATCATCAACTTTAAATTTATGTCTGCAGTACATATCTTCATTTGCCAATATTTGCAATCGCTTCGTTTGGCAACATTTTATTGCTTCAGTGTTTTTATATTCGTCAAAGCATCATCAGAATCAGCAACATGGTCACCTCAAAATAATACCAACAAATACACCACAGAAGTTACTGGTGAGTATAGGCTGCCCATATTTAGCACAGCAAAATTTAGTACATTTAATACATTTCCATGGCGACATTCAACCGATAATTTTTCTGGAGTTGTATTTGTAGTGTTAAATAAAGATGCTGAGGAAATATTTAACTAGAAGCATCTGATAAAACCGCAGCGACTTGTGATGTCTGGAATTTATAGCTGAAACTCCCGAATTAATTACTTGGATGACAGTATAAAATATGTAAACAAATATTATATAATAAAAATTAAATATAGTTGATTTTCATCATATTTCAGGGGAAAAAATCCAAAACAAGTTGTGGACTCTCTAACTCAATATTACAGATATTATCATTAAAAGCTTTGATCTGTGAAATAATGTTACAAATACTATACCAAAAGACTCCGAGTGATATCATATTTACCGCTGTTAATGACTACCTCTGGTATAATTTCAAGTGGTGTATCATTAAATCCGTTTTGGTTAATAATATCCGGCGTTGGTATTTCTATTGAAGCAGCGTGTAAAAAAATGAACCTTGGCTAGAGACTAAAAAAACTTGCAAAACAGCAAGTATCACCTATAATTAAATACTTATCAGATACCATCTTATTTGCGTGGCATAAATATGATATGGACAATTTAATAATAGAGATCTGTATTATTGACAGTATGTTAACATATTCTGTCAACGAGAATCAGCAAATATGAAAATGATTATCATAAAATATGGGTTACGACAGTAGATTTTAATTGGGTGCAGCAATAGAAATATAGTTATCATATTATTAATGAATGTCATCACATCATCTGCCCAACCCGCTATTCTCATATCATTTTCAGTCGCGTATAATCATACAGATCCATATTTTGGTGATATATGGTAACCTACTTTTTTTCTCCAAAAAAACAATCGCTTATTACTTTAGGTTTTATACCAGTATTAGCTGACTCTGTTTAATGGAATTAAATCTCTTGCAAAATATGTTTGTCAGATCAAGTCCAACATGTCGGGTTGAATGACAGAAAAATATTACATATACTATTTTTTGTTTAATATGAAATTTTGACTAAAAACAACAATATTACTTTGGTTAATAAGTATATGGCAGTAATAGTATTATGGGTATTTGAGTTGCTTTTATCTTTGCGACACCCCTACCCCAACTAAACATATTTTGTCAGAATATGAATGTCATCATTTTAAGCTAAATGACTGCTGACAAAAATAATAACGTATAACGTTTTGGTGGGTATGGGGTCTCTGAGAAAGAATTATCAAATTAACCATACTACTGTACAAAGGTCGAATATGTGTTTGTGTTTGTTTAATAACAGATCCAGTGAAACTTTGTGAAACGCACGATAATATTCACGAATCACATCGTCGGCAAAGTTGATTATGTACTTTGACTCCCATTCCACATTTTTAAACATGATCTAACACATGTACCAATGCTATACGTTAGGTAATGTGATTTATAGTATTCATAACAGACGTTTCTGCAGTATATTCATATTTCCCATGCATACAACTTCGCAGTGATTAAGTCCCACTACCAATAAGCATTTTTTTTATACATGTACAAATTCATTTAATTAGGTAGAATTTTCCAGTCTCCACCGCTTAATCGCTTTATGAGGCAATAGTTGTATTTTATACAAAATCCCATGGAGTCTGCCAATAGTAACATAAAATTGTGACTCTGCTTTTTTCAAACATTACTTGTGCCATATCAAGGTCCTAATCATCAAATTCCCTTGATGCAGTAGATGAAAAATCTTTCAAAAAAGGAGTCGGTCTATAAAGGCCAATGATGCATATTTGAGTATTACACCAACTCGATTATAATGGCCAGATGTTGAACATGCGTCACCAATAACGTGAAAAGCGTGTGTGAATTTCCTCAATAGTTTTTCTTTTCTTGAATCGGATAATTGCTGTTGCAAATTTCTTTAAGTGTTCTCTATATTCTCGTTTTGCATGGTCGTATATTGTTTTGTTAAACATATACTGATGGTTACTGAATGTAGATGCCATTGTTATATAAATACTATAATTATTTATTTTAATTGATTTGCTTTCGGAAATCTTCATCACTGATAGAAAAGTCGCTGCTGATATCACTAGAGAATTCGTTCGTTTCAAATGTATTATGTGATTCAACCAACGTCAGGGTTTCATTTTTGCATGCACAATATCCAATACGATTTGTTTTGCAGATAAGCTTGGCAAAAACTGTAAAATCCTGCTTTCATGTGGTTCAGAAATTGATTCATTTATCAACCTTTTTTAGTCATTCAAAGATCTTTAAAATCTATAACAGTTACTTTTTTCTGTCTAAACAAGGTTATTCTTTCTGACTAATGTATTATTTTTATTAAAAATATGTTTTTTTCTTCTGTCCAACTATAGCTTTTGACTCTCAAATCAATGGCTTGTTTTTACAGTCTAATCAATGTTTCTTTCTTTCTGCATAACCATGTTTTTTGTTTTTGCCTTTTGAATTTCCTGTCACTTTTGTGAATAATCAATTTGGTTTGTCTAACTAATGCTTTTTCAGCCTATCCCATGTCTTTTCTCGTGCAATCGATGATTTTTCAGTCTAACCAATGCATTTTATGGATGACAGACAGAGGAGAGCAGTACATACAAATGAAAATGTATATTCTTTGAAGACAAAGTATATAAATCACAAAGCATTTAAATTTACCAACCCAAAAGCAGTAGTGTAACAGAATATGTCATGACATTCTAAGCTGCTGACGATACTTGCCAACGTGGGCAGTTTAGAAGTTTTTCAGTTTGCCAAAGTTTATACACAATCTATGTGAGTGGAAATGCTGTTTCGTTTTCCTTTGTAATGATTGATAATATTCGATCTTTACGATAATTATTTATAAATTTTTCGCACACTTCTGATAATCATTTTTCTTTAACTTAGAGTCCGGCAGCATCCGTAACGTTATCCCTGCGTTCTACTCAGTTATCTCTAACTCGATTATACATGTCCAAACGCTCAGGAAATTGATCGAAAATTATGAAACCCATATTTCCACTCAACTACCATCGCAGTAATATCTCACAGTTTGAAGTCACAATTTCAAACCGATATTGGAGGAATTTCAATGGAATATAAGTATCCATACGCAAACGTCAAGACAGGAAAGACAAAATTAACTTCTTATTTTCCTAATAGATCTAAGAAAAAATATTATATCCAAGGTATTTCTATTCAAACAATATAAGAAACAATTTATTTAAAAGACCAATTTATTATAAGACATTAAAAGAGTTAAACTGAAAAGACTGTAATAAGAGTATACTGAATTGATAAACAATCAAGTGTAAATGAAGTGACTGTTGCATTACTTAGTACAATTCCGAAGAACGACACACCTTGTAATGGCACCATATTTGGAATCGGTACACAATTAATAAAATCCGGTTCAGTACCCACGAATGTAGTCCCAGTCTATTTTTAGATCACTTTTTCCGGTCTAAATTTAGTGGTGATACTAGAGTCAGATTTTGGCATTCTTGGTAAGGATTTAAAGGCAATTGTTTATTCTTTAAAATGTGAGCTTATGGTGTGGTTGTCTGTGTGTATTTCGGCGACAGTGCACATTGAGTAATAAGGTCATGGTGATGATCCGGAAGTGAATTCTGTGTTCCGTTGCCTGGTGTTTTGTTTACAATTCAGCCTCTCAAAAAAATGCAGGTCAACCCTTGACAAGAACTAAACCGTAAAGTCATCTTTGAAGGTATTTTAGATTAACATATGATTTGTATTGATTGTCACACAGTGGAAAGTTCAGTACTGAGAAACAAATGTAGAGAATATATAGTGAAATTAATTGTGTACTATGTCCTGTCAGTAAAAACTTGAAACTGATATAAAATTTTTATTATTAATGACATACACATGAAATTTTAATAGGTTATGTATATTGACTTTAAAAATATAAAAATGAAATTAAAAATAAAAAAATAATTTTAATTTTAAAAATTTAAATGAAATTTAAAAAAACAATTAAAAAATAAAAATTTTCCACCAAGTATACACATACATAATATTTTTTGGGAATGATATTAAATGATATCAGCATATATATACTCCTACACCATATACAAGCTCAAATGATGGATATTTGTCAAATTTGATCAGAGAAAATATCTTTATTAGTCAAAATGAGACCCTCATTTAAAATACATGAAGACAAAATTCTACTTTGCTTTGTACCTTTAGGTCATTGAAACTATTTATTTGGGGTTCAAACAGCTAATTTATGTGTTTATGATGGGGTGACTTCCTGAGTAACACATATCTGCTTGTATAGCTATCAGTAATTGTTTATAACCATAGTTATAGGGTATTTAGTGAGAGGACAGAGATGAAGACTTTATACTAGAACCTGTTCAAGTTCTCTACAAAATCATATTAAGCTGTCAGAGAATGAAATACAGGTCAGAGGGGTAAAATATACTTTACCCAGGTATATTTACCATTGCATGTAAGAAAACAGCAAAATGATGTAAGTTGAACACAGAATGCATTCCATTTTATTGTTCAGTTTCTTTAAGATGTTGATTGATGTAGTGCGACATTGTAGCCTAGATGATATTATGGGAATTCTCATGATCCATTTTGCTTTATGCATTATTAATGACTAATAATATTTGTTATCTGACACTTTAAAGATTACATAAGTAATATTCAAACAGATTATTTGAATTTAACTTTCTACAACTGATCCTAACATGGTTACATAGCTGACATGAACAAATATGCATATATTTTGTAATGTTTGGAATCAAAAGTTGACATTGTTAGGCTGACATGGTACCTATAGTGAATCTGTAAGGCTCAGTTTTGATTGTGTGCACTTAAAATATCCCAAGATGTTATTTTCATCATGAATATGCCTCTGTATGGTAACACATTTCAATTTAGTACTCTGACAGAGGGCGGTATTGCAGCATCAGCTGATATTTCATTCCATTGAATCATTGAATCATTGAACTTAAAACCTTGGTAGCCAAGACTCTTAAAAATAGACTAAAAATATTCAAACAGATTATTTGAATCATGTTTGCACATGTGATTTTAACAAGTACATTGCATATGTCCCACACATGCAAATATCCATCCTTGTTTACAAGTTTTCGGGATGCAAATTTCACATTTAGTTGATGATATAGGATCTATTGGTACCTATAGTTGATCTGTGTGGCCACATTTTGCTATATTCACTCACAATATCTAAAATTGTTTTTTCCTTCATGAATAGGATTGCATATAGTAATAAATTTTAATTTGGTACATTGTCATTTGACTTTTCACTATACTGGTATGTATCAATGTTTGCACCAATGATCAAACCTCACCATTCCAACATTGCCTTAAACTTTATGATACATACTCTACCTGATTAGTTATTTAACCTGTAAATGGCTAAATATGCTTGTAGAAACTTCATCTATTTTTAGGATGCATTTGTCACTTTAATACATGCCCATTGCTTCACATCTTTGAGTGTCACTCTATCAAGTTTACCTTTTTTAACCATATTTGCAACCTGAATGTTATATTGAAATCACCATATCTAACACATTTTAACTTCATTTGCCTACATCTTCCTTTTTTTTAGAATTAAGTGAAACATGTTATATATTTTCAGGTCTAGTCTGGTATCTGAAACAAAGTATTAGAGTTGGATCAATTTGGAAGCTCTCCAGTAGTCCAATGGTGATAGCAAGGTCTCATAAGGACATGTGCAGTGTGCTGCTATAAGTGACCAAGTTGAGTTCATATCAGTACACTGATATACAGCATCTCAAAGACATGGCTTAGATCTTCATGAGAGAGATTCGCATCTTTTTTCAGTAAGGTGAAACTGTATTTTCATATTGCATTGTTGACTTTTGTAGTTATCGGCATTAAAATGGAATGCATATTTGCTATAAAACATGGTAGTGGTCCCATCAAAACTTTAAATTTGAGTGGGATATTAGTTATACAAACAACTGTCCAAGTACCTGAAACAATAAATGTGGAACATAGTACCTGTCATTGTTTCTTTAGTATGTACACCTATATGCATCTGGATAGGCATATTGTAATTTGCTGTCAAAATCACTGTGAGCTATCATGCTTCAGTACCCCTGGGATTAATATTATCAGTTGTACAGACCTAAACTACCATTTGTTTTAAAGACCAATCATTAATCAACATTGCTGCCTTAAATTTGTCAAACTGAATGTCATAACTTGTATGAAAATTTATTTTTTGTAAAATAAAAAGTTTTTAAAATTTATATATTTTTTAAAATTTTCATTAAAATTTAATATATCAATATTTTTTAATTTGAAGACTATTTTCAGACAGGCCTTATCAAGTATTACAATTAGGTTTTTACTGCATTGAAAAATTCCTATAATTAAGGAAGATATAGCAAATTTAGTTTTGGTTTCTTAAGAACAATTGGACCTCAAATTGCACCCTATAGAACACCAGCACTACACACTTTCTGACAGCTGTCACATGTCTTGCTTGCAAGGAAATTTCAAAAGACTTTATGTATGAAGTTGAAACAGTAGTGGCATGCAAAATAAAATGCAAATATAAAAGTTTGACAAAAACATTGACCCTTTCAGGAATCGGTACACAATTAATAAAATCCGGTTCAGTACCCACGAATGTAGTCCCAGTCTATTTTTAGATCACTTTTTCCGGTCTAAATTTAGTGGTGATACTAGAGTCAGATTTTGGCATTCTTGGTAAGGATTTAAAGGCAATTGTTTATTCTTTAAAATGTGAGCTTATGGTGTGGTTGTCTGTGTGTATTTCGGCGACAGTGCACATTGAGTAATAAGGTCATGGTGATGATCCGGAAGTGAATTCTGTGTTCCGTTGCCTGGTGTTTTGTTTACAATTCAGCCTCTCAAAAAAATGCAGGTCAACCCTTGACAAGAACTAAACCGTAAAGTCATCTTTGAAGGTATTTTAGATTAACATATGATTTGTATTGATTGTCACACAGTGGAAAGTTCAGTACTGAGAAACAAATGTAGAGAATATATAGTGAAATTAATTGTGTACTATGTCCATTTGCTCGAGACACATCTAACTAGTAGCACTTTTAACGTGCAGTCAAATAGATCCGGGTTGGAAAGCTGATAGTGCACCCCATTTCTTACCATTGCATATCAATAACATCGTTCAACCTAATTTACTGCCAAAGAATAATGTGAACAGGATGTTCGACATACAATACCATATTCTTTATTCAGTAAAATTCCTTGAAATGTATTGCATGACTGGGAATTTTTGGATAATTGAATTTTTAGAAAGCGTGACACGTAATATCAGGTGTACATACAAAGAATAGGGACGGGTTACAGGCGTTATAGGATACATACACGGATCTCCACAAGCATATTTTACACACCTAGTTAAGATATTGCAAATTATTAGAGAGAGAGAGAGAGAGAGAGAGAGAGAGAGAGAGAGAGAGAGAGAGAGAGAGAGAGAGAGAGAGAGAGAGAGAGAGAGAGAGAGAGAGAGAGAGAGAGCTTTCCGATTTGGTTTGCTATCCATGTACAAATCTCATTTATTTAGAGGATGCTTACGCGTTCTTCAAATTGGTTTATTGTGTTACATAAGGGGCGTTTGGGACTGTTTTATTTCTAGTAGCAAATGTATATTTGGACGGTCTTTCTGAAGGTAATATAACATTAATATATTAATGTATCATAATAGGAGAATAGTGTGCTAGACATGTATAATCAGTGTAAACGACAACGTTGAATTGCCTTTGACAAACACAAGCAAGAGATATTATGCTTTAATAAGAGAACTTAGCACCTGGCACTGGTGGTGTTGACAAAACTGTTGTGCTTGACAGTAATGGATTTTTATGGAGGATAGCATGTCCTTTTCCTGCTACATTTTGTTTCGAATTGGCTGTCAAAGGGAAGGGAGTTGGTGGGGTAAGTTCTGCCGATTCGTACAAAATAGTTGCTTGAAAATATAGTGCTAATATTAATACTTTATTTTGAATTATTTATAAATTTCTCAATATTTGATGATGTTCACATTTTTTGGTTTACGTTAAGACACGTATCCATATTCTCAAGCTCTATATCTGGAAGATTCATACACATTATGAAAACGTTCATTACATTAAACTATCATGCCCAAACAAGCTCTGAGTTTTAAAGTACTATCTTTAAAAGGTATAAGAGGAGTTACACTAAGACAACAAACACAGGCAAGCAGTCTTCTAAACGTGTTCCTGATTCAGTTTTAAATTAAATATATAATGTGGAACAGGTCGTGTAAAAGTTTCTATTCCGCATCCACCTTCTATCTACCGCTGCTGTATCTGGTGTACGTACGAGCGTGGAAAAATAATCATGCTTGCCTGAAATAAACTGGCTGGCGATTACATCAACCAGTCTGGCATTTACAGTTATATATAAACTGAAAGTCAACTTTGACGAATATATCTATTATGTTAATTACACCACCAGACATTAAAAATGCGTTAGGGTCAAATAATCGTTCCCAACACAGCGCATAATATGTTCTCTTTTAATTCTATGCTCTAATATTTAAATGTGATGACGTCATCAACCGTTATTTGTACAAAAATTTTAAATGATGTAATCTGAAATAATCAACAAAAAAAAAAAAATAAACAAGTAAACGTTTTATCTTGTAAAATTAGTTTCATGACGTTATTTAGACCGTGGTAGAAATGGGCTACTTCCTGTAATGATCGCGCTTTTCAGGGTTTGTGACCCTAATGGTGAAAATAAAGATTAATTCGCCGGATTGGATTAATGCCATGGTCGTCCGAGAGTGATGTGTTGGTACGTTACTGTCTTCATGCGATTCTAAAAGGATAAAAGACGCGTCAGAAAAGTCGAATCAAGCGGAGGGTTGTGGTCACGCTTGCACTGCTTGTGTGAATTTATAATACCGTTAACCTGATTCATGTTGTCAGAAATTTCGTATTCCTTTATTGATAAAACTGCAGACTCCTCTGGTTTATCATATATGATGATCAGTAATTTAAGTCCTTCAAGATGTTAAGTCAGATACTCAAGAACATTACGGTCAAAACCCTGAACAGCGCGGTCATTATAGGAAGTAGCCCATTTTTAATAGTTTTTATCCTGCAGTAAACATGCGTTAGGGTCTAATAATCGTTTCAAACACGGCGCATAATCTGTTCTCTTTTAATACTAGGCTCTAATATTTGAATGTGATGACATCATCAACCGTTATTTGTACCATCAGAATATTTATGTTCTGGAAATTTATAAAACAAATTAATAAATGATGTAATCTGAAATAATAAAAGAAACAAGTTAAACGTTTTATCTTGTAAAATTAGTTTCATGACGTTATTTAGCCCTTGGTAGAAATGGACTACTTCCTGCAATGACCGCGCTGTTCAGGGTTTGTGAGCGTAATAGTGAAAATAAAGGTTAATTCTCTCGAAATAGTTATACAGTTGGTTTTTTACCAACTAGAATGATAAATTTCACTTGCAGAAAACGAGACCACATGGTCTTCGTTTGCTTATATTCTACCCAGACACACTCTCTCTCTCTCTCTCTCTCTCTCTCTCTCTCTCTCTCTCTCTCTCTCTCTCTCTCTCTCTCTCTCTCTCTCTCTCTCTCTCTCTCTCTTAGAGACTTGGGATTCATGTAAAACACAAGGATGGTACTTTAATTTTTCTAGGCGCTCACACTTCACACTATACATATAGCTAGCTTAACTTCAGATATGGCTATCAAATTTCTTCAATCACGCATACATTCGCACCGAAATACCCATACACTCTTGCATGTTTAAACACAATATAATAACACAACATAATAAAACATCATAAAGCGCGATATCAATTACTCGTATACATACAACGATAATAGATTCACATCAGTACATACTCATAATGCGATTATACTGACAATCACAATAATCAGACGCCTATCTTTACATTACAACTCATAACAAATTATACAAATATTCAAGTATGCTCTGATATATTCAACATCTAATTTAACTAGTGAACGCTACCATACGCATTATTAAAGGTACTGGTTTCTATGGAGTAATCGATAACGACTTATAATATTAATTCTGCTGAATTAGCAATCTACATAATTCTATACGTAACTCAAATTCATGTCTTAAAAATGTTCATAAATGAAACACTACAAATAATTATACATACTAAAACAATCACAGTAATGGAGTAAACATAATATTAATACTTACAATTACGACGCTATAATGTTTTGCAAAAATCGAGCAAAAATCTACCTTCCGAAGCTTCTTTCTTTCTTTACAATCCTTTGTCCCACGTCTCCCGCCAATTTACGACTGGTGTCTCACGAAGTATAATACTTATAGAGGCGATGTCTCCTCACAAACTGCCCATGTATACTGACGAATTCTTGGACAGAGATCATCTAATCTCCAGAATCTAGGATTTAGGCCCACCCTCTGGCTGAATTTCGATTGGATATTGTGGGACTGACCCAATCAACTGAACTGTCAGGGTTCTCGTTGTCTTCCTACGTGGCCGTTAGAACACGTCTCGTTTACGCTTTTCCTTTTGATCTCCGACCAATGTATATCACATCGTTGCAAGTTACAAGAGTGGACCCATGAGCTGGCGACATTGGCCGGCGGCGATGCTTATACTTCAAACGCGTTTAAAATATCCCGATGTTTATACCGCAGACTACCTAGGTTGAAAGAACGTGACAGATTACAACTGTGTCCATCATTATTTCTTATGCAGTAACGTCTATAATTGTATGCCTCATAATATCAAAATTGTGCTGTCAGTACATCATGCTATTATCAAAAATAAAAACAAAATAAAAATAAAAATAAATAAAAATATAAAGACTTGCAATCATAATAGTTTTAATCTTGTTTTCATTCAGTTTATCGTAGCGTCATTTTTCTGTGTGATTCAACAACTGAAAGTTTATACCACGATAAGCTCAGAAAAAACTCATTAAACATTTAATTGATTTGCTTTTAAGAACAAGTTGTGCATTCATATCTACCAAAAATTACCCAGTAAACAGAAAATACTTTTCGTCAGCAGACTAATTAATTTATATAACAATCAAGCCATTAGGAATGTGATACTAATAAGACCAACTCTGCTTTTATTTGCTGGTGATGCTGCGTTATTTGTAGGTGGAAAACATGATTTAGACAATAATACATTACACGCTTTCATAAGGTTGTTTCTAAACATGTTCATGGTCTAGTCCTAGTCCGAGACCTTAGTCACTTTTTTTCACTCAGAATATCTTCTTTTCTCATTCTAGGGTTTTGTATACGTGCATCCGGGCAACAACAATACTGGCAAAACCAAACATAGTTTGTAGTCGTATTGATAAAACTTATTTTGTTTTCGTATTCACAACTGACTTATCTCCACCCCAATTAATGCTTGTGCCAACGAAAACCAAATGGCAGTTCATATCTTAATATGTCGCCAACTTGTGGATCCCGTGAAATATTATGACTGAGAAAGAGGTCAGGGTCACTTTCCGGTACTCGAAACTTGATTGCAGAAAGCCACTTTATGGTTCAATCATGTAACTGACACATTAACCAGATCGGTCTTTTGCATGCTTGTCAAATCTTTTCTCAGGATTAAGACACCTCTGAACAACCTTTGTCTTTCGACCAGTCCTTAACCAGTGGATAGGCACTGGGTTCTGTACACCAGATACGGAGTTGAGCCATATTTTCATTGGGCACCAGCTACAGATCAAAGCCTCAGATATCAGGCTGAGTTATCATGCAGACCAGTTACTGTGCTTTCCTTTCCTTTAAGAAACGGATACTGTAGATCCATGACCAGAAAGAAACAATACAACACCTGCTTTCTCTAGTGAATGTTACCAAGTCAATACATCTTCTTCATTTATATCTTACTTATAGCCCTTTGGTGCTTGGGACCTTCCGCCATCAAGTGACGATTCAGGAATGTCTCTTTCCCCACAATGACTCCAATGGCCATTAGATCGAGCAGTCCATAGACCCTGCGTATTCCTATGACCCATCAGCTTCGTTAGTGAGGTATGGTAAGGAGACCTTTAGTCATCTCTTGCACCGAAAATAGATTATAAATTCATTTCTTTGAATAAAGCGAAGGATCATACAATTCTGTTTTGCCTCACCAGAGAAGGCATGATAACAAGTTCCCAACTGCAGTTTATTCGTATGAATTTGAGGCGACACCAGCTGAGTTGGCTTATTTATTTGGTGTGCACATCTCTATCCAATGCCAGGCAGGCGACAGATGATGAATATATAGCGCAAGGTAGTAAACAACGTTTTTCACTCTTTCAGACCCCATATGTGTATATGAATCTTTCCGGGTCTTCGGACATAAAACGATCTCTAATCTCCCATGTTGCTTCCGTTTCAAGTAGCTAATGGCTCCACTCACCCACATGGTATCTTAAGGCTTCTGAATTGCATCAAGGTACATTTATGATTGGGGTCAATATAGGGATCTAGTCTTGCATTCCAGTCAAGAGGTTCAAAACTATGGAATGAGAGGTGCATACATTATTTACTATTAGGGCGCTCACCATTATTATTTACTTTTGAGAGAGTGACGTATGTACGGTGAAGGGTCTGTATTTGAAACATGCACAGTGGAAAGAATGTGGACATATCTCTATGCTATTTTGATAATATTTCTGTGGATATTGTACGTATGGAAATTGTTCATGATCTAAGCACACTGCCAACTAAAATGACTTCTCAATTGTGTCCAAGCACTCAGCCTGAATTAGTGTAAAGTACACCATCTTTATCACTTATTAAAATAGGGAAAATGAATTTTTCCTGACTAAACAATACCAGCTTCTGAAAGCGAAACGAATGAATTACCAAATAGATAAAATGTTAAAAAGATTATTGGCTCTTTTTTACAATTTACGTCTTTTAGTCCAAGAAGTGAAAATGACCAAGTGGTGCTGGTAGTTGTTTGCAAAGTGCAAATCTGGAGTAAGGCCAGTTCCGTATTAAGGCATAGGAACACGAAGCCCCATTCAGCTAGCGAGGGGGGACGGCACGGCGGCCTCCAGCCCCAAAAAACAACAAAATTTCGGTTTCGGTTGTGTTAGCAGTTTAGTACTATATTAATAGATTTAACAAAATGAAACACACGCACATGAAAATGCAATGCAATACTATATATTTGAAACTGAGAGATTAAAGCGCAATTCTGGTTACTTTTAAGGTTAGCGTTTGTACCTAGGGCCTGCAAGCTTCTTAAAACGGTTCTGAGTCACGTCAATCCAAGCTGTATAATCTATAACCCATATTACACCCATCAATTATACACTAAAACAAAGGTAACAATACATATGGCTAGCAATATCAGCAAGGGAACCCAGGGGAATTATCTTTTTTTAAAATTCTAACCCAATGCAAAATATGTAAATACGTGTACTACCATAGCTTCACATTGATTTTTGTCTCAGGTAGCTACAACTGTTTTTTTATGAGAAGACTCTTAATCTCTGGTTTCATTGCCGATCTATTGAGGCCAAAGCCATGATAGCAAGATATTCTTGCTATTGATTGTATTGTCAGTTGCTCTGCTACACAAAATATAATGTTGCCCCAATGGATTCTTGGTAAAGATCTATTGAGTTCAGGCCACTGGACTCATGGATCGATGTGTTAATCTCTACAATAGCCTCTCAAGATCTGTGAGGTCAGCCGTATCAAATCGATGGCTTCTATTCCATACTTGGTTAAATAAGCAAATAAGCACCTTTAGCATGTGAGGTTTGTGGATACATTGACAAAATGCATTAGGAAGGGATCACAGAAAATCAGTCTGATTCATCTCTCTCCCTCACTCAAAAGGATAGCCATATGAGCAAAGGCATTAAGTTCATATACACTCATCATACCTCTTTTGGGATGGGATGAAGTCAGCCCTAGGAAGTCTTTTGCTTTACTGGCAAATTTCACTCTTTTCATCATTCTAGTAGGCACAAGTATTGGTTGGCTCTGACCAAGATGTAAAATATATCGAAATAAATACTTGCAATGGTAAAACAAAACATAAACAATTTAATGTGTAACGTGTCTAGGCTCAAACAAAAGTAACAAAGAAAAGAGTGAAGCCATCAAGCTTTGTAAAATGTAACAAAATATTTATTTCCATAGAAAACATGGTAAAATATAACAAAAGACTTACGGTTTGTGAATAGAATCCAAACTTAATCCTAGAATTAATAATATAAGTTCCATCACTAAAAGTTCTAACTGAATCAAAGTTCGAATCCAGAGGAGTACCAAGATGGAAATTGATGACGTCTTCTATAACCTGTTAAGTGTTGTCGTGTCAACAGTTACTTGTTGAATCATTCAAATTAATATTACAACTTTAGAATTCCTAATCATTATAAAGAATTCTGATGAATAGCACTTATATTTGTATGTTTTCCAGAGAAATTAATTATTAATTCTGAAAAATAAAAGAAAAACAAAATCAACCAGCAATAGCATAAATACCTTTGAGCTTCGAAGGTATGAATTACGACTGAATTATATCACTTTAAACGTTCGTTTTAGACGCATTTTAGATCATGTGATGGGGTCATTGGGTCACTTAGTTCAAACGGCGCAGTAACTCCTCAGGCTGGCTGTCACGTACGCCATGGATGAATATGGTTCTCCTGAACAAATCTATAAGATTGGATAAAAATTAAAAAATTGTTAACATAGAACTGACACGCAAACCAAATCTGACCTTGATTACAACCAATAGTTTTCATTCAAGAAAGACATTTTTAAAAAGTTGTTTACCAGTTCTGAATCAAGGTCAGGAACTAGGTCAATTAAACATACAATGTATCAATACTGGTTATTTACCAGGTCAATTCAGAACTGAATTGAATTTTCCGAGAACAAGTCAAATTAAGTTAATAAAGTTATCAGTACAATAACATGAAATGAAACAAAAAAGAAATAAAACATTTAAAACTAACAAACAATCAATTAAATTGAATATATGTAACACTTCACATAACGAATATAAAGATTTATACACAAGGTAAATATACATAAGAAGAAATCTGATGAATTATACAAAGTGTATATTGAATAATATTTCTATATATGGTTGGTTGGGCTTAACGCCATTTTTCAGTACACGATAGGCTGAAAGTGCATCTGTTATTAAATTTTCTTTTCCCTTGATGTGCATGATGTCAACATTACATTCTTGTAATAACAAACTCCACCTTAATAATATTTGATTTTTTTTATCTTGTCGACTAAAGTAAGGGGGTTGTTATCACTAAACAGAACACTCGAAAAAGAAGCTGAACTAAGGTAAACTACAAAATGTTATAATGCCAAAATAACTGCCAAACATTCCTTCTCGATTGTTCAGCAATTTTTTGTGCTTATTTAATTTCTTCAAACAATAGCACACTACATGATGAACACCATTTATATCTTCTTGAATCAATTCTGCTTCAACCCAACATCACTTACATCAACAGAGAGTTTAAATGACTGACTGAAATTTGAAGCTGTAAGAGGTGCACTTTTAAGTATGACCTTCAACTTTTTCAAAAGCCTCTTGATATTTCTGAGTCCAAAGAATCTTGTTTTTCTTGCTCAATAAATTTGTCAGGGGTTCAGCAATATTACAAACAATGGAACAAAATGTCCGATATTATTCAGCCTTACTTAACAATCGCATCAGTTGCTTTTTACTGACAGGCACATTGAAATCAAAGATAGCCTATAGGTTTAACTTTCCAATGTCCCAAAACACGTCCTAGAAATGTTACACAACCATTGCAGAACTCGCGTTTGGATAAATTGATTGTCAAACTTGCATCAGTGAGTCTATCAAAAAATTTCCGAATTGTTACTAGATATTCTTACCAGGTGTCGTTATAATTGACGACAACATCGATATATTCATCACAATTCTCCAGACCGGAAGTAATTATATTCATCAAACGTTGAAAATTACTTGGCGAACCCTTAATCTCAAACGGCATCACTTTGTACTGAAGAAGTCCATCTGTAGTCACGAATGCCGATTTTTTTTTTGCTCTTCCCGTTAGTGGAGTCCGTCGAAATCCTTTCGGAAGGTCAAATTTTGGTGACATACTTGGCATTTCCAATTTCATCAATGCATTCATCGATTCTTGTTAAATGCAATGAATCTATTTTTACACATTGTTGAGCTTTCTATAATCAGTGTACATACGGAAAGTTTAATTTAGTTTCGGATTAAGTATACATGGTGAACTCCAATCACTTTTACAGGGCTTATGAAATCATTGTCCAATAAATATTGAATTTCTTTTTTCAAGTAGTACTGTTTGAGTGGGATATCCTGTGTTGGTGTTGTTTCACAGGTTTCGAGTTCACAATTTCAACGTCATGAAAAATTGTGTTTGTCCTAGTAGGAATATCTGGAAATAAGTGCTCATATTCACATATCAACTAATAACAATGAGTGATTCTGCGCTTACCATGAATCTCGTACAGGTAAATGAACTCGACAACGACAAGATGCGATAAAGAAGTATATTTCAGACTGTGATTCTGTCAAACAACAACTACAACAACGACAGGATTCTCATGTGGAATTTACAGAGGGCACAGAACAGTTATTCAAACAAATTGTTGAACCAACCAAAAGCATTGTTATAGCGACTGAGACAACACAAAAAATCTCTTGAGAAATTACAAGCTGGCATTGCTGGCCGACTTCAATCCCCACTGCCACCGCCACCGCCACCGCCACCGCCACCACCAGTTCAGCCACCACCCGAAGTTCATTCACAAAAAAACCTAAAACCAAGATAATGGATAAATTTACTGAGGAAGGTATTGGAGCTATCAGAGATCCAGAACAAGTATTCGAAATTAATTCATTTGGATATGGTAGTAGAGATTTATTCGTGAAACCTGAATATATTCACACTTTTCAAGCCGCCGACTGGGTCAAAGATATATATATTTTCAAGTTTAAACTGGCGACGGAGATTTTGAAATTTAAAAAAGCAGTACATAATTAAGCTGCAATAGAAGAATTGAGAAGGGAAACACAGCGACAAGAATACCTCCTAAAACTGGAATCGGTGTCGTTGTTGTCGGTGTTGCTGGTATACTCAATATTATCGCGAAAAAATATGCACATGCACCAATCAAAAACAATTGCAAAACCATATGGAAATAACTTATGCTGCTACACATGCGTGTATAAATATATCATCGATACTGTCAGCGCGGTTAAACAATGGTGCAATATCAGGCAATGAATTTTCTGCAATTAGGGATATATATTCGGTATAACAGCAATGCAAACATGCTAGTGCCACATTTAAAGTCCGCCAAATACATAATAATGACCGCAGAAAGAACCACGTGACTAATGCAGATCACTGCTAGCACAACACCGCCGACTACCACAATGTCAGCAACACCAACCCAGCCTGAATTCTATATTGGTTTTGCAGTCCCGATAACAGCTCCCAATGGCCGGACACTTGAATTTGCACTGGTATAATTACGACTTTATTATAGCTGGCCAAATATCAGACAAAAATTATTTAGCGGATTAGACGCTAACAGTTCAATAGTTTTGTTCCATGAAGCCGCAGAGGTAAAATCCTTAGCCAATACAACCGCTTAATTTCCAACAGGATCATGCTAAATCAAACAAATGAATCAACTTCAGCGCCAAATGATATCAATAACAGGAAAAGAATCAAAGATAGCTATCAGGGTACGCGAGCCAGCTTTGAAAGCTGACTTTAAAATATCGGCGCCGGATTGGGCCGTTTGCATATCGAGTCCTCAATCAGAACTGTGCTGAGATGGCCAGGGTTAAATCCATCACCATCTATTGATGAATATATCCTTCAATATAACAACGATCCGGGTGTTGTTGGTAATCATGTATCACCAGGTATTATCAATATCACGTCGACGATTTCTGTAAATCTAGTATGTGACGCAGTCGATGGTATCTATACCTCGTTTGGGCAAGCATTACGGCAGGCCCCACTGGGATATATTCTTTACGGTTTTTCTCCATAAGTCCCACCAAGTCATTTGAGTATGTCGGTGCCAACTAATCCTGTTTATTTACAATGTCATAATCCATCGCTGTTACGAATGCGTTTTAGTCTAACCGACCAAGACGGTACTTTATTAGACACACGTGGTGAAGAATTAAAAGTGGTTTTGTATGTGCCTGCTAGACAATGATGGCTCACCATGCTGAAAAAAAATTAAAACATAATCTTTTTTCAATATTTTGTCGTTGTTTTGTTGTCATTTTGGGTTATTCCTCCTTGGGGAATACTTTGTGTTCTTTGTAGGAATCTTTATTGACCCCAACATGAGCTTTTTCAACTGTCTCGCACGTGCACTTGCAGCTGCTTGAGTTTCATATTGTTGAGACAAATCTGAACACATTTTATCAACTAAGTTTGCTAATGGTACAAATTTGGCTATATCGTGTGTTGTTTGCATACATCTTCCAATAACAATTCCATTTCATGTTGCAGTAATTTAATAAATCTGTACTCTGCCACTATTGTATAATGTAATGTCTGTAATGTAGTGTAATGTCTGCCTCTTCACATCGCTGCTGTATCATCGCAAAGTCATCTGATTTTTTTCAACATCGAGTTGCCACAAGACCATATACCAGCAATTGTTCTATCGCAAAGATAATCTTGTTCATTATATAACAAATGCATTTCTTTAATTAAAGATTTTATCTAAACCAATTCGATAATGTGTTGCTGGATTGTGTAATCTTATGGTGATGAATCATGCCGAGTTTCTCTGCATGTGTGAAGAAGTCTTTAAATTTACCTTTGTCCATGTCACCGGGACACCATGATGCATGAATAGTTCAGTGTGTGTATGTCAACACCGTTAAAAACAACCCACAAATTAGAGTTATCTCTACTTACCTTTGAGAATCTGAATATACTGCAGAGTGACATGTATAACACCGGTATTTTTATTCATGCTCTGTGAAAATATTCTGGCTGGATTTGCTCATTTGTCAAGCATGACATCATATAAACCACTTGATTGTTAATATGCCTGTCAAGATCCTCAGTGGACGGCACTTCATGAATGTATCTGTGACAAATTCAATAACGGCGTCTTCAGCATATAAGATTCATTAAATTCTTCGAGGAAATTATTGCATCATTGGTCATCCATAGATGGTGCTACTAAATAAAGTTCGTCCCATTTGAGCAACAACTGAATTTTACCCAACCCAAATGGACCAACTATAAAAGCTCAAATAGAATTTGGTAAATCTGGATGATGCTTGACCGGTGCTTGCTCTCGTTATGCTGAAAAGTCAGTCATGTTCATATTGTACATATACAATAGTATTTATAATTACAAGTTTATATTGTGTTCAATTTTGAAAAATAACATGCCATCATTTACAGGCAAATGCGTAAAATTCAGCACTCAAAAATATAAGCTTTTGAGTATTCTTGTTGAAGGTACTCGTGAAAGCACCTGGTACACCATGGGTTCAGTATTCTGTGGAAAAACATCTTCCAGGATATAATTATTGTGGTCCTGGAACTTGCCTTGCTACTAGACTTGATGAAAAAGTCAAGCAAAACTTGGTGAATTTCCATTAAATGGGATTGATCAAGCATGCCATGTTCGTGGTGTTGTGTATAAAAATACAGATCCACAACATCTCGCATATGTGATAATTCATATGCCAAATTCTAGGAAAAATAAAAAATATACGACAATCATTTGCAATTTGGATGATACTATCAGGATGAAAGGTAAAATAGTACTGGAAGTGGGTATTTAAAAGTCAACAATTAAAAAATTGAGTCAGTTTATTTCAGTCCATTAGGATCCTGGAGAGGTACAGCAGCATTAAAAAGTTGCCAAAGCAGCAGGTGTCACATAAGCTGTGGGCCGCTAATAGGTTATAACGACAGGCCATATGCCAAATTTATCTTCCACATCCCAAAGCAATTCAACATGGATGGTCAGTACCCCTACAAGGTTTATCATGCAGATATTGTTTTTACATGACATGTATAAATGGCAAGCATACAAATATGTGTTGACTGTTGTAGATGTTGCATGCATATACAGAGACTGAACCATTATTGTCTAAAACAGCAACGTAGTTCACAGTAGCATTTACACAAATTTATGTGCGAGGACCATTACGCTAGCCACAATTGGTACAGGCTGATCCTGAAAAATAATTTCTTGGTGAAGTAATGATGTTGATGCAACAACATCACATTAAGATCGTATGTGGACATACCATGATCAGAAAATTATTGAGTGATTTAATCAAACACTTGCACAGTGATTCTGTATGTAAAGATGCCCAAGAATTACTGCATGCTCAGGACAGATCTCGTGAATGGGTTGCGAGACTACCTCCTGTAGTGGCTGTGTTAAACAATAAGGTCACAAGTGCAATTAACATGAAGCCCATTAATGCAATTGTGAAAACATATACCATGACAAAATCACCAAATCAGCTAAAACAACCAGTGTTGGGCAGTAAGGTATTTATATAAACCTGGTGAACTTGAGGGTGGTGCAGCAAGAACAACTGATCCCATATAGAGTGTAACAACACATATAATTTCCAGTGTGATAAGATTTTCTATGCAGCCACCAATCTACAGATTTGATTCAACAGCCCTTCAACATGAATTTAAACATGAGCAATTACAGATGATTACTGTAAACATCCAAATACCACCAGACTGGATATGGTGTCACACCCCCATGCATCAATAAAAACACTAACAAGAGTCACACACTGAGAAATAAAGCTCCTCTAAGTCCTTTACATTCAAGACATGTCAAAGAGACAGTTTTGCGTGTGGCCAAGACTGCTATCGATTCTTTTCATGGTAAATTGTCATACATCATTAGGAAAATACTGCCAGTTACAGCAGATGCAGTGATCATTTTATAGTTGTTTCAGCATCATGACAAACTCCACATCCAGATCAAACTGGCATGATTTTGTTTTTCATCTCTCACATAATTTGTCTATTTTTCTTCAGTGCATTGATAATTCCTTGTGATGTTGAAGTTTGTGATGCTTTTTGCCGATCCAACACATAGACAACCATGTGTAATTGAGATACTTTTGTTGCTCTAGACACAGCCACATAAACTAAATTTGACCATTCTATGTGATCATCGACAAACCAGATATTGGTTTCTGAAATTGTTAATCCCCGAGATGAATGATTGGTCTATTGACAATGATGATTGTACAGCCTCCACTGGAACCCTGATGATATCAGTAAGAATGAGTTTTGTTTCCCGCAAACTCCATTTGCTGCCACAATGTCTACAAGCATATTTTGATTTTGCTGGCATGTATCTGTTGACCAATAAGATAGTGGGATTTGGCGAGTTGGAAATGTTTCCTTTTTTAAGCTCAAATAATTTAAGCTAAAGTGAATCATGAACGTTTTCCCTGGATACAACTGTTAGATCATTAGGGTGCCATAAATTCCGGAAATCTGACACTGGAGTCTCTGGAATTAAGGTACACATGATTTCACATTGAATTTTATTTGGTTGTAGTCTGATCAATGATTTCAGTTGTCCTTGTTGTTCATCCTTTACTGATCTCCACACATGATAATTGCAGCAGATTTTGTGAATAACCAATCAAGAAACATTTCTAAAACATCTCTGGATACTGTACAAATCTCATCCCAGATAATTATACTTGGGATACATATATTTCTCACCCATTCATTCAGGGGTCCATGAATCACTTTGCCATCTAAAGAAACTGATATGTGGATGTGCTGACACCACACTTTCATCTCTGGTAAGCCGGCGAGTTGGCATCAATACAATCATGTCAGTGTTAAAATAATGTTATTGCATGTGTTGTTTTACCAGAACCACCTGGACCATTAACATAGACCATGCTAAATCTGATGATGAAATCTGCAGTAAATTATCATTGTGATAATAAGTATATGGTGTTTTAATGTCAGCGGATTAAAAATATGTATGTATTTATTCATGTTTTATTCACCACAACCCCCAGCCAGCAATGCTGGCATTATCTATAAATGGTTCAAGAAGGTCCATGCTACAGTGAGTAATATAAAAAAAAATCTGTGGCAACTATACAAGCGTCATTGGGAAATCTGTTGATCATTGATAATATGTTTATTGATGAATATGCCAACATATATGATCTCAAATGAGTGTACTGAGGGGAATTGCCCATGTAGTAGATAACTATTGTATCCACCTTTTTCCATCTCATGTTGTTGCTTTTTTCCATGACACCAGTACACCTCTAGCTGCTGTATCCTTGACAACAAAATCTAATTTGGCTGGATCCATGATTAATATTGTACAATGGTGTGCATTATCAGATGATGAACACCGAGTAATTTTACCAATAATGTTTCTACAAATATCTGTCTTGTTTTAACCAAACTTGCTTTTCGTTGGTTGGTTGGTTGGTTGGTTGACTGTAGTTTTATGGCACATGATTTTATTTGTATGAAATTATAGCAGAGGTAACAGTCCATGATGTTTGAATCTTTGCATTGATTATGTATCATAAAAACACTATTGAAGCCCAACCATGCTGATTTTTTGCACAACAGTCGTTCAGACTGACACTGGTACCTGGTTTATTAAAATATCTACCAAACCAAATTGGTATCACAGGATGAATACTCGCCGAAAACTCAGATGGTTCAATCTCAGCAAATCTAGTAAGATTGATATTTGGTAGTGGCCTGTTTATTGCAACTTGTCATTTCATATGTTGGATGCCCGAATTGCTCTAAATAATAATGATAGGGGCCCAGAGTGGCCGAGTGGTCTAAAGCAGTGTCCGTTACGGATCACTGCCATCTCACCTCTGTTTGCATGGGTTCGAGTCTAGGATTCGGCGAATGTGGATATGTGAGAAAGCTTGCTAGTAGCTTCTCGTGGGTCGATGGTTCTTTCCAGTGATTTCCCGGTTTCTTCCTCCACCATTAATACTGGCCGCCATGAATAGCCTATCATGTGCTGAAAATGGCGTTAAGCCCAACAACAACAAAAAAAATAATAATGATACTCACCAAGTCCAAGCAGCAGGATAATCAGCTGCATTGTCAACAGAAATCATTTTGAATGTGTTATATTCTGTGTTCCAAATACCACCATAGCCAAACTCAACACAAGATTGTGATATATCGAGAAATTCTTTTGGAGTTGGACATTTTTTTGTTGGGCTAAAGTAGCCACAACAGACAACACAGTAAAACAATTAACGAGTAAATCATTGTCTATGTTATATTTTACCAAAATTTGTTTCATATTTTGTTGGATATTACCATCATACAAATGTATTATTCTCATCTTTGGAAATTTTGTACCGAATCAGTCCATGCATGTGTAATATGATCATATAAAATTATTGGAGCACCTTAACTACAGTATTTACCAGAATTGTACACAATCTCATTTGTGATTGACTTTATAATTATTAAAAACTTCAATATTTTTCTTTAATAATGCCATTTATATAAGCTCCTTTAATAAGAAAGATTTCCAGTTATTTATTTTTTTATTATTGATTCTGTAAGTCAGGTTCTTCATTTTGAGTTTAAAAATGCTCTCGGACATTTTGAGCCATGCAACTTAGCCAAACTATTTTTTATCAGAGCAAGAGCAGCCATGTCTAGTCAATTCATATGATAAACTGTACAAACAGCTGTAGCAGGGTACATATTCTTGTAGTAGGTGTTGTCTATCCCAATAGATGTTACTAGTTTGGTATTTTTGTCTGTTATGATGACATTGTTATGTTGCCATGATTCTTTAACAGAGCTGAGTTTATTACTTGATCCACTGTGATCCATCTGTTGCTCAGCTATAAATTTTATCCTCAAAAATACTTCTTGTTGTTGACAATATTAATAATAGCAGCCATTTGTTTGCCATCCATTGTGGAATCGATAAATATTCATCGACTGTATCTTGAATGTTGAAAAAACAAGACACACAATCATTCAATTTTTATCCTAATGTGACTATATATTTCTTGAATGCTGTAGTAGAACAGTACTGAATGTCGGTTTTTCATCGACTTTTTCTTTTCCAGGTGTGTTACTATATGATAATTCCAACATAAATTGTATTGTCATATTGTTGCCCTCTGGTGTTTTAAGTAAGATTGTTTTTTTAAATAAAGCTGGTTGAACTATCTGATTGGTTTGATCTTTTTACACTAAGAGAGCCCTAGATAATTATATTTTTTAGTGTTTGTTGTTTGAATCTATTTTAGGGCTTCAAATTACAATGGATCTATAGCAATGTGAGGGGTAACAATTGCGGTCCATGCAGATGTGTACCACGGGTGCCTAACATGTGAGGACATCAAAGTGACAATAATGTTAGGCCAGAAACTTTGTTGTCGAGGAATATATGAACAAAAAAATAAATTTATATATGGAGTATACTTCCCTTTGAAAAGAACATTCCTCATACTTGCATTGAGGCAGACAACTTCCAAAATGCTTGTACTGTACATAGATTGTGTAGTTTTTCATACACAGCAAGGGTCAAACTAGAATTGATTTTTGGGTGAAGTGACTTTTCCTTTTTGATAGAACAGATACAAATGTTGGAGCAAAGAAATGCAGCAGTATATGTGTGTGTGTGTTTTTGTTTTCATTCTCCCATTTGAATTATGCCCCCTATTTCTTAGTATGCATATCTGCATTTAACATTGGTTTTAAGCAATATTTTAATTTCAAAAAAAAAATGTTTTGTAGGTATATTACAAACACATTTAGTACGCATATAAAAATTATCATATTCCTATGAGGTGTTTTTAAATGAGTATAGCTATGTTTTGTACTGAGTTTTAACTGATAAGTGTAACTAGTTTGTAGTACATGTATTGTAACTGATAAGATTAGTTTGTAGTACATGTATTGTAACTGATAAGAGTAACTAGTTTGTAGTACATGTATTGTAACTGATAAGAGTAACTAGTTTGTAGTACATGTATTGTAACTGATAAGAGTAACTAGTTTGTAGTACATGTATTGTAACTGATAAGAGTAACTAGTTTGTAGTACATGTATTGTAACTGATAAGAGTAACTAGTTTGTAGTACATGTATTGTAACTGATAAGAGTAACTAGTTTGTAGTACATGTATTGTAACTGATAAGAGTAACTAGTTTGTAGTACATGTATTGTAACTGATAAGAGTAACTAGTTTGTAGTACATGTATTGTAACTGATAAGAGTAACTAGTTTGTAGTACATGTATTGTAACTGATAAGAGTAACTAGTTTGTAGTACATGTATTGTAAATGCAAGGTAGTAAAAATGCTAAATCAACTATCCTTAAATAATTATTTTTTTTAACATTATGAAAGTTCACCATAAAATGACAGATGAAAAGATTTCTAAACTTCTTTGAAACAACCACTGTAATATGTATACAAAAGCAAATGCACATATCTCCATCCTATATGTTTTGTCCTAATTTCTTTGTTGCTGATAAAACATTACCATAGCTTTTTATAGATAACACACTGAACCATTAAAGTTGATATATTAATGAACTAAATCCTTCTCTCCAATAAATCAAAACAACCAATATGTGCATCTATTTTTAAAAAGAGTTTTTTTTATGCAATCACTCATTTTCTAGCTTCATTACAACAGTCCATAGGACTGCAAATTTATAGTTTAATTTGTATGCATACTTGAGTAACGTTTGGCATTAGTTAAATAGTATTTGCTTTGCTGCTTTATTTCCCAGTTAAGTCAGAAAACAACTTTGACTTTACAGTGTTTTTCAAATTCCACAACATAGCAATGTTCCATGGATTTCTGACCTACAGAATTTTTTTTTAGGATAAATTTTCATGAAAATAATATTCAGACTACCTCCCATGAGTTGAATATTTTCCTTAATATATTTGCCCAATTGTATTCTTAAAACACCAACTGCTATTTACATACTATTGTTTAAGTTTTGAAACACAAGTATATATGTTATCTTCAAATGATAACTGGGGTTGCAAGTGGCCAAGTGGTCTAAAGTGCTCTCCATTACGAATCACTGCCATCTCACCTCTGTCTGTGTGGGTTCGAGTCTAAGATTCGGCGAATGTGGGTATGTGAGAAAGCTTGCCAGTAGCTTCTCATGGGTAGGTGGTTCTTTCTGCTGATTTCTCAGTTTCTTCCTCCACCATTAATACTGGCCGCCATGTATAGCCTATTATGTGCTGAAAAATGGCGTTAAGCCCCACAACAACAACAACAGTAACAAAGGAGAACTTGCAGAAATTGGGCAGTAATAGTTGCCAACTTACTTAGGAAAATATTAATTGTCAATCAGCTATCAAAACATATGCCTGTAAGAGTTTGACACTGTAATTAATATCAACACCACCTATTTGATTACTTGATGCATGCCAACATTTTGCCATGAGCTACGCTACAACACAACACTGGAACTGCCAGACTAGGGTCAGGGAGCATCTCAAAAACTATGTTCACTCAATGTACATCTAAAAGATTACAGTGTGAAATCATTTTCTCTTTCCTAACAGAAGAAGGCAAAAATTACAACTTTTTGGTAACTCAGCCACCCACTTTGCCTGGCAGTGTGACCATTACAAAGGTAAAACAGAAGCATACCAATAGAAAACAATTTATTCAGTGTTTTTCTGCTTTAAAAGCCAGATTTTGGGACTTCTTGCAATGTGTAGAAAAGGAAACTTGTACTTGTCAATATAAATTTTGTCAAAACCAAGTATGACTGCCTGAACATCATGAGTGTCTGAATAGTAAATGGTGGGAATCTGCTCCTTAATGGGGCCACAAAGTAGGTGTGTGTAGGACAACATGTCTATGCCAGCCACAGGTAGGTCTTCTGTCTTGTTGTATCTGAAAATTTAGAAATGAAAAGTATTTCAAATATCTGTATTTTACACCTTGTGATCAAACTACCTGTTGCTTTCTACTTATATTCAGCAATATGAAATCTGGGCTACAAGAAAGATTCCATATTACCTATCTAAATTTGACTTTTGTCACCCCTTTATCATCATGACCCAATGTATAATAAATCCTGTATCTCAAACCTGTGTTGTCATCTAATCATCCTAGAGAAACCATCTATCAAGACCACACCCATGTTCCTAATCTGTTTGCATGATGCAAAGCACGAATTCTTGTTAACATCAGAATATAACTAATGGACTTTCCACATTATCTATGAAAATATTTTTTTCCACCCCATCCCATCCCCTTAGGTGCATACAGGATCTAAAATATTTCTTGTAACCTCCATCTGCATGGGGGAAGATGAAATAGGACTACCTACTTTTGACCTAAGTAAAACTGTCAAGATGGGACTTAGCACAGGTTACAAAGTAACCTTACTGTCATCATTAACATGGATGACCATAATGAATAATCCACTATTTGCCCCTGAAACCAAACAGCTGACAAAATATAAATCACAATTGTTTCTGATGTACCCCTGATTTCAATGTACAAGGTGAAGTTACTGTGAAGTGTAAACAATGATGGACATTATGTCTAATCCACTATATTGCACCTTCTCCCAAATGTCAACTAATAAGGCATATTAGTTCTCAAAATATCACTGCATGTGATACTAAATATAAGGTTTAAACAAAGCCAAACTAAACTAGAAATGGAAGTCAAGACAAGTATCCACTTATCTATGAGCTCCCTTTCTCTTATGCTCCCATATTGGATCCAAAAATATTGACAAGCCATGCTAAAAATGATCAGCCCATCTAAATTATGATACAAGGAAAAATGCTTGGTAGATAAACACACTGACACACATCTGTCAGTGTGAAAGAACAAATTATGGAACAACTGCTGCTTACACCCAGTTATCATTGAGCTGTGTAAATCTTGTAACACCGCTCTGTGCTGTGGCAACATCAATATGAACATGGACATCTGAAAGAAAAATAAATGAGTATTTACTGGAAGGGCATATCAACATGTATCAATTAAAATTTCTGAATATTTTTATCACCCTCCACATTTTTTACATCTATGTAAATGAATTAACAAATATCTTAACTTAGGCCAGCAAGTTTTGACACATGGGAAGTTTTAACTATAGCACTGACATGTACAAGTCTCAAAATTCAAGATATAAAAAGTTTGATCATAAAGCAAAACCAATCAAAAATAACGTGTATTCCTACCAGAATTTCATATGCATGGGTGAAAGTTGGAAAAAACCATAATACTTAAAAAGTAGGCTGAGGGTCAAGAAAGCTGCCTTGGCCTCTTGTGGATCCAGTGCAAATCTGGGATTGGGGACTTTGGAGGGCAAACCTCTTTTGAAGATAAAAAGGAGTGATTTTTACACTGTATTTTTGAAAGTTGGGAAAAACCATAATACTTAAAAAGTAGGCTGAGGGTCAAGAAAGCTGCCTTGGCCTCTTGTGGATCCAGTGCAAATCTGGGATTGGGGACTTTGGAGGGCAAACCTCTTTTGAAGATAAAAAGGAGTGATTTTTACACTGTATTTTTGCATGAAAACTGTAATCGAGCAATCCAAAATTCTGATTCTTTAATATGATGCATACATCCATTAAATACATAAACTTCTCATTGTAAATTTTGAAGAAAAAAATTGTTTCCTTTATCTTGACACAATTTTTCCATTATTATGTTGTAAATGTGACAATTCAAAAAATGAACATAAATTGAAATAGAAATTTCTGATACATTAAATATATATATATATATATATATATATATATATATATATATATATATATATATATATATATATATATATATATATCTGTGTATGTGTAACTTTACCTGAATTTTTTAATGTAACACGCAAAGAAAAATGATGATTGTTGTATGAAACATTTAACTAATAAACAACTACAATTGCTGATTCTAAAAGCTGATCTTAAACAATTTCATTCAGTCAACAAATATTTTCTCAGTATTAAATCTGTTAGCATGCACTGCTTTTGTATGTTAATTGCCTTTTGTTTCAAAGTCATTCTCCTGTTCTTACCATGGAAATCTGTCAGAATATTAGTATTGTATAAAACCACTGAAATAGGCAATGCATTTTCCTTCATACAGGGCCAGTAGTGAGGAGAAGTAGATAATTACACTTTGAACTTTCAAGGCAGGTAAAATTTGTGTGCTGTTATTTCAGCCATTTATAAATTTGTAACTATGGAGACAAAAAAAAACAAAAAAATGCAGTTGTCTCCGAAATTAGCATAGGCAAAATTCCAATTATCCTGACTGACTAATACCAAGACAATATAATGCAACAAATTATTTTTCTTTTTAAATATTTCTATAAAGCTACTGGGGAGAGGGGTAAAGAAAACAAAAGAAGATTGATATACATGGAGGCATTGAATCAGCCAACGTATCTAACTCCAATAATTCAGCAGCCTCTATCTGCTATGATATCTATGAGACAAATGTAGAATCAAATAGCAGTGGAATATAATGACTATGTTATTAGGACAATGAATTATGTAGTGAAGTGTAAACTTAATCATTTAGCCGAACACATCTAATGAGCCTCAAATAAATTGAATACCACATGAAAAAGTCTCTTTGCTCACTCATCTGTAAATCATAAGTTTAAAATTGAGTATCCCTAAACACTGATTTTTGTCCTACTAACAACAGATTTGCACGATTTGGAAAAATAACCTGTGGGGAAAGTCTGAAGATGGAATTTCCGTCATGTGACAGAACTTTCACCATTGCATATATATTAAGTTTATTCAGAAATTATTTGTAAATAACTGAATATTTTTAAAAGTATAACCTTTGACAGAGGAAGCCCAGGCGTTTGAACCAAGATTTATATCTATTTTACCAAATGCAACAAAATTGACACAATTTTGTGAATATCCTTACAAGCAGAATAGATGTGACCAAAAGACAGACTAAAGGATGGTATCACAATATCCCCCACTAAAGCATAAAGATCACAGTAATAAAAAGCCAACCTGTTACCATAACAACAAAATATATCTCAAAATCAAAAGAACATTTTGTGAATCACTAAAGTAGAACATTTTTCTGTGCAGAAGAACCTGCAATATTTGCTCTATCAGAGTAAGAAAAATTATGCATGTTACACATATGCTGATAATTTAATCAAAACAAATTTCTGAATATTCAATCACTACTAATTATTTTATAACTTAATTATAATCTGAAATCTAATGCAGAATGTTAAAAAATTTTATTTTATCCAACCTTTTTTATTTCAGTGACTGTGAAATGTCTTCAACTAATAATCAGTTTGCAATAAATTCCAGTCATACTATAAGATTGTCCAATTCTGTGATACCATATTTTACCACAAACAAATTATTACCGTAAAAAAGGTGCATTGATTAAAAAAGGGGTTGGGTATAAACAGAGAATTAACTGTGTCATTTTCTCTTCAACTGTAGAGATTAACCAACATCTGACTATGCACATATGTGAGCAACATACCTAATTGTTCTGACAGGCAGGTCTGGCATCAACCCTGTCTTTAAGTGAGGTGTATTAAAACCAAAATTGCTTATCCACCAAACAGTTTTATTCAACAGTTCAATTAGGAAAGAATTCTACTTAATTATCAACAGAGATCACTGATGGTAATTTATTTCATAAGTTACACATGGTATCCAGGACCTTTCGACCATTCATATAATGCTTTATGTTCTTACACTTACCAGTGTTTTGGGACTCTAGCCGATGAAGCCTGGCTATTGCTTCACCCCCTGGGTAGTTGTGATGTGAAATGTAGAGAAAAGTACAGGTCACTAAAACATTTCCCAAGATATGTGCTGCTGCTATAACTGCCAGAAGCCATTTGACCTTTGCTTTCTGTCGATTAAGCCATCTGGAATAAAATATATTTTTCTGCACTTATTTAAAACACTTTATCATAAATATAAGTCAGATAAAATTTGAAATGATAAACAAAATCTGACTAAAAAGTATGAAATGATTTTTTTTTACATAATCTTTGGCACTATCTACATTACGTAAGTTATTTACAATATAGTAAAACCTACTTTGTGTATTTATAATATAGTAAAGACTACTAAAATATATAATGACACTGTATTCTGAGAGACATCCTTGGAAGAAGAGTCTTTCATCGAAAAACTGAAATAATGGATATATTGGAACCTGGTCTAGAGCTTGATTAAGCTTCAGTGTGTTTGAATAATTTCATATGGCTTTTAAGAGCTGAAAGCTACATGTATAAATATCAAATTCTTTCCTGCATAGCCAACAGGAAGCTTTGGTCTTAATTTTGTAAAGGTCTATCCAAGCATTAAAATCATCAGTTTCTTCCCACAATAAACACAATGTCCAGACATTCTTTAAATAATAATGTTTGGTCCCCACAAACACACAAAAAGAATGGTCCAAGAATGGCAAATCAAATTAAATGCAACACAATTAAAATTAATGCACTCACTAGCACAATACAAAACTTAATCAAATAATCCATGCAATCAAACCAACAGGTTAATTCTCATTATGTCAGCACAAAGACCAGTCCAAAAACCTCATGGACATCTCCCACACATTTATCAGCTACAGTTCTACCTCTTTATCTGACTTCCTCTGGACTAAGGTAATATTGCTGACATAAGCAGATGCTGAGATAAGTATTTGGGGTGGGTGGGAAATAAAAATACAATTTTACATGCAAGTAAACTATGTAAAAAGTGACATGGTGTCACTGAATAGGATTTACAGAGAGAAAATAAACAGCAGTGAAAACAAAAGTAGTCTGAAATACACCTGTATATTGACAACTTGCATTTGTGTAGTATAATCCATATTGAGTTGAGTATTGTTCCTGTATATGAAAAATCCATGAATTTGAGTATAGATCACATTGTTAGAAGATTCATGTATCATTCACATCCCATTACAAAGCACAACTTATAAAAATTGTACCAGTAGTCCTTATTTGATCTACATTACATTGTCAATAATCACATCACAAAGCAATTTATTATGATATTCATTGTTGTCACTAGCACATGGCTGTAAAATTATTATTTACATTCTACATGTACACAAGTACTTTAACTGGCCTACACTTTTGTCTACCTGACAGGCTTATCAACTTGCTGTGGCTACCAAGGGGATGTAGATCTTTATAGGTTAATCAACAGATGTGAACAAAACAAAACATTTTACAACTATCACTGCAAGCTATCCCACCTGTAATTAACTTGATGGCCCAAAATTGAATTTAAAATGATTGGAATTTGTGTTTTATACCTCCAGTGGTAGCCATCATAGCCATCATAAGCAAAAATTTAAATTGTCATGCAAAAAAGGAAACTTTCATGACAAAATAAAACATTCCAATTATTCTGGACACTGCAACAATTAATTAGATACCATTGATTTTATTCAAGTTTGGTGTTGGCTTTTTTTGATGAAAGGTGCACTGCTTTTATTACAGACTGTAGCAAGCTTCCTTTGTTGAAGGGTATACATATTATTGAAGTTGCTGTGAAAGGCCAATTATGGAGGACAAAAACAAATGCCTCTTTGTTATTATGGTGGCAACATCAAATAAATGTAAAACAAAGGATGAGTCAGAAATGGCAGTTTGTTGACATATGCAATTAGAACACAAAGGATTTTTTTTCAGTTGGGACTTAGGGCTTCTGTAGACAAAAATGTTTATTTGTTCCAAATACAAAAGAGCAGTCACCTGATCAGTTTCCATAATAATAAAAATTTAAGACTTTTCCAGACTTTTTAGGAATTTTTAAATTTTTCCAGACATTTTCAAGACCCTGAAATCAATTTTTCAAATTTTAGATCTTTTCCAGAATTCCATACCCACATGGGAACCATGTGCCATTGTACTAGTATACTGTAAAGTGCATAATTCTCCACATTGTTTGACTATATATAATTTAAATTACAACAAACAGGTCAGACCCAAATCTGTCACTGTGCCAGTAGTTTGTAAGGATAGACTAGGCTCCACAGTGATTAAACTTTTAATTAGAACAAACTCACTAGACCTAAATCTGCCATTGTGCCAGTACATTGTGAGAAGAAACCAAATTTCACACTGACTTATTGGTTCCCAACCTTTGGACTGTGGACACCTGAGGGTGTTTTATGGTTATTCCAAGGCATGTATTTTCTCAATTATTAGCATGTCCATGAAATTTCTTGAAGTTCATAAAAGTGTCCTCAGACTCTAAAATGATGAAAACTGACTTAGACTGATCTGTCAGGTGCTCATTTATGAGCATGTATGCTAATATTGATATACTCACAGCTTAGTGACTGCTGAGGCCACTGCTACATTAAAGACAGGGAAGACATAGATGATGAATCGTAGCTCTTTGTGAGGGAGACAAGAGTACAGGAACACAAACAAAACAGCTGGTATAATCAAGGGACGTAACTCTGCAGTCAAATACAGTCCTACAGGGATTAAAAGGACACTGAAGGCAAGAGCACGTGGAATGGCAGAGTAAAAGTACCACAGATAGGGTAATGTCTCTATGTTAAGGAAAATTTCCTAATTCCGGAAAGGTGCCTTGTACAACTTCTAGTGTTCATGGTTCATGGCTACTGTTACAATTTGTAAATGGTTTTATTTGTCAGAAACATAGCTTTAAAAGCTGTGATGTGCTTTTTTCATTATGTTTCTGTGGGAACACCAGGATCACTTAAAAAAAAGTAGCTGGTATGATAAAAAAGTGAAAAACATTTTGGTTTTATTCCAGTTTTATGAACTGGCATTAAAATCCTAAACTTCCAAGTATGAGACTATGACTTTGTGTCAGCTAATCACAAATCATGTTAGTAATACCACTTATGATAAGCTGAGAATGAAAACTCAATCTCAAACTCAAACTCAGAGTTGAATAATCTTTAGGCCTGGCATTCAGCCTGCTTAGCACATGCAATGCTAACAATTACATACCTTGTATGTAGGTCACAAATGATGAGAGTCAAGTGAAATTTGTAAAAAACTTCTGACCTGTATTTACAAATATATGTCACTGCATTCACTGAAAATGTAAGAAAAATCTCCTGTCACATAGCATGAGAAATGTTGAACATTATCCTGGGTAAGTACATTTTATAGGCTGCTTTTCCAGCAATTTATACAAAATATTATGAAGAAAATATTAATCAAAATCATAAAGTGTAACAAAATCAATCAAGCTGGTGTAATATTTTCTTAATTTTAAAGGATACTCCCCAGTGAGAACTTTTGTTTAAAACTGTGTTATACCAAAACACTTCGCCCTCTGGCCACAACCATCTCAACCAAAAGTAGGAATCAACTAAGACAGTCAAACCTGGAAGTAAATGTCATAATACCTTTCAGACTCATGATTTTGCCACTTCTTCAAATATGTTTTTTACACCACAAGATGAAATATATCTCATAATTACATAGGAAAAAAAAATATCCCCTGTGTATTTATATCTTATATTTCACTGAAATCAAATTTTCATTTTTGAAAACACTTTATAATGCCACTGTATGCTTACTTGGATGAAACATTTCTGGAAAGATCACATAATTCCACTATCATAGTACTCCAATCTTATTAAAAAGGTATAGAAATATTTACTGTTTGACAAATTTTTACTTAATAACCCAATGTCCACTCTAACAACATTTCCAGAAAATTTTAATTTTCAAAATTCGCCAAGGAAAGAAAATTAAAACTAACCAATCAGAAAAATTCCAGCAGGTATTACTATTTTCAGGAATGTAAATAAGTGAAGCCTCTGTGTCCACAGTTCCACCAGAAGAATAACACCAAAATAAAGACCCAGCTCACTGCGGAATATTATGATGGATGCTCCTGCATACCATACAAATCCAATGTGCTGCTGGCGCAACCAACAGCTCAAGGCCATCAATACTACAAAAAAAAGGAAGTGAAAATTACAGTGAACTGATTGTTCATGCTAACATCTTATCTGGAAAAAATATTGAACACAAATTTCATAATAAAACACCACAAAGGTTAGATTCTGACCTTATATATTGGTCCTCACTAAGTTAAGACTCAAACAAAAAACTTTTCTTCTTACTGAAGAGATTGCCTGAACTTTGCCAAAACCAAGGTACATCAATAACACCTTTAAACTGATGTTGATTTTAAGTTTAATGCCATTTTCAGCACATGATAGACTATACATGGCAGCCAGTATAATTGATGGAGGAAGAACCTGGGAAAACCACAGTAAGAACCACCAACCCATAGGAAACAACTGGTAAGCTTTCTCACATACCCACACTGGTAAAGCCAAAAACTTTAACCCATGCAGACAAAGGTGAGATGGCAGTGATCAGAGAAGGTGAGCGCTTCAAACCACTCTGCCACCAGGTGTCCTATTTAAATTAATGAGAAAGATAAAATATTACTTTTCCCCACATATGCACATGTAAGGGAAATTCAAATTATATGACATATTTAACTTAAATCTGATAAATAAAAGTACAGGATGGATACAAGAACTCCTATATATTTTTATGTCTATATAAAAACTCACCTAAAGGCAAGGCAAAGATGTTAGGCAGGGGTCTTGTCATGTAAAAGATGAAATGAAACTGAGATGCACAGATCACCAAGAAAGTTAATTTCACATTTTGTCCAAATTTCTCTCCCACAGCTTTGGTAAAGGACAATAATCCAGCCAAAACAAAGCTTCCAAGTACAAATCTCACTGAAAACAGATGGAAATTTTGTAAACTATTACCATATTTAACCTAGTACAAACATTTGCCTTAAAAAGTGCATGCTTCCTACTTTTTGCAAACTTGCATAAAAATATCCATTATGAAACATGTTTCCATCCCAGCATGCCTTGTGGGAGTGAATTAACTGCAGAAACCCACCCAGAATATCTGGATTTTCTTGAAAGTTACCATAGTGCATGTTTTGTGTTCTGTTACCACTTAGTTTGTGGGTTAAATAAGTCCCAAAAGGTGAAACTGCATGTATTTTTATTCCATGTAATGACACTGAGAGAACAAATGCAGCTCCATAGCAGAAAACTCTCCAACACAATGAGAGATAACTCTAAGATTAATTCTATAAATATGTCATTTATGACATCAATGGTATGGACTTGTCAGTTATGCTTATTAAGACAAACTTTAATCTCATTGCAGTTACCCAAATAATTTATATACAGTGTAGATATTGCATAGAATTATGAGTACATTCCACAAAACAATTTCAGTTTATTAGACAAATTTCGGAAATTAATTTCAAAAGTTCTTAGCAAACTTCACATAAACAATGCTGCACTATATTCTTTTGTGTAAATATAATTTTCAAAACAATTTAATGATTATCAGTAAAAAAAAATAAAGGTATCAATTTTTTCTTTACAATAATATACAGCAAACATTCTCTTCATTTTGGTCTGGTTAATTTAGTAAGGTTTAAGTCGGTGAGAATTTATACATGTAGCATGTACCTAATAATAAATAAAATGATAAACTAATTTTCTAAATGAAAAAAATTATAATGTCATATTAGGATGATACTTCATGTGTTTCTTCATCTGATCCACAAAAATAATCTATGTAGATGAAGACATGATAACTGCATATTTGCCATTTGTACTTGCTTATAAGTCAAGTCTAATTACAAACAACAAATATCCTGTTCTGCCATCAAATAATGTGACTGAAGATCATGGTCTGTTATTTGTTCAACTGCAGAGACCAAGATGTGCTGCTGTATTAAGTGATGGCAGATCTGGGTCTGTGCAGTTTGCAGATGGACTCTTATAAGCGAGTAAAGACGGTACTCTGTCCCTTAATTTTTATGGATGAAAATAAAACTGCTACTTTTGTCTTGTTATCTATCTAAATATATGCAAACAAATTTCTCAAAACACTGTCAAGGTAGCCTCTTTTTGAGCACATTTTGTAAACATATCTCATATTTTCTATAGACTAAAGATATTACAAAATTTAAATGCTTTTATAGGACAATGTTTCATTTTTCCATCTTAACAGCTGGAATTAAACAGATACAAAAAAATCATATTTTAAACAGATCTTACACAAAACTGATCATGTGATTGTAGAAAACATAAATATATATATATAAGATTTTAAAAAGCAAGGAAAACATTTTCTGAGTGGCTTTAAATTGCAACCTACCCAAGTACTGCACAATAAATTTGTGACCTCCAAGCAAATGGAGTAACCAGGCCCATGGAGCTGAAATGAGTGCAATCACAATAGGACCCAGGAAACTCCTTGGCACAACTCCAGGAAATTCTAAATGATCATACTGCAAAATATAAATGATACATGGTAACAAAAGTGTCAAGTTTATCCTATGAAATGTTCACAAAATAAAATCAATGTAACAAAAGTGCCAAGTTCATCTTATGAAAAGTTCAAAAAAAGAAAACATTGTAACAAAAGAATCTAGTTAATCATAAGAAATGTTCACAAAATAAAAACACTGTAACAAAAGGTTCTAGTTATTCATATGAAATGTTCACAAAATAAAAACACTGTAAGAAAAGAGTCTAGTTAATCTGATGAAATATTCACAGAATAAAATGGGAGAGCTTCCAAGAGAACTGAGTTTCATTTTAGCAAATAACACATAATTTTAAATTTTATAACTTTTCTAACTCATTTTTTATTGATTGATTTTACAGTATACTTAAGCTCCTCTATCAATGACCATGATATATAATGTTTTAAAACTGAATAAATGGCACTTTTCTGAGAAATACACAGAGTAGATTTAAAATAGGGATTCTGTGTCAGCATGCTTGGACCATTTTCTGGCAAGCCACTGGGTGGACCAAGAAAAATGCAAATTGCCAAAATGGTTGAGAGCCTTGAGGCCAGCTTCAACTAAAGTTCTATTTAATATTAAAATGATGTAGTATAATCAACACTCAATGGTTAAAATATGCATTGATTTCTTCCTAGTTGATGCTTGAAGTAACTCTGTGTCAGCTCGGGTAGTGGTTAGGTTGCTAACAAATTAGGTTCAGTGTGCCATAAAAAATAAAGGCAATTGCATGTGAGGTGGAAACAATTCTTCAAAGAACACTAATGGTAGCAAAAATAGGCCTCTTGGGCAACACATTTTGGTGCCACCACCTCAGCAGCCCCAGGAAGCAGCACAAAAAAAGCAATCATCTTTCTCAGGGATACTTTCATAGCCATCGTAGCCCTGCATGCTTTACTGCCCCTATTTAAGATCCCCATTTTGCTGTGTAATAATTTCAGACTGGTTGTATATTTTTTGCCCAATACTCTCTTAAGCATATGAAGTTGATGTGCTATGTCCCAGATTCACCTGTCTCTTTAATGGGTCATCTCATTGTTGACACAGGAAGTAGTAACCAGGGTTTCAAGACAACACTTTTTCATCTAGCATGACATGGCCAAGGTGCAGTGGGTGGGGCCTTTAAATTTCATTGACCAGTGGAGGCACATTGTGGGGGAGATGAATTACCATAGAACACAAAGTTACAACATTGCTTTGGAATTTGGCTACCACCTCCATTTGCTCCACCCACCATCCTTAGGCAAAACACCCCTGTTGGAACAGCCAGCAAGGACTGGCCATATTGGTGTTTTAATAGCAGGGACATCAATGTACCGCTATTTTTTTTTTCATTTTAGTGAATTGTTTTGCAACTGGTATACCCAAGACAAAAAATAAAAAGCTATAATTTCTGCAAGTGGCTGATGGTTTGGAAGGCTCTAAATATTGTGTTCGGGATTTCTGCAAGATTAAAAACCCCATAAAAATTAAAGTAGTGAGATCTCTGGCAGGACAATAACCAAGATTTTTGGCTTCCAACCTAAGATGTACTCCATCCTCTTGGCTAATAGCATGGAGATATGTACTGCCTAAGGTATCTGAAGGATAAACAACAGCCAATTACATCTACCTCAAGTGCCTCTGAACGAAAAAAGTTTCATCACTCAAAGGCCATGATACATTTGTGACAACAACAAACTAGCAGCATACCTAAATAACATGACAAGCCAGTCATATCATAACATAATAAGACAAGCCAGTCATATCATAACATAATAATAAGACAAGCCAGTCATATCATACCATAATAACAAGACAAGCCAGTCATATCATACCATAATAACAAGACAAGCCATTCATATCATACCATAATAACAAGACAAGCCAGTCATATCATACCATAATAACAAGACAGACCAGTCATATCATACCACAATAACAAGACAAGACAGTCATATCATACCATAATAACAAGACAGGCCAGTCATATCATACCATAATAACTAGACAAGCCAGTCATATCATACCATAATAACAAGACAAGCCAGTCATAGCATACCATAATAACAAAACAAGACAGTCATAGCATACCAGAATAACTAGACAAGCTAGTCATATCATACCATAATAAGACAAGCCAGTCATACCATACCATAATAACAAGACAAGCCAGTTATAGCATACCATAATAACAAGACAAGCCAGTCATATCACAACATAATAATAAGACAAGCCAGTCATATCATACCATAATAACATGACAAGCCAGTCATATCATACCATAATAACAAGACAAGCCATTCATATCATACCATAATAACTAGACAAGCCAGTCATATCATACCATAATAACAAGACAGGTCAGTCATATCATACCACAATAACAAGACAAGACAGTCATATCATACCATAATAACAAGACAGGCCAGTCATATCATACCATAATAACTAGACAAGCCAGTCATATCATACCATAATAACAAGACAGGCCAGTCATATCATACCATAATAACAAGACAGGCCAGTCATAGCATACCATAATAACAAGACAAGCCAGTCATAGCATACCATAATAACAAGACAAGACAGTCATAGCATACCAGAATAACTAGACAAGCTAGTCATATCATACCATAATAAGACAAGCCAGTCATAGCATACCATAGTAACAAGACAAGCCAGTCATAGCATACCATAAAAACAAGACAAGCTGGTTATAGCATACCATAATAACAAGACAAGCCAGTCATAGCATACCATAATAACAAGACAAGCCAGTCATAGCAAACCATAATAACAAGACAAGCCAGTCCTACCATACCATAATAACAAGACAAGCCAGTCCTATCATACCATAATAAAAAGACAAGTCAGTCCTATCATACCATAATAACAAGACAAGCCAGTCATAGCATACCATAATAACAAGACAAGCCAGTCATATCATAGATCTAGATAGCACCACCATTACACAAATAGCTTCAATAGGTTTTTTCACTAGTGAGCCATGTTAGCAGTACTCACCATTTAGGGCTGTCAAAATGGCAGGCAGCCACCAAACCCAGTACTATGCTTTGCAATTCCACTCTCAGGAAGCAACATCTCCTGTGCATACTGTACTCAAACAGCTGCTTGGCCTGAGTACAGTTTACCTCATCACACTGCCTTGGGCATGCTGGATGCCGGCCTTGCCATGCCTTGCCTCACCTTACACAACAGAGTACTTAGCCAAGAGTTACAGCATGGCACCCACAAACCCATGGCTAAGGTCAGCCTGCAGAAATTAGGGCCCTTACTAGTACACACAATCCAAAACATCAGCAACTCTGGAAGCTTTGTTTGTGGTCAAGGGCCTGGCTTCTTTACGATGACTGGTGACATCAACCACAGCCAGCTCATACATATCACCCAACTGTCTCATGCAACAGAAAAAAAAGATTAGCACCTCATTATTGGTTGTTGTTGTTGTTAAGCTTAACACCATTTTTCAGCACACGATAGGCTATTCATGTTGGCCAATATTAATGGTGGAGAAAGAAACCGGGAAATCACCGGAAAGAACCACTGACCCACGAGAAGCTACTGGCAAGCTTTCTCACATATCCACATTTGCCGAATCCTAGACTCGAACCCACGCAGACAGAGGTGAGATGGCAGTGATCCATAACGGACAGTGCTTTAGACCACTCGGCCACTCGGGGCCCCTCCTCATTATTGGTCAGAAAATCAAACTGTTGCTGCAGAATTTTGTGCATTACTATCAGGTAAATCTTCCACACAAGCTGCTTTTTCAGGCATGTCTGGGCAACATTTTGTGCGACTATAATGGCTTTTTCAGTTTTTCAACTGCTGCAACACCTTTCCAGTAACCTGATGGGTTGTAGTACACTGCCACAAACTTCACATCAACCACTGTGTTTATGTTTAGATGGCTACCAAGTTACAAACAAGCATACTCACAACAACTAGACAGCACATAAGTTGCCCTCATAGGGGTGGGACTAGAAATTTTGTATACCACCATATCAAATAATGCAAGCTACCCAATACCCTTGATGAATTAGGTGATGGGGTATAATAGCCAATAACTTTGGGTCTGTGATGAGCTGAGGGCCATCATAACCACTCATCACTTGCACTCTGTTCTGTCAGTTTAGTATACTGTTTTATGTAGGTGATCTTGGAGGTAATCAAGACCCCTGTTATGCTTGTGGGGAAAACTTTATGGCGTGAAATGTATTGAAAAGATAATCTGGGCCCGAGAAGGTGAGGGCATTTACAATCACCCCACCAACAATATCAACAATTAAAAGCCACAGCCAGTTATATTCAGGTGGATGAACTCACAGATTATGACAAAGAACAAATGGTCCAAAAATAAACTCAAGAACTTCACATGCACATGTGCTTTTTCCATATCTTTAGCAGCCAATAACTGTGGCATTGTGGGATAGCAGGTTATTAAAGATCCAGATAGTACTAGTATATGGCCTCAAGAAAATGGCCATTAGTAATATTTATTTTGGCATTCATTAGCAAGTAGCAATTTCCTTTAAGGTCATGGCGCAAGTGGACTTTAACAACATTGTATCAGAAGAACCAGGGTTAATTAATTTTTAAAAATCTCTCCAAGGTCAATCACTGAAAGCTGTGTTCTTGTGACTTTTATGTGGCATGGCATGCAGCCTCCTACCACTGGAGATACCACAGTTGCTCCTGTATATAGATCTGGTTTGGTGTCCCTTAATTGTGACAGAATTTCAAGGTCTACAGATTGTAGAAGTATTCCATGTCAAATGCATAAGTGGCACTCCTTGCCAGATCCTACAGACTTCAAACTACTAACCATTACCCATGGGTCCTGATCAATATCTGAGGGGTTGTTTGTGACCCAAATTAAGGTTCTGTGCCCCTTATCCCTGAGACAACCAGAATGCACTGAGATCATTTATATACTGAAGCACTGCATCTAATACAGTTCACATCACCTTCCTTTGATTTGGTAGGCACTGCCAATTAAATGAGTATTGCTTAAGGGTGGCTTGACACTGAAATGGATCCATTAATCCAGTCCATTATGAAGAGAAGGATGAGGATGAGGAAGAAACATTACATAATGAAGCCAGTGAGGTAGAGAAGCTACAGGCAGAAATCCCTCTTGTTACTGCAACAACAATGTGTGGGCCAGGGGTGAAGTAGAAAATATATCACAACTTGCTGGTCATATCAATTGCCTTGCCATTTTGACACATATCACATAAACTCTGGGCTTCTCAAAAAATGTACAGACAGTCTAAAGTTTACTGCACAGTGAAATTAGAGTCTCAAAGTCCAATGGGGGCAAAACTGGATTTTTCTTACATGCAAAAATGACATTGCCAACTTCTTGACATTAGGCACACTACAGTAGCTATGGTGAGTTAATTTCCTTTAAGTGCTGGGATTGCAGGTGCAAAAGCCACTGACCAAAAAGCACAAGAAAATCTCAACACCAAGGCAAAAGAGATTCAAACAGGCCCATGGAAAACCATCTTATCATCAAAATGGGATCCATTGAAACAATCCTATAAAGAAGTATTTTTAGGGTCCCAAACAGACTACCTATGTAGGGTATGCTGAGTGTCGACTTGCTGCTTGAAAGGTTTTGTGATAAACTTATAAATAACCTATCAAAGCTGAACAACTGCAAACAATCTTTTGTGAACATCACAGTCTCCTCTCTCTCCTCATGGCACATGGGTTCGTCATATCAACCACTGTCCTCACAATCAGGTGTTTGTTAACCAACAGTGGTTTCTCCATGCCTTAAGCAGTCATTTATGAGTATCAACAGTGACCACTTCCAGTATGCAAACTAAACTTTTGATTGATGATCAAGACATTGTTTAGATAAAGGCATATTGATGAATATTTTGTATCTCACATGTATTCAACATACTCCAGTTACACTATGATTGTAAATCAAACATATCAATATGTTGGATTCAAAAGTGAGCCAGTTTTTATCCATACAGAAGAGGGTTAAAGCAATTTGATTGCTGGATGATGGGTAAAGTTGTGTTATTGCATGGAAATGGAAGTCGCTTTTGAATTAGTGTGACAGACATAGTTTGATATCGTCAGTGATCTCTATGAATTAAACATTCTCTGATGAAAAAAGCTCATCTGTGAAAAGAGATACTAGTTACCTTCCTTTTAATTAAAGGCAGACACATTTTCAATTAATGGTCACAAAAATTGCTTCTTCTGATTCCTTATTAATCAGACCTCTTGCATAAGCAAACTGTATTTTGATCTTGGTGAATTGAGTGACTGACCAATCTAAATGTTCTTGAAGCATGCACATCTTTTTCCAAACATAATTTATACAAGCCTGTCAACCAGAAAATCTGTTTAATAGTCATATGTAAGCTGTCAGTCAGTAGTGAAATTAATGCTTTGTCATAGTGCACAAAAGAGACTAATATTAGTCATTATTTTAAGTCACTGATGTTTTAATATACATACAAGATTAAAGTGAACTGGATACAGTAATACTGTGTGGAGCATAAATTTGGATATGTGTATTTTGTGATTTTGTTGAATAGTGCACAGTACATGTATACACAAAACAATCTCAATAACACTACAATCAAAATAATAATAATAATAATAATAATAATAATAATAATAATAATAATAATAATAATAATAATAATAATAATAATAATAATAATAATAAGTATTGTTTTCGTTCAAATATAAGTGCTTCAAAATTCCAATAGCTTGATACATGGGGCCCCACTTAATTCAGAATGGGCCCCTCTATATTTTAAGTGAAGTGCTCATCAGGCCTGAAGGTAAAAATTTACCTGAAAATTGTTTAATATGCTGATGAAATACACAAATTTATTGTCAAGATATTGAAGGACTGGTAAATTATTAATGTTTATCATAGTACACATCCCTTACCATTGAAAACTGTCAACTTTGTGTACAAAGTAAAGCATGTGACTTATGAATGGGGAACAGGTTGCTTGGGTTATCTATAATTAATATTCACTTGGCTTTAGCATACATGTGATTGTCACAGAGGTAGGACAGAATATCATTTTGGATAATTATGTGCTTAACAGAAACAAGCCAGAATGAGTTTAGTGGGTAACTGGAACTGTTTTAACAGTCACTGCAACCAGAGCAGGGCTGAGTAAGGAGAGAGAACATACACAACATGCTGTTAACGGATTACTTTATTGTTGTAATCATAGCGAGCTGTTGATTGCTTTAATCTGGTGAGTTTAGGCCAAATTGTTTCTTGAGGTATTATAAGTAATAACTGGATCAAAATGGTCCACTGATGCTTTTGAGTTTCATCTTAAAAATTAGGCATCCTTTGGTGCAGGTGAGATAAAATGGGCAGACCAGATAAAAATTCTTTTAGTGGAACCATCTGAGTAAGTATTTTGATATATTTATTTTCTTATTTAACTGATATTGCATAGTCCATATGTTTCAATTTCAAGTTTTATGAATAACTGAGCTATTCTTTCCTCACACCAGTGTAATGCAACACTGGTTAAACTTATTAAGTAGTATATATAAGCAACATCAAAAGAGATAATATATAAAGCATGACACAGCAAGATGCTAATGAACACAAACACAGCTGATCCATGGAGTAAGCTGGACACTGTCAGAGCTGTTAGATAGTGGCTGACCTCAGGACCTGGAGGAAAACATTGCTTTATGTGAAATATTTTAAGATCTGAAGAAGTACAGCAAACAATATAATATGATTTTGTTGTAATCTTTTAATATTTGAAATACAGCAGTTTTAATATTTTGTGACAAAAAATATTTTGGGGGAAATACATGGCAATTTTGGTCATATGGAATTTGAGTCAGAACTTATGATTTTTTTTTTTAAAGTCACCAGCCGCAGGTTTGTATCCAAAAAATTTTTTATTTGAGCACTGAAAACTAATTCTAAAAGGTGAACCTGTTTACAAAGACTAGTTTTGCCTTTTCCCATTTATGAACACTACTCAAAAAGGTGACTGTACACTGTTTTTATTAAAATGAATCAATAGCTAAAAATTTTAATTGCCACTGGCATACATGCCAAGTTTTCTGGAAACAAATCAGGGAGATTTGTGTTCAAAATCAGAGAGATTAGTGTAATGACAATTTTTCTTGCAAGTTCATGAACTCTGGAGAGGACAGAATTTTTCTTTCCAAACATTACATTTGCATTGTCACTACTAAACACTACTAGGTTCTGTCTGTTTGCTAAGACTGCTTGAAGACAGTTCAAAAGGTTTTCACCAGTTTCAATACTGCAAATGGGCATAACCAGGACTTTGGGTATCACTCTGTGAATGTCACTGTCAAACACCCTTACAAGAATTGCTACACACTTTTCATCACCACTGTCATTAGATTCATTCATCATCACTGAGAAAGAGTTTTCTTTGCATAGTAAAGTTACTTGCTTGTCATACATTGGACCCAGTGCATCGTTAACAATGTTGTTACCTTATTTCTATTGCAGTGAAATTTCTGAGCAATTTGCTAGTCAGGAAACACAACTTTATTCAGCTCACTAAAATGATCAGTAACCAAGAATGGTAAATTATGCTCTGCCATAAAGTTAGCAAACAGAACCTCTGCTTTAGTCACACTGTCTACTGAGGTTGGTGCACACATTTGCGCTACTTTAGGCACAGTATATGTGGATTTCTCATTTGCAATGTGCTGCATACTTTTCAAGTGCCTTGTGAGATCATTTTCCCCCCACTAGAAATGTTTGAATGTGTGTTACAAGCTGTGTAGTCTGAGTTTCCTCTGACCCTTACACCCCATTTTTTGATATTTAGACATTTATGTTGGGGTGTAGGGTCAGAGTCCATTCCCTATTGAAAAGTTGGAATTCACAGACACCATTTTGTGTCGGCATAGGGTAGCCACTTACTAAAAGATCTAGTAAACATTGACAACCTTTCATCAAGATATACCTGTATGAAATTGATAGAATATGATTTATTTTCTCAGATATAGAAAATATAGCATTCGTTCTATCTTTAATTCACTGACAGACTAGCCGAAACTACAGCATTGATGAAATTTGACCTGAAATTCACCATTTGTATTCTGAGTCACATCACTACACAAATCTCGCAACCTACATGTCAATGACATCAGAGGTCAAATTTTCATGTGAATAGAAGTACTTCAGAATATTATTCTCAATTAGGATGAATTAAATCCGAGAGTTATTTTTCGAATTGTTGTTTTAGCTGGAAATATCTATGCTTGGCAGGTTTTTTTCTAATTTCCAGGAAATCTTGTCAGCAAATCAGTAGATCAAAAGATGGGGTCCAAAATCAAAAGACTCCCAGACAAATCAGGAAACTTGGCATGTATGCACTGAATATATTGATAATTGCTAGCTAATTTCAATTATTTCTATGTTCATCAGTTCATTGCAGAAGGTTCTAACCCTGGTTATATTGCATCTCTTAATTACCTTTGCTACATCCATTCTGTGATACAAGAGGTCATGTATAGCCTGTGTGTTGAAGCTTTCCTCAACTTTAGTGTAGGGACACAAAAGTAGATGAGTTACCATGGCAACTACTACAAGGATTTCTCCATACATGTACCAATAGTGTCCCATTTTGAATTCTGTATCTCTGAAATTAAAAGATATAATATAAATACTTTAAAAAGGTAATGTGTATGTGATGAAGAACAAAATACCTTGTATTTATTTTTTATTAAAAGCTTGAACAAGCCAGTTGATACAACTATTTGGGTTTGTGAATTCCATGTTCTGGCCAATGGGTCAAGCAGCTGTTATGTAACGCATGCACAAGTTTACCTTGCTTCTACTCAACTTGAAGGGTTGTTCTTGATGGTCAAAATTGATTTTTCTTATTGCAATAAATGCTACATTATTTTTTAACTGTATATGTCATATACTTAGACACATAATATCATCCACAATTATCTCCCAACACAGAAAAGACAAATATTTCAAAAGAACAAAAACCCAAATATAAATTGAGATGGATCAGATAACTTCCTATATAAAAGAATGGATAAGATGGTTCTAGTCCTACAAAGTAAGACATATCACAATATATTTTTGTTTTGGTAATGCCAAAATATAAAATAACATGTGACATGACTTACATTAGCATGAACCAAAAAGGGATGAAACTCTTACAGCCTTAAAAAAGACAGCCTCACTTTCATGTTCTTGCCTACTGGCCTTTCAGGGTGTTCTAGTACTCTGTTTTACATGTTTATTTTCATTGGTTGTTTAAAATTAACATTCAATATAAACCCTTCAAACATTAAACTCAAAGTGCAGTCACATTAAGTTTCAAAACCGTGCTGGAATTTAGTATTACAATTGTACTGAAAATTTCAGAAACTTGAATTCCATGATACATGTATTAGCTTTTGCACTGATTTCATATTATCATAATTTTGAAGCACAATCAACAAACAACATATACTGTCAAGGAATTTTTTGATAAGTAATGGCCATAAGTGTTTGAACTTCTTTTGATTTCAATTGAGGGGTTGTTTTTGTGCAAACAGGAAGTTGATATTTTAAAGATGGTGGCCACCAGAGAAATTTGTTGTTTAGATACTGACATTATAAGTTTCTGCATCGAATGCTTCTTAAAAACATTTTGAATATTACATGGTGATGAAAAGAATAACCAGTCTAAATTCTTACCAGTCTGTTATAATTATTCACTTTTCTGCTGACTTTAAGTTCTGCTGCAATGTAGGCCACAGTTTAGTGTAGTCTGTAGATTGTAGAAGCTACCTAAAACTGTAAATATTTTTTTATTATGAATCAAAAATATAAAGTGAACAAATTGGATCAAGAAAAAAATAAAGCAGCTCCTTCCCATACCACTACCAGCTCCACTAACTTACATGTTACCTTCCAGATTTCAGGCAGAATTATACATCCATTAACAAGTACTGATCAAAATTCAGCATGTCTCAGACGGAATCAGTGAGTAAATGACACATAATTTTATAACCATTATACTTATAAGAAATGCTAGATATAAAGCACTGTGAACTATGACCTTTAAAATTTCAAAGTTAGATTCAAATGGTAAATTTTGTTACATAATATTATAATTTGTCTGCAAATTGACCTATTATATGACACTAGTTAAAAAATTATTTCCCAAGTTTGACAGCTAATTTAAGTCCTTTTATTGCCCATCATCCATATTTAAACATATCTTAGCAATATCAAACCATGTTGTATCCAATAATTTTCCTATGGTAATTTTAATCAAAATATCATTGATTGACCACACTGTAAAAACTAACCTACTTGACTTTCTTTTGACGTAAAGAGTGAACATTCTGCATTCAAACTGTTGTTTAATTTTTGTATTTTTAAATGGCAGGGGAAGCCCTTGTAATGTTAAAAGAAACTTTCCTTCTGACTTTTGCTGTGTGGGGATATTTAAATTAAATGAGTATTTATATGGTTGACAGCTGTCACATTTGCTGATCAGCATGTTGGAAAGGGGGAAAAAATGCCTTACTTATGTATTGTGCTGTAAATAGACAAAATTCCATTTACAGATTTTATTGAATATTGCATGTCTGGTACAATGATATGCTTAGTATGAAATGACAACTTTTGTCAGATAAGAGGGAGACCAACAGTGTAAAAGAGAAAGACGCTTAACAGGTTTTCATGTCTTGTACACCATTTCCTTTCTTTTCTCATGTATTTTTTTTAAAGTAGTAATACTTCTACTTTTCAAACAATGGAAATTCATATATTCTCTTATTGTTTGACTACAGGCCCTGTATATGTAATGTTCCTTTAGTAAAGGTCTGTGTGTAGCAACATTCATGTGGTTATCTGTACATATCACAGTTTTGTGTCTCTTGCTCATTTGTCACAACTAACAAAAAAAAACTGTTAAAAAATTTGTATAATTATCTGGCCATATCACAGTTTTGTGTCTCTTGCTCATTTGCCAACAACAAAAAAAACTTGTTAAAAAATTGGTATAATTATAATACAATGCTGTCAGACATTTCTGCACATATAAGGTTTCCATGTCCAATACCAAAGCAAAACACATACTGAATTTAACCAATTGACAAAAATAAAATACTGCAATGTTTACCATTTGAAAAGAGGCAATTGTCACCAGAATATTCTGTCAAAAATATTAATTTTGGACACATGGGATACCACCACCACATTTTCATAAATCATGATATATCAGCCTATTCTGCATACAGCCTTGAATGAAATACATTACTTTGGACTGTTTCTGTCAGCAGTTCAGTCGAGTAATTACAATAAATGGCAAGAGAGTTTAAGTAAACTAAACCAATCTTGTAAAAATAATTAGTCAAGTTGAAAATTTTATTAAAAAAAAGCTAATATGTGTTAGAAAAACAACAATGAATAAGATATAATGTGTTTACAATGTCTTGTTTATGGGGAAAAATTACTAAAGAATTACAGATTATACACATGAGAATTTCTTGAAAATTCTGTTCTAGCAGCAAGTTGACACTTTGGGTAGCAGTCAAATTTGTACATGTGGGACTTCTTGCAAAATTGGAAACTTGGAATAAGATACATAATTTTTTTTAATGTATACATTTCAATCTTATGTGTAATGTATGATTCTAACAGAAACATAGTAAAAAGGATTTTCAGGGTTACGGACTTAAGGAGGTCATCGTGTGAGTCTTTTTGTTGACATTTTGAAATCAAATTTTTTTATATGTTTTGAGTCAAAATGTGGAATATTTTTGTAAACTTTATAAATATCACTTTTCTTAATGAAAGCACAATCATTCTTTCTTTATTCAAATTATAATTTTGATACAAAAATAACATATGATCCAATGTTTACATAAATGACATTGTTGTGCAGAATTACCAGATGCATAATTGCCCAATATGGTGATATATAAAAATAGTCTAGAAAATCTACTTTTGGTCCAAATTTTTTTAAAAAAAGCATTTCATTAACAGATAAATAATCTTTATCAAGGTTCCAAATTAGGTTCTGATGCCTCTACAAACAAAATGAAACAATGGTGGGTATGGTACCTCTATTTGACACAAACATGACTGTTATAACAGAAAACAGAATTAAGTTGACGCTGTTTGAACAAATTCATAAAATACAATTTCAGACGTGTTGTCATAAAATAAACTTTCATGATTCTTTGTAATAGCATTGAATGTGTGCAAATTTTGATTGAGTTATCTTTTAAATATGATAACTCTGGTGGTCTAATGGTTTGAGCATCTGCCTCAGATGCAGAAGGTCATGGGTTAGATTCCTGGCTTGAGTCATACCAAAGACTTATCAAGAAATGGTACTAACAGCTGCCTAGCTTGGTGCTTGGCATTAATAGGTTAAGTGTTAAGACTGGTCAGCCTGGTGTCAGGATAATGTGACTGGGTATGAGGTGCTATAGCAGACAAAAGCTATTCAGAAGATACATTCTAAAATCTGGACAATAGGCCAAGACATTTTAGCCAACATTGTGTAATTCAACAGATGAAATCTAAACACTCAACATATGAAATGTAACTTTCAACACAAACTCTTTGAACCATTATGTAAATTAGGAATTCTCAATATATGACACTGAAATTTCAACCACTGCCATGTAATTCAAACAACACAATCTAAACCCTCAACATAGAAAATATAATGTTCAACCACTATTGTTTAATTCAACAGATACAATCCAAAATCTCGGCCCATAAAATGTAACTTTAAAGACATTCAATTAGATTTCTCGACATACATGGAAATTTCAATAGCAACTTTCTCACTGGATCTGCTTTTGTCCGCTTCATAACTGGGTGAAAGATCATGCTACATGTCTGCGGCATGATGCCTCAGTGATACATTACTATTAGACCAACAAGGTCTCTGCGCTACTGTCAGATAAAAAAAAAAAAAAGCAGAGACCTACTTGTTCGTCTACATTACTATAAACTGACACACTGTAGATATCGTAGTGATAGGACTGAAAAATTGTTAAAGATACTTAAGAATCTAAATCACACACATGCACACGTGATCGCACGCACACACACATCTTTCAAATAATAATAAAAAATCACCATACTTTAAATGTAGGACTAAGACGATCCATGAACACTCGAAATCATATTACACACATCTCAGGTTATGTCAACTGTTTACATCTGTTGAAGCTATATAACATGGCTGCAATACTGTACCTTATTTATATTAACTAAAATTATTTATAATTTCAAACAAGCAATTTAAGAGAGAGAGAGAGAGAGAGAGAGAGAGAGAGAGAGAGAGAGAGAGAGAGAGAGAGAGAGAGAGAAGGGATGGGAGGAATTAAAGACTTACCTGTTGATCAACGTATGATAGAATGTTGCAATTAAGCGTCTCCTCAACATTGTCTTCTTCTTCTTCTTTTTTTTTTTTTACTATTAAGAAACTAAACGTTTGGCTCCGTGGTTATAAAATTGTCAGAGCAAACTGTATGACGAAAAATCATATCATGAGTCTCGCAATAACATGCAGACCAACAAAAAATGTCAGAAAAAAAAAAGGCGGAAAAGAACTTGTAGGTCAAAACATCACTAATGTTTGGCTGCTATGTACAAATATAAATTGCAAAATAATGTCTAAGTTTATGATTATAATATCATCCGGAGATAAAGTTATGATCTAAAATTTTTGTGTGAAAGTATTCTCATGTCTAAGCGTTTTGACTACAAGTGGTAGCAAGGGTGAATGTGGTTGGATGCATGCGCATTATTTAATTCAAGTTCGCTGTGTTTATATGATATCCCCCATTCCTTGTCTTTCTTCTCTAGCCGGTTTAGCAGTACAAAATGGACATAGACACCACCCTTGGTCCGTGCACATGCAAGTGAATACTTTAGCAGCCACTTTATGTTGCCATCAAAGAACTCTGCTGTAAAGTTTTATTCTAACGATGAGCCAAGATGGGTCCGGTGACTAGTACGTTTTACCTGTATGCCTTTGTGTTTTAGACATAATAGATTCTCTAATTGCTTCTTGTGACTCGAACATTTTGATATCTTTCTTTAGGCAAATTCTGCATCTTTCCAGATTCAATTATTGCCGCATTATGGCAATAATGTTCTGCAATGGCAATTGCTTGACTTTCATTAAACATTGTAATGACTTGTTACCTAAAAGACGACGTGTGAGCTTCCATCACAATCGCATAATGCTCATACCGTGACCGTCACCTGGGACAAGAGCTATGTAAATTGCAACTTCGTTTTTGTTTTTTAATTAATTTTAGTACAGTTTAAATTCATAAACCAAATTTTATCTCTTTAAATGTTATTGTCACTGAAAGGTTGACGGAGAATACTAAGCAACCAATGTCAGAATAAAGGTAAAAAATACATCAGTATTAAAATCTATTGCAAGCTACTGATTATCTTCATAACATTTGGGTAATTTGATAAACATTTTACAAAATGTTACTAACAGCTGCTCTGCTTGGCACTCAGAATTAGAGGTAGTAGGTAGCTTAAAAGGAGTGTCTCAGCCAAAGCCTTTTTTTTGTATCACGACAACAGCATGATTCCCCCCCAGGCCCCCCCCCCTTTATATTACCCATGTTAGTCTAAATAAAACACGAAAACAACTCTGTTGATGCAACAACGTCGATTTCAAGAACCTTCATTGAATCATCATCGTTGTCATGCAAAATAGTGTCTGGCTTAGATACGTCCGCTTTAAACAGACTACTGCGGTTTATACTTGAAATCGCTAGCGATTTATATTTATATTTAGAACAAAATTTCTATACCTAACATTCACACAAAATTTCCATCCGTAATTAATAACTCCCTGACATTTACAGGTCACACGTTTTCTGCTAAATGAATGCGCTCTTAATAATTCGCTGAGAATTTACCAACAAAATAAAATCAGTAATTGCACATTTCATAACAGACGCTCTAAGGATGGTCTTGGATAAATTTTAGATCATTCCCGATAGTCAGATTTCACAATGGAGGCTCTGAAGATTTTCTACACAGCCAATAACCGATATATTTTTTAATTTCAGCTTTTGCTATTATATAGCTTTCATCGTCATGATAAAAGAAGTACAGATTAATCTTACCACTAATTAGAGAGCCAGGTTCAATCAGCTTGATAAAATTTCCTTGTGAGACTATTGATTTATCGACATTACACTTTTTCAATTCGTCTGTGATCATAGTGCATTTATTCTGTCATATTGGATTGTAAAGATTATCAACAACATTAGAAAGCGAGTCTGTAACCCAGGAAAGCTTACTAAAATAATTTAAATTTTCTATGCGAACCAGAGACAGCTTTGTTTTATTTCTGTTTATTGAATACTTTTCATTGTCACGCATAATTGTCATATGCTTAACTCAGAAAAGAATTATTTTCAACTTGAACATAGTATCCTCTACTGCAATATCTATCATTATTTTCTATATTTCACAAAATTTATTATTATCGTTATTTTTTTAATAAAGTTGCTAGCGATTGTACATAAAATTAACTGAGTATCATTTTTCGTATTTCGTATTCGGTATCATATCAACAAGAAAATTTTTTTACTAGCAATTTCTGTATCAGATCTGACATTATAAACTTTTCACCTCTGAGATAAGCTCGAAGTTGATTAAGAATTTTATTATAATTAGCTATTGCTTTTTTACAAGACACATTTTTATTCTCCTATTTGGTCTGGATCTTTTTGTTATTGCTGATAATGCAATACATGCTCCTGACACTATCCACAAAAATGGATTTGCAGTTCCGCCGGCTGATACAATTCCAGTAGTTAATATCATAAGAATGTAATTCAGGATGGTTGTTATTTTACTGTAATATTTTCTAGCTTTTCTGGCACAGTAACGGTTTTATGGTAATAATTATAGCATTTGCTGAGCTCATCTCTATCACTCTGATAGACCTAATGAAAGATGATTGGAACCGATTTTTTCTTTTCTTGAAACTCTTTCGGTAATTATTTAAATTGATGTAGTAAAAGTATTTATAACTATCATATTCTTCAGACAAGATATCATCATATCTGATATCAGTGAAAACTGAGGATGAAAATGTACGGTTAAAGTTTGTTGGTATTTCAGTAAAATCATTGAGTCTATCACGGCAATTTTCTTCTGTTTCGTCGATATAACTAACAACTGTCCCAGCTTAAAATTTTTAAGTACTAGATGCTGCCTGTGAATTGCATATGCTTTTGCGAGACTTAAAATACAGCGAATCTCTCTCTCTCTCTCTCTCTCTCTCTCTCTCTCTCTCTCTCTCTCTCTCTCTCTCTCTCTCTCTCTCTCTCTCTCTCTCTCTCTCTCTCTCTCTCTGAGAAAGCCTGCCAGTAGCTTCTCGTGGGTCGGTGGTTCTTCCCTGGGTTTTCCATGGTTCTTCCTCCACCATTAATACTGGCTGCCATTATAGCCTATCTTGTGCTGAAAATGGCGTTAAACCCTACTACAACAACAACAACTCTCTCTCTCTCTCTCTCTCTCTCTCTCTCTCTCTCAATATATATATATATATATATATATATATATATATATATATATATATATATATATATATATATATATAAGAACTATTATGTATTTATTAATTTTTTTTATAAATAATAGGTTTTACAGTTGTAATATCGTCAAGCTCTTGATAAAATATATATTGTTCGACATCATCATATAACTCACTTCTAGAATCAATTTCTTATAATGTGCAGCATTATTGTGATATACGTCATACTTTCTTTATCGCCGGTGAGAGAGTCTATTAGAACTCGATATGCTTTTGTTAGCAGGTTAGTGTCAGTACTATTATCTACTATTTCTAACAGCGTCTTTTTATTATAATTGTCCATACAAAGTACCTGAAACACCAGACGTTTAGCAAATGCGTCCCTGAGCTTACGATTTTTAAGAAACTTGTTTCAGCTAATTTGTCCAGTTATTCCTTAATCTTCTTTAGTCGCTCTTGCCCTGGTTTCTTAACACCATGAAATTTTGTTTTTTCAAGATTAGATTTATCAATCGTCAAAAGATTTTCTTTATTTAGCTCAAGCAGTGTATTTATCAAATATTTTCCAACTTCAACCGTCTTTCCTCGCAGTCACTTACAGGACAGTATTTACTAATTATATCAAAGGCTCTGATCGCGTATCTTAGTTGAGGGCCTCTCATTCCTGAAACTCTTACAAAGTTATCACTGTTCTCAGTTAAACCTGGTGACTTTAAAGCTGCTTTTCTTCATTCACAGATACAATAGCTGATTTACTTGCAGTCGCTACACTGCTACAGCACCAATTGCTGAAGACGCTGAGACTCAGATTAATACATTTAGCACTTCATGCTCAATATGGGACAGCGCCATCAGCTGATAATGCAGCGAATAATGTCAGAAACAGTCTAATAGCTCTTTTTGATGTTAATTGAAATTACTCAACCAGGTGCTGCAGCTGACACGGTAGCGATGCTAGCAAAATATCAATCTGTCGTTCCAATGATTAGACATCAACCTTATAAGGAAGGTTATTTAAACGAAGAGCGTTCACAGATAAATCACATCAAATATCAATGATAATTCCGCTTGGAACAATGTTCGGATTTAGTAGAGACTAAAACCAAGTATTTCGTGGAATTAAACATGCTCTTATTCTTGAGCGAGCTGATCAAAGCGATTCGTAATTTCACGATTGACGTTGTGCATGCCAGGTGTAGTTCCGTCGATCGATAAATCAAAAGAACTTGAGACGATGCTAACAGCATTCACACAAAAATAGATGTTATGCGGAACAAAGTTTATCAAACCGCAGCTTCAAATTCTATCATTAACACATGGAGAATAACAACAGCAACAAGCGAGCAGTTATCAAGGTATGTATTTATTGCATTTCAACAACAGAACAGACATGGAAGTCATCTTCAAAACAATTTTGTATTTGAATGTCCAAAACAATTTTGTATTTGAATGTCCAGCTTTCAGACGAATATTTGTCAGAATAAATTCCAAACAGTATCCAGAAAGATCGATTGAATGTAAGTTTGCAACTGATGCTGTAGCATTAACTCACATAGATGTATATAATGCGTATATATACCTTATGGAAGCGATACAAAAAAAATCAAGATACTGACAGTGTATCTCAAATTTCAGTCGAACAATTTAGAACACTTTATCCGATATTTCACTTTGATGTCAGTGAGCATAGCGAACGAGCTATCGGATCCAATTCAGATATTGAAGTCACGTGGAGACTTGGACAGGCTTCAGGAGCTGTTAATTATTATGCATACGCGCTAATTGTTTCTGATGGATTCCTAACGATAGATTCTACCAAGGGCAGGATGACCGTCCAAATCTAAATGTCGGCTGCTTTATTAGACAAGTGGTGGAATGTATTCATTTTCTAGCAAGAAGACTACCAGGTCTTCTGTACATACAATGTCCTGCAATTGAAATATTTTGCATTGTACAATTTTATCAAAAAAACGTGTATAATATATCGATCTCGTAACAACAGGTGGAATGACTGAAGTACAATATTTTATCAAGCAGAAGAAAAATATATACAAAATGAAATACGTTCTGCATGAGGTGGATTTATCGCCTTTACAAGTTAAAATATTAACACAAGCTATTATTAAATGGCAGTCTGTTTCGCTGAAGATAGAGTTCGGAACAAGAACGCAAATCGATCCAACACACAAAAAACTAAAGTTAACACAGCAGCAAATAAATAAAATACGAATCGAAAAAAAAATTATGCTAAATTTATCAGCAATAAAAGTTACTGCAATGTCCAGATCGTAAGCAATCCGTTAATGTTTTCTTAAATTTACATTGGCAATTATTGTAAAAACGGTACAACACAAATTACTGCCAGTATTTGACACGATGAGGATAGCTGCTGCTTCGGGTACCATATCCTGAGCAACGAAAAAGCTTTGTCCGGTGGCGGTATCAAAGAGTTAATGTAAAATGCAAAGCATTTCACTTTTGTCTAGCGATTATAAATTTTTAAAAAATTCATAAAACACGAAGTGTTCAGAAACGTAAAACAGCAAAGAAACGTAAAACAACTAAAAGAAAAGACGAACCGGTAAGCAGTCCAGGGTGGATTGATAGGGCCATTGCTAGCATGAATTGAGGGAAGTATACTTCCAAATCTGCAGGGAATAGGACGTGTGATATAACTAATTCTACTCGGTACCAGTCGCTGAAGCGACTCCTTTGAGTAACCTTGAGATTGTATATAAAATGAAAGATATCAACGGATTTCAAGACGTTTTTTTTAAAGATCAGTGTGGAATTCAAAGAATTCTACCGCTAGTGGCCCAATCACTTTGCTCTCTGCCAGATGCAGCAAGCTGTGTAATAAATAACCAAACTTTTAAAAATGGATCTGGCACATGTTATGTAGTGCTTTATAAAAACAACTACTTTGATTCGTTTGGGCAATCACGGAATGATATTATCAAACAGTGTGTGCTATCGTCCCAAAAGTACAAATAAATCTATTATTCGTCTGGTCAATGACAGCCAGTTGGAACTGCAGATTGTGGATATTACTGCGTTATGTTTGTCGAACAGATGTCCGGAATGTAAGCATTCCCGAAGAAAAAACAGATTGCAAAACATTCCGATAGTGATTTTCTGAAATTTATATTAACATTTACACCTAAATCAAGCTTGGAAAATTATGAAATTGCAATTTAATCTAACAAGCAGATATAAAAATGACCATATATTGTCTGAAATGCAGAAGTAAAACGTGAAATACGAACGTGGGCTCGAAGATTCATGCCATGAATCTAATAAAAATAACTGACTAATACTGAAAGGTGTTTGTGTTACCAATGGCATGGCAGCAAAAGGAGAATGTTTCTTAAACGTGACTCACTTTAACCTAGTTGTCAGGAAATGCGAAGAATTTCTAATACTATTTTAGTCGACGATTAGAACAAATATGCAAAGCCAATTTGCAAGCAAAGCGTGTACATGTAAAGCTGATCATGATCTCTGTATAGGCAGAGTAAAATTGTAACTTACTGCGAGTGTTGTAATCAATGAACTGTAATCGGATCCGGCATAGATATTCACAAGTTAATTGGCAAAATTACCGAAACCTAAAGGTGGATGGGCCCTGCCATTTCACAAGTACACTGGACCTTGGAGCATTTTGATGAAAATGACTATCCCATCTCAGGAGAGGAACCATACAATCAGGTTGATGAAATTGCAATGTGCCATGACATATGTTACCGTAACAATGAAAACGATATTTCTGGTTGCGACCGTATTATGATTGATGAGTTAAGCATAAGAGACCAAATATAATAGGAGAATGAATTGATCGTAAGCTAGTCTAAAATATCATTGAAAATACAAACTTGGCATTAGAACGATGCCGCTTTGTAAAAATGTATTTTATGACGATGGTATACAGAGAGCTCAAGCACATGAACTTCACAGACTTAAAATAAAATCCTCGAGGAAAAGTTGTCGCAAACCCAGTTGACGATATAAGGGCAATAGATTAAGTTAATATGTCACACATTGCTAAGTACAATAACAGAAAAAGGTACCTGATGAATTTAGTAGATATTTTTAGTAAATACGCGTTAGTGTGCTTGTTATAGATAAATCATGGAAAACTATAACTGACGCGATGCGAGGTAATATCGTCAGCACAGATAGAAAAACAAATAAGGTATGTACAGATCACGGAGCAGAATTGTTTAATAAACAATTCAAACAGTTTATGGAACAAAATAATATCATTAAATACATCACAGGAAATGAGGGATAAAATGTCATCGTCGAGATATTTAATTGTACACTGAAAGATAAGCTTTACAAGTAACTTAGAGCCAAAAACATTGACAGGTATGTTGACCAAATGCTAAAGATTGTGTCGAATTACAATAACACAAAACATAAGAAACTTGGATGTCAACAAATGAAGCTTTCAGAAAGAAAACTTTTGAAAAAGGATTCACTCCTAAATAGTCCCAGGAAGTATTCGTTGTGGATAAAATTTTAACAATACCTGTAACTTATAAGCTGAAAGACTCAGCAGGAGAAAATATTGGAAGTTTCTATAAACAAGAGCTGCAAAGAAAAGAGCAAGATATATATATATATATATATATATATATATATATATATATATATATATATATATATATATATATATATATATATATATATATATATATATATAATCATCGAGCTATTGATAGCAAGAAAAGGTAAGAAAAATTTGGTTAAAAGGAGACCTTACGGTGATATTTATAATAGCTGAATACCAACTAGTGAAATCAAAACTTTTTTATCAGATCGCTAGCGATCCAATCCAGACAGCCAGACATTGCAAATCTTTACGTATTTAAAAAGGACAGACTTGCATTTCACTGGCCTGCACAACATCAAATATTGTCGTCGTGTTGTCTTTAGTGCGCACTCTCCTATTAAGTTAAACATCTTAACAAACATCAAATCAAATTATATTTATCCACTGTCATCAACTTCAAACTGTCCACGGTTCATAAATGGCCTTAAAGACAGTAAAATTAAACTTTTTAATCTTTATATACAATGTATATGCATTTCATCAATTTTACAATTCTTAATTTCAGCGGCTTGAAGCAACACATAATACACATGCCAGACCTACAAAATTTTCTTTACATGATATTAATTTGAAAATAATAGAAAGTAAACAAAATTATATTAGTTTTGGTTCTGATACAGTTTAAATATCTCCGAAAGTTATGATAGTGGCACTTCAATGTCGACTTTATATTAGAAAGTAATATTCTTTTAATTTCATTAATAATCTCATGAAGGACCGTCAATATTTGGAATCGGTGAGCAAACAAGAATATTACATTTACATAGTAATTATTTGTGTAAACAGTATTGATAAATCTTTCCTAATTACACTATTACACTGAATTCATCGACCAAATTAAAACTTCTTATGAATTCAAGACGCTAAATAAAAACAACTGGAAATAAGCCTCAAATTAACAAGCAACAGCGATGGTGGCACACAAATAGTGAGGTTTACTAAAACATAGAATACACCGGACGCAAGAGAATAGTTTTAATGATATACTTGATATATCCTTGTTAATTCCAACAAAATTTACTAAGACGTTATTTCAAGGGCGAACATAGACCAACAAATAAGTCTCTGCTTTTTTTAATCCGCTGCTGTCAGATAAAAAAAAGCTGAGACGTACTTGTTGGTCTAGGGCGAACAGACATAGGGAAGGGGGAGGGGCTTCCCCCTCGAGCCCAAGCCTCTACCCGTTTCACCTCCTAGCATGTTTTGGCTTAGTCCTACAATGTAGGACATCGACTCTGATATTTATGTTTAAATATCAAAGTCGACGTCTTACGTTGTAGAACTATAGTGGTTTTGGCCTGCATCCGTAAAATTTAATAGCTTACTAATACACGTCTGTTGCTCCACCAACCCACCACCCTCCCGAAAAGATTCTACTGGAGTCTCTGCTTTCTTTACCCAAAGCGTAGAAAAGTTGAAATAAACTAAGCAGAAACTAAACATGGTCACTCCAGTGGTCTAGTGGTAAGAGCGTCCTCTCCGCTTGCGAGAGATCGCAAGTCCGAACCCAGACGAGTCATATCAAATATTTATAAAAATGAAACTAAAACAGCTGCGCTCAACATTAAGAGGTTAGTGTCAAGATTGGCCGGCCTGGTGCCATTATGCATAATTTAGTGAGCCCAAGTGGCGAAAACATACCTTTATTCGACCATGAATTACGTTTTGAAATCATTTGATATAGAAAATAGCAAATTATGGAAACTCGATAATTAAATAATAAAATACATATGGGGTTTTCGGACATTTCACAAAAGTTTGCTTTTTTCGGGGTTTTGGGGGGTTTTAACCGGTTTGGAACCGGTTTAAACCGGTTTGGGATCGAAAGAATCGTTTGGCATCTTTTTGGACCGGTTTGGACCGGTTTAGACCGGTCTAAACCGGTTTAGACCGGTTTTTGTGGTTTTCGGACATTTCACAAAAGTTTGCTTTTTTCGGGGTTTTGGGGGTTTTAACCGGTTTGGAACCGGTTTTAAAACCTACTACATTCAAAAAGAGACACTCTATAAAGCGAAAAATAGAGGCAGGCTAAATTTACCCAACCCAGTCTTAATTAAATATACTAATATTCTTAATTGATTTAAAGTAGTTGAATCTAAACCCAATATGCCTTGGGAAGCCCTGTATATATATATATATATATATATATATATATATATATATATATATATATATATATATATATATATATATATATATATAATTCAAATAGTAGTCTAATAGAAATACCTAGGAAATTTAAATATATAAAAGAATTAATGTTAAAATATAGGGATGAAGAGGAAAGATGGAAGAATACCACAAAAAACACTTATAAAAAATTAAGGGAATATCGTTACTAAAAATATTAGATGTAAAATAGAATTAGAAATATGGGGGGTCAATTGGAGTAGAGTTTGGAAAATTTTAGGAAAGTATAAATTCATTAAAAATTCAAAGTTTGATATTCAAATATTGACATGGAACGTGGATGACCGTTTATGTCGCAGTAAGGAGACATGATTAGAATTTTACCAAAGAGTCCGCTATGCAAGAAATATGATTATACGAAAAGGTATGTCATAACTAAATGTGAAAAAAAAACTAGAATAGAAAGAAATGCGGTAATTAGTTTAATTTCGAAAACAGAACCATATAGGGAAGAAATACTATTACATATGGATGAAAATTTTTAAAAAGTAGATTATATGAAAATAACTGATTAGATAATTTCTGTTATGAAGAAATGTGGTCAAATTATATTATTAGAAAATAAAACTTATATATTAACGATGCCTTGTTTTAACATATTTTTCTATGTTTTATAGGTACATTCTACACATGGAAAAAGTAAGGGACAAGGACATTATAGGACTTATCACATGGCGTTACGCGAAGTGGACAGGCCTGCGGAAGAGCTGCAGAAAACCCCATGTGTAGTTTTTTAAGTATAAACAATTTTGGACCCTTTAGACTTCCTGTTTGATAAAGAAAATTCTGCATAAACATAGGGTGTTACTTAAAATAATGAAGAAAAGAACACCCTGTATTTTTAAGCAGATTTTAAGAAATTGAAATTTGTATAAAGGGGAGACGACACATTACATACATACATTGATTAAAACACTAGGTTTTGTTTTCTAAGATAATTTTAGCTCACACCGTCTCACCCTCAAATGATCTAAATTTCAAAAACTTTTAATAAATATAATTGAATCTAACTAAATATTAAATAAAACTATATAAATTATATGCATATAAAAGTATGTATGATGAATGAAAGAAAGTGCGAATAATATAGAAAGAGTAAAAAATGCATATAATTCTAGTTAGACAACTGGGGAATAATTTGATCTATAGGCTGTCCTTACCAATACACTTTATAGCAACATACGTGATAGCACAAAACACACAGCATTCACAGGATATAGGAGACCCTTAGCCAAGGTCACAATAACAAAAATAAGGGGAACGAATCCGATAAGGTAAATGAAATCCTATCGGAAGAGTTAACCTTTAGATACACTAGGATGGAAGAAAAAAAATATCTCATAAAAAAATTTATGCTAAAGAATTTTGTTATCGAAATTTTTTTTTAAAAAAATAAAACACAGCAACTTATCAGGAGGAATACAAAAGTACAAAATACTTTTTTAGTTATTTTTTTTTTGTGGTTAAGTTGTGGGGTTGAGTTAAGGGGTGGGTGGGCGCATATGTCTGGTGCCCCCAAAAGAGAAAAAGGTGTCAGGATAATATGACTGAGTGGGAAATGCTACATGTCTGCATGATGCCCCAGTTCTAGACCTCACAATAAACTGCCACACTGCAGACATTGTGGTGATATTGACTGTAAACTTGTTAAAGCTACCTTAAAAAAGGAGATCACATACACACGCTAAACACAAAGAAGCGTAGAAAATCAAGTAAATTCCGTCTCAACTGGCATGCCTAGTTCAATAATATTATACAACGTAAGGGAAATAACTCTTCAGAAACAATATGGCGGAACATATTGCAAACCAATTGTACGCCGATTCTTCTATAATAATGCTCCTTTATGACGAATTAGAGAACTCGAAGGAAATCAGAAAATGTGTAATTGATGGAGTAATTGATGCTTCGTTGTTAAAGCCCAAACTGGTATATACAATAAGCTACTTTGAAGACCTTTTCCTTGCTCTAGAAAATGTATAATGTGATTTCGAGGATTAAACATGCATAGTTAAACATTATGGGTAAACCTTTAAAATTATAAGCAGGAAAATATCCAAAAGTCTGGAATTCATTGTTATGGAATGAAGCATCGTAACATTCTGCTGCGTGTCCATGTTTTCATGGGCTATCATTTCGGTGTTTAGAAATAACGAATCATTGAAAATACCGAAACGCACTTGATCTTATGTACCATAGTGTATCATTGGTTGCGTGTGTATAATTCATAACTTTCATAATTTGTTATCAGTTATATAGTTGAGCAGATGCATTTAGAATGAATGAATAAAGTGAAACTAGTGCGAAAATATAGGTACATATATGTATTAAAGTATTTTTTTGGGGGGTATATTATGTGTAACGAATATTTGTAAGTAATCCATTCCTAATTGATCTCATGTGTTTTAATTGATAATCATTAAATCAGTTTTAATGATAACATAATCTAATAAAAAAACAATTTATTGTTTAGTACTTTTAGGTTAATTAGGTATAATGACTTCATTTAATTGATCCTCTTTGTCCTGGATTCAAAGTAGAGAACCTAATTTGAATATTTTTAAAAGAGCAATTATTCTTAAACATTTACCTGAAGTTAATTTGGTGCTTTAATTTAAAAATGTCACTGTACAATGTGACAATCAAGATTATACAAATGTCTTTACTCACCTTTTTTAGATGGGTTAAAAGGCAGTACCATATGAAGTACTTATATTGTTTTTGATGCTGTCTTTTAATTACCTTTAAGTCACTGTCGTGTTTGTTGCATCTTTAAAAACCTTTTAGATTGATGATGCTGTTTGAAATGACTTTAAAGAAAATAACTTATGATGAAAAGCAGTGACTATTATGTTGCTTAAAATGAGATAATAGAATAATGACAAACATTTATTCACAAGTGGTTCAAAATGCTATTGTCATAAATTCATATTCTGATAATGTACATATATATATGCCTTAAGTGCAGCAAAATAAACATACCAATACATTCATATTATCTATGCCAACTGCATCCAGAAAGAGAGTATAGACAGTGTAACTACTCTGAAACTTGTACAGTTTTTGTGGTGATGTAAGGACTGAATTAAATAATTTGAGATGCCATTTTTGCATGTATCCTTGTATTTAGACAATTAAAATAGTTTCCAGTTCATAGTTCCTGATAGTTACACAATAGATTGATAGTTACACTTACACTGTACAGCAATTTTATTTTCTGGTTTGTACAAAACTTATGCATCACAGAATATGAAATAAAAAAAATATTAATAATTCAAATATATGACATGCAATCCATATAATAAATCATTATTAATATTTATTTATTTATTTATTTATTTATTTATATCAACCAAAACACATGTATATACCAGAGTATATTTATTTTGCATGATTATCAGTTTTTCTAAAGGTGTTTTATTGAATGTTTAACCAAAACTTATTAAATTCCATTCATTATTAAATAAGTAACAATTTAAAAACAGCAGCAGAATGCATTGCTTGTATGATTTCTGTCAGAACTTTTAACTTAATAGGTTAAAAATTAAACTAATGTATACTATACCTTTAATAATCCAAATATTTATCATCAACTCACAGTTTTGGTCTATACACAGTCTAGCAATGAAACTGTCACAGAAAAGCACAAATTTCAGTGTTGAAGCCATTTCTTACATGATAAATGCATTAATTTAATTTAAAAATTCAAATGCGACAAATAATTATTCCAGGAGCTTATTAATTCTTGTCTGTAAAATTTACTGTTGTATCACTTTTTTGTTAGTAACGAAAGAACATTTGACTGTTACAGAATTAATATTAAATTATCAAAGTTATAAACTATACATTTACAACCACCATGGTATATACAATATAACTGAAGTGTGTTTTGGTGTTTCCATTGTAGTCCAATTTTTTAGTGCATTTCAGTGTTTCTATGTATCCACAGCATTTCATTAGAAGAGGGAGAGGAGAACTGAAAACTGGGATACATCCCATCCATATGAGGTTATTGAAAATTCAGTCTGCAAACTAATTGTTTGAAAAGCAAGAAAACAAAAATTATTTTCATAAAGTATAAAAATATTTAATTTATTTTGCAGATTTTAGATAAATTCCAGGTGATTGTAGCTGCAACTAGAGCTATACATAACCAAAAGCATGAAAAAATGACAACCAAGACAATCCACTCAGAGATCTTATTCTGTTTATCACCATCCAAAAATGTAAGTACCTTAACATGTCCTACTAATACGAGTGGAAAATATGGCAATCATTTTTGTCAGCATACCATTGGTTTAAATTAGAATTAGGTCACTTACAAAATGCATTAGACAGCTAATACTGTCATATCCAAAAAATTAAACTTCCCATCATCCTTTGGTTGGATCAAGAAGGGATCAAACCTAGTTGGCTGAATTTTAAAAGTTCCATGTCTTCTCATTCTGTAGCTGCCAAAATCTTTTATCTTAAATTGGTTATAATTTTCTTATTACTACCAGGAATGATCTGTTTTTAAGCTCAGTTCTCACATTTATAAACCCACTTTCATTTTAGATATTGCCTTGCAAAACAAACTGCACAAAAATAAACTGCTATTGGAATAATGTGTGAAAAATATTAATTCCAGCCTGTAGGAACTTGGCAATACCAGGTGTTCATGGCTGTGCACTAAAGCTGATGTACAAACTCCATCAGCCGCTCTTGTAGAAATCTAAGATTCAATGGGTTTAGAACCCCAACACAAGTAAATTGCCTTCACCCATCATACCAGATGTGACCTCATCTCAAATTAAACCAAAAGCAAAATGCCATGGGAATTCACCACCTTTTATAACAAACCTTTACTCTTTCAGTCAGTGATTAGTAAACAACTGAACTTGAAAACCTGAATGAGTTTTAAAAGCCAGACATTTTAGAAGGAACTTGGTTAAAACTAGAAATTCATGTTAATGAGATTTTCAGACTAAAATTGGGAAATGATGTTTTCATGAGAGATAGGGAAGTTCAGGATGAGAGGAGGAGCTGTCTTCTTGATTAGGAAATAAAAACATGTCACTGAAGTAGGGAATCTGTGTGCTGACTGAGTAAACCATCAATGATAGGGTTTGTTTCACATCTTACGTGTATGATCCTACAAGATATGATAAACTTCCATCTAAAGTGAATCACCACAGCTAGTTATTGGGATAAGTTATCTTCCCTAGTCTTGATTGAACCACCCTAAGCCATTTAAGTCAGACTCAAAATATCCAGCTTTCTATAGGATTGTTTTGAAACTCAATGACATTTGAATACATTATTAGTTTTCCAACAAAAGTCAAAAATATATTAGATCTTTTCTTAAGTCAACCCCACTCTCATTAATAAAACATTGACAATCCAAGGAATTATGCTATCACATGCATTGATGCTAACACCACCCAAAAAAAAAGGAAAGCTAATTGAAACTAAAAAAAATCATTGCATACTATTATCATGAGCTTTCATGGTGGACTTGTCATGTGATGATGAGTGATTGAGTGCTTCAGGAAGAGAACTTTACAACACCCCTATATAGTGGAATAAATTAACATATCACATTCAGGCAAATTAGGACCAAGAATGATCTCCTGGATCAATTGCAAGCTTCATAAGCTATGACAACCAGTATATGAAAAATACCAGACCATAGGCTGTGACAACCAGTATATGAAAAATACCAGACCATAGGCTGTGACAACCAGTATATGAAAAATACCAGACCATAGGCTGTGACAACCAGTATATCAAAAATACCAGACCATAAGCTGTGACATCCAGTATATGAAAAATACCAGACCATAGGCTGTGACAACCAGTATATGAAAAATACCAGACCATAGGCTGTGACAACCAGTATATCAAAAATACCAGACCATAGGCTGTGACAACCAGTATATCAAATATATTTGGAAATCAGAAGAGCAACAATGAATTCACAAATTTAAAACAATGATGACATATTTGTACTTGGAATCAATGAGAAAGAAGATAAAGACAAAACATCCTGACAGAAATGTCCATGAAATTTATATAACAAAAATTATTTTCTTTTCCAAGTGATTCTAAGCAAAATTTAATTGGAGTGGTTTTACTTAAGTCAAACAGGGCTTGAAAATATAATTTTTTTCTGATCCCTCTAATAACATTTTTACTTAACTTGCCTAAATGTTACTGATTGATCATTTTTGTATTTTTCTGAATACTCACTGCAGAATGTGGATATTACATCCCTGTCTGGGTCATATTTCAGCCATTTTTGGGTATGTTGTTCCTCACTTCTCTTTATCAGTTTGACAGACATGATCCTTCTTATCATCTATGTTCTGACATTTCACTGCTGGATACACACCTTGTAAGAACTTCCACATTTTTCCAATTCTCATCTCACAAAGCACTGAATGTTTATCAACATTAGATCTAAAATTAAAACCTGTTATTCTATATAATTCTGCATTATTTGTGTCAAGTTAGCCATCCAAATATTTTGATTGGCCATTTTTTTGGCACTAGACTGACACTACTTCATCTTGTATCCTTAGGAGTTAAATTGTTGCATTGGGTCAGAGTACAAGGTTAGTTCTGCTTATGTGGCAACTGTTTTGACAGCTAGTATGCTTATTTACTTTGATGCCTGGAACAACACATGGCATTTACACCATGAGCATTCATTGTATCTCATCAAATGCAGGATTTTGGCACAGTAAAAAGAATCATTTAACTCTGAAAGGTGTGTGTGTGTGTGTGTGTGTGTGTGTGTATTTTTAACATAGCTTTAACAGTCATATCGCTATGATGTCTGCAGTGTGGCAGTTTGTAGTGATGTCTAGCACTGGGGTTGTAATGATCTGCATGCAGATTTATTGTTCTTAGTGTCAGTTTTGAACACTGCATACACATACAAGAAACACTAAGGTGAACCTACTGAATAAACAGTTTCAGTTTGTGTTCTGCCACATATTACCACCATTATTCCAATCCTTCTGTGAAATAAACAACCAGAATGTCTTATTACCAGTTCATAACAGCGTGTACCAGTATGCCTAACATAGTAATTTCAGCACATTAAATTGACAGACCATTAATTAAAAATTAATTAATTAGAAAATTAATTTAAATAAAGCTAGAGCCAGATAAATGTCATTTTGTCTTCGGAATTGGCTCCTTGGAATTGGCATCTGTATTATAGTTTCTTGCAAAATACATAGATACAGATAAAGGTAAATTACCATCTACACAAATCAGAAAATCTGCTTGTCCATGCTCTTTCTTTGAGAAGGGAAAAACATAACACACATGCAAATTATAGGTCTATGTCATTAACCCACATTCTCGGCAAAACCTGTAACAATATTTTCTTCAAAGATTATCATAACTTTTTGACACTTATATCATTGCCCAGACATGCATATTTCGTTGCCCAGACATGCATATTTCGTTGCCCAGACATGCAGTTTCAAGAGTGCAAAATATGGATTATGTGGTACCGTCAAATAGAAAATAAACAAGCATATCTACAAAAAGGTGATATTTAAAATCTGTTTAGTTTGAAGAAACTTCATGACAGATCTTCCCTTCATGTTTTTGAAAAAAGCAAAAAATAAAGGATTCATCAAATAAGAATCTGCTTAGTTTTTGTTTTCGGCAGGAAAGTGTTTTATTTCCCAAACTGACCGAAAAATCACCTAAACAAAATATATCAACCAGATATGACATTTTTTATGACTAAGTGAAACCACAAGAAAATTAAACCCTTGAAATTAAAATTAATATAGTGTTGTTTTCTTCCTGTGGGTACAGAAATGAACATGTGTCACGATTTTTGTTATAATTGCATGAAAGTCTCATATTCATCCTCTTTAGAACCATTTCATCTATTTTATACATTATGAAAATAATTATTCATGTGGAATACCTGAGCACACTCAGTTTTGATCCAAACACCATTTTAGAAACTTCTGGTTATATGTAATTAGGCAGGTATTTATTTTAAATGCTGTCAGAATATCTTTGAGGCATGATACATAATATTGCTGGGTTTGGCTTCGATTTTGTTTTATTCCGTTGCAAAAATTAAACAGTTTATAATTTCAGATCTCTGATTCTTACCGAAATTTTGGTCTTGGGGAAGAGGACAAGTGCATCCTGGTGGTGATAGTAGATGATCAAGATAATAGTAAACTTAATGCTTTACAGCAGCTCATCAAAGGGAGACAACTTCCACTAAGCGATCTCCATTCCACAGCAGATACCAGTGCCATCAAAAAGGTATAGTGTACCTTTTTTATGCCGCATAAATATATTTTATGAAGGATACATATAGTGTTGCTCATACACATCTGCCCACACATCTCATTTAGATGTTTGGACATTTTCATTGGTGTGTAGGGTCCCTGCTTCTCAGCATGTACTATTGAATGGTACAGTTTGAGGCTCATTAACATAAAAATTTAAAGTTTGAATCTTCATATTGGTGAAGAACAATGTCAACAGTGTTAGCTGTTATTGTCTCACTTTTGGGAAAGGTCAAATTTTACTAAAGGGGGTAACAGATTGGGGATCCCCATGGTTTTGGAAACCGTCACATCAGGAAGGGCTTGGAGTTAATAGGAATGTCTTGGCATTATACAGCAGTCTATCACTAAACAGTGACCAATAAAGCCATACAATTGTGCTATGGTGTTGGTCAGACATGTTCATCTGACAGCACACAGTCCGTACAGTCCTTTACATTGTTTGGCCCATGTTCATTTAGGCAGTCCTTTTGAAAATATGCATTTTAATAAATACTTATTCCATTTTTTTGGTTTTGCTTTTTGATGATGTTATACATATCTACCAAAATATGTAACTTGTATGTAACATTAGTAACATTATTATTACAGCCATGTAATAAGAATATTAGTGTCATGTAATAACTGTGTTAGATTGTTTATTTGTAAGTATTCAACTTTTATTTTTCATGTCACCAGCAACCTTAAACATTTTTTGTTTTGGCTTCCCATAAAATAAGGTTTGATTCCCCTGATGTGGGTGATGTTACCTTGTATTGGATACATTATAAGGAAAATCATCCAGTAGTTTACTAGAATCAATAACTGCATAATGTTTTACTGTATACTGTGGTGCTTTATAAGGAAGGGAGCACTGTATAGTATGATCTACTGGTCCGTAATGCTGTAGATCAATATTGTTAACAATGAAATCCACAGTATCAATGATTAAATACATTATACCCTGCTCCACTCCAGCAATAGACATAAGTTTTTTTTGTAAATGAAAATTAAATTAAATGTCATATCTTTTCATGTTGGCATTTCAGATATACAAAATCCGTGATGAAGAACTAGAAGTTTGCTCTCTGCTGGATGCTGTAGTTACAAGAATCTCTAGTAAAGAAATAGTGACTCTTTGATACCATATAATTCCAGACACCAACTCCAGCAAAATGACTTACAACAATGGTCAGTCTTTCAAACAAAAGCTAACTTTCTTGTATAATGGGCTCTGAACTTGAGAAGTTTGAAGTATAGAGATTTCATTAAGGAAGCTAGCATATTTTAAATAAACCAGCAGGGATGGTACTTACAGCGTGATGATTTTCCAAGATGCAACATGTGTATCTGCAGTACATTCAGATTGTTACACCTAAAAGTTCACATTAGTGAAATTTAATTGTAATTTAGAATGTTGCTGAGAACAACAGTAATTTAATTATTATCAGTGAAAAAACAATCCCAGAAGGGTTTGTTGTTTGTAGAGGTTTTTGTACATTATACTGACACAATTTTTATTCCTTTAGATTTTTTGTGAATTTACATGAAACACTTGTCAAAACAAAAACTATTTCATGTTAAATGTGTGTGTGAGAGGTGAAATGCTAATGATACTTACTTTCATTACATATTTGCTACTAATAAGTGAAAGAACAAGTTTTAGGCAACGTCAGACCTATTGATTGTTAATGTTATAAGAAGTGGGATTTACACACCTTGTGACACTAGTGAGTGTATGGTTTACAAATGAGAGGATTAATCACTGCTGTAGGGCTAGTCAAACTACAAATGTTATGTGACAAGCCTCTGGGTTGCTTATCTGTTGGGTGGATTTGCGAAGTCCCCTATCTGGATTTGCAGATGCCTTCTCTCCTACCAGAGTAAATGTAAATTGAATAAATCTTGCTCTATTGAACAACCGAGATTGTTTCACTGTAAATGTATTTGCATATACTGTTGTATAGGAAGTAAGTTAATGCTATATAAAAAAAAACTAATGAATTTCAGCATTAGCAAATTTGGTCATAACAAGAACACAGAAGCTATGAGCTGCTATTAATTCAGTAAATATTTTGTGTACAAATATTTTACAGATTTCATTGCTTTTATTAACCCTGAATTTCTATATCCAAACATCAAAAATCATTTAATAAAAAGATGCTGAACAACAAATTCTGAAATACCAATGAAAATGTCAACTTTTTTCACAAAACTAAAACTCAAATGATGCCCACAGCTAAAAGAAATTGTTGCATATAAAAGATCTTCTTTCACAAGTTTTACATACATGAAAACTTTACTGCAAAAAGGGTGTTTTGACATTTTATTTAGGTAGGATAATTATGCAGTTTTGCAACAAGGAATTTGTTCATATTTTCAAAAGTAGTGTCGTTTACATCTTTTGTATGACATGTTTTGGATTTTTGCACTGATCATGAACATGATTGTATCCAGGTTTGTAAAAACATGACCTTGTTAGTTTCTTTTGCCAAATGTACATCTTAATTTCTTAAGACAGTTGAAAAATAAATGTTTGCTGAATATTGTGTCTTATCAGATCTACAGATAACAATTTAAAAAATTTGGTATTTTACTTCCTGGTTTAAAATAAAATTGCATTTTAAATTCAGTGGGTTATTTTATACAACTGAATCTTAAATCATCAGTGTGTTAATCATGCCAAATGACTTAGTTCAGGATGTATTTGATTAAATGGCTCCATCTGTCAGCAAGTTTTCTTTGCGTAATCAGGTACAATCAGCTTATTGCATACAATGGCCCACCTCTTGAAAGGTCCCAGAAACCAATCACTTCTTTTGGCGATGATGTCTTGGTACCAAAGAGTTTGTTTTCCAAATGTAACCCCTCTAGGACAGACACCCTTCTTATGCAGCCAGCATATTAGTGCCAAAAATTTCAACTTCCTCCCCCACAAGCAGATACATATTAGAGTATAGATAGAAATTTCACAAATATTTGTCAACATCTAAATTCATATTTAATTTGTTCCAACATGTCAATGATGTTCTTAACTTTAACTCATAGAGAATGGTAGGTAATTTGATTTTATCCTTACTTTTGTGTTCTTTGGATGTCAAGTTTTATTGCCATGAAAATTACAGGCTATTAATACTTCCAGTAATTATCAAGATATAAAAAGATGACAACTGAGAAGCATGGTATTCTTCATCTCAGGTCAGTGCAACATCTGGTATATTAGCCTTATCGATTCTCTCTTTAGATTATGAGATGTGCAATAGTGGGTATTTAAAAAGGGTATTACTATAACCAGTCAATCATGTGACAAGGTCACTTCCTTTATAAATGCAGAACATTTTGTGTAATAGCCAGGCAGACACAAGAATTTACTGTAATAGCTACAGTTTAGTTTTTATAGGTATCGTTGCTGAAGGAGGAATAAATTGTTGCAGAAAAATACAAAATGCAGCAGTGTGAAAATGGAATGGATAAATATCTACAATATATTGTAACCTTGACTTTGAAGAGTCATTTATACCACAACCTTTTTATTGTTACAAGGTTCGTAAATGGTTTTGCACTGTGATTGCAGTCCTGGCAACCAATATAGTTTTGCCTTTGGTCTTACTGAAATAACCCTTAAAATACGAACTTACAGAATAAAAGCACATATTACCAAAATAAGATTGTGGTAATATTTAGACTGGTTTGTCTGTAATTGATTTGGATCTTGGTTTCATGTTACATTCACAGGAGTTAATCAGGGAACCAGACTAACATTATAGGACTACTTCAGATACTTTATAGGACTACTTCAGATACTTTAAACTGCAAATATTTTCTGATGCAAAATGTCTACACGATCAAGCTGTTGCTTATTTTCTGAAAATGGTGTCAACAAACAATACATTTTAAGGACGAAAGGGACAATAACTCTAAAAGTTTTAATTGTACAGAAGAATATTTAGATTCATGAGGAAAAGAGCAGAAAGTACAACAATTGGACATTATGTATGGATTTGAATATACCACATGGCAGGAAAGAGGACTGCCAAACCATAGTTCATGTGAAATTTAAATATTTTTTAAGAATTAAATGAAGTTGAGAGAGAGCAAGAAGCTGTTGAGCTTTAAAGCTGAGCAAATTTTTTTTTAACCACTAGTCTAGGACAAGTGGTTTCAGAAAATTCACTAGTCCCACCTTACTTTTCACTGGTCCCAAAATGGTAATCATTTGCTGAGATTTGATGAAATGTATGTACTTAATCCATAGAAGAAGAAAAAAAAACAAACAAAATAATATACAACATATTTCTTAAAAGAGTTTAATTTTTCAAAAACATTGTTATACATTTGGCTTCTTCAGGTTCGTGTATGTATGTTTTAACTGATGGATTTGAAAATATGTCCATGTATATGTCTGCCACCTGCACCAGCACTAAGCCAGCTGTTGATAGTGTCTGGGTTAAAGTCCTCAAGCTCTGGTCCATTTGCAGAAATGTTCATGTGGGTAAATATCCTACTTGTGCCAGTTTTGGATATCGTTTGCAGTAACTGCAAAACATCTTTCCTTCAGAGTCAGTATATTCAAGCCAAGGATAACAATCAGCCAAAAGCAGCTGAAAATTTCTCTGTCTCTTAGTAGTGTCATATATGACGTTTTTTGCCATCACGGATAGTTGCTTATGTTGCTTTGGAGAAATAGCTACTGCACACTCAGCGTTCGTCTTATGTTTTATCACTCCATTTTCAAACAAATTTACCTTCTCCAAGTCACTGTTATTACCTTCCTTACGAAAATTGTTTTGCAAACTCATTATATCCAAAGTATCTATCAGCTGGCTTGATAACTACTTCTAAAATGATAATAGCATTAATTTTCTCTTTTAAATACGAACTGAAACCACTCTTTAATTAGCGTAATTGTTTCATCAAACACAATATCGCACGTGAAAGTTAATCATCTGCATAATCAATTATAAATTAAAGAATCATTACTGTCATTTAATCAGTTCATAAAGGAAACCGACACTGATGTTGGTAAAATCCCTATCATTGGTAAAATACCTTACATTAATTTAATTACAATGACACGCTGGATTAAAATCATAGTGAGTCGCTTGTTATGATCTAGATTGAGTAACTAATTGCAACAAAACCACTTACAAAGTTCTACATCCCCGTTTGTTTGTAAACCCACACCACCGATTTCAATAACTAAAATGTGTAATGTGTTAAGTGCACAGAACTAAAAATTGAATCACCAATTTATAATTTCTAACCTGACTGACCAGAATGACACTAATACTGTCATCCCCTTTGACCTTTCATGCTTGATGGACTTTAAATACTAACATGGCGCCATATTCCGTAGACTATGTAGCAGTTTATTTCCATCAGACAACATAACGTAATTCATCCTATTCAGTAACTGCTGGAAAATTCCATAAATTACCATAAGGTTGAGTTAAGAATTATATTTCTTTGCACACATGAACATATTAATGAAACTGCTTGTTAAATCCACGTTTAAGGCAAATTTTTTGTTTTCATTTACTTTGCTTGATTCGACACTGTAAATATCAGAAGCAGATGACATATGTACATATTTAGTTGCGCATTCACCCCTTTGCTGAAAATGGACTGGTTCACGAACTGGAAATGGGTCTCAAGCATGTCCATTTCTTATATTTAAAACTTCCGTTAAGCATGAAGTGTGCACACGATGATAGTGTTATGGCCATTCTACTCACAGTCATGTTAGAAAATATAAATCAATGAATGAATTCACTAAGTTCTTTGCACTTTTTATCAAATTAAAGGATTTTGTTATTGAAATTGGTAGGGGGGTACAAACGGGTTAATTGACTTGGACTAATTAATCATACTGGCTTTATTTTTGTTTGATGTGTTTTGATTTGCTTTGTGTTTTGATTTGATAATTTGGTCGCTTAGCCCAATATGCATGCAAGTGGTAACAGGATGTAAATGTATACGTGAAGCGGGGCTAGAATCAAGTATTCAGTAGGTCCGGAGGTCATGATTGGCCAAATAAAGGTAGATATAGTGATTAAAGCACGAAAATAAGGACCTGCCAGATGTTTTAAAAGAGCACTTGTCCTGGACTAGCGACTTGGAAAATTTTATTTGCCCGACTTCAAAAATGCTAGTCTGGGATTTGCTCATCCTTGCACTTCATAGTGTTTGGAACTGTAACTTTTGAAAACTATATTACCAACCTTTTAGTTGAACACAATGTTTACTGTCATTACATCAGTCTTGAATTGCACTTTTGAAGTTCTAAATGCTTGATATCAATCTGGACAATAGCTAGTCTTACAACAAAAAAAAATGCTTTACTGAGAAGATATTTTTAGGGTTAGCAGGTCTGTTATTGATGGTTTTTCATAATTTAACTAATATTTTAATACAAGTTTTATCTCCTTAATATCAGAACATACATTTTAAAATGAAAAAATGTTTTAAAAATAGTTGACCCATTGTAATTTATATGTATTTTCTCATATCTGTTTTATTCTCCTCTTTGAAAGGCCAGCCCTTTTAAAAGGCCAGTCTTGGGCTGCAGAAGGCGTGGTCTTACCACCATAGTTTATAATGAACAAACACACTATCATACAACTTGGACTGTGCTTATAGCAGAACCATTACACAGAAAGTGTTGGACTAAATGTCGAAAATTATATTGTTCTGCATAATTTGAAAGCACAAAAATTATTTATGCATTTTTAGACAAATTCACAAACATGTTGCTGTTAATAAATTACTTAGAGAACTAAATTTAAAAACTTCGACTACCTCACAAACTCAGCCTTCCCCAAGTTAATATTGTTTGACTAAATAGCAAAGTTATCTGCCCACCTAGATGGCAATTTTGGACCCCGAGTGGTTTAAAGCGATGACCGTTATGGTTTACTGCCATCTCACCTCTGTCTGTGTGAATTCGAGTCCAGACTCGGCTAACGTGGGTAAGTGAGAAAGCTTGCCAGTAGCTTCTCGTGGGTCGGTGGTTCTACCAAGGGTTCTTCCTCCACCATTAATACTGGCCGCCATGTATAGCCTATCTTGTGCTGAAAAATGGCATTAAACCCTATAACAACAATAGATGGCAGTTAGTGATCTCATCATACAAGAATTAGTGCCATATCCCATGAATGCTTCGATTATTACTGGAGCAGGAGGCTCACTCTCCATATCGATGAAATTAAGGAGCTGAGGTGTACATGTATGATAATTGGGTAAGCATTATAGAAGAAACATATTTTGCTAGATCATAATACATAAACAAGATAGGTAAGAGGTGGAGGAAGTCACATTCTCTTGCCACAGTGAGGCCATCTCCAGTCCCCAAAGGTGCTTCTAGATAACCTGACAGGAGAACAGACTCGTCTATTGGGGTTTGTAAGTTTTCTAATGGATGTTGTGAAGCCTTGTCCTAATGAATCTGTCAAATGACAGGAAAGTAACCTGTTGTGCCATGGATTGAGCTGAGCCTTTTGGGATAAAAGATCTCCGAGATAAAGCCGACTATGACTTTCATCCCACAGACTAAATTATTGTCAGTTATGTAAAAGTTTCATTCACATGAAATGCTTGTGGCAACTCCTCTAACGTCTTGTGTAGCAAATTTATTTTATTTGGAATTTTTTTCTTAGATGTAAAACAAATAACCCGATTCATCCAGGACAGAAGTACCTGTGCTGATATGTCATCTTTTTCCTTAGGAAGAGGCGTGACCTCCTTTAATGTACTTGCTCAGTCCTTTGTATGTACAAATTCAGAACTTACCATGGCATTCTGTGGATGACTGAGATGAATTGTCCATAGTAGACAATAGCAGACATATTTTACTATGAAAGTCCAATTCCTCAGGAACCTGGCCTTGGCAAAGAAAGCAAGAGCCATCGTAATTTAAATTTATTCTATCAGAACTGCAAGTAAAGGTCATTTGATAATGTGAACCAATGATGCCCACAGAGAAACCTTAACACTATTAACAACATAAGAAAAGGTGAACCCATGTCTTACTATGTCAGTGAAGATGAGATAAAGTAGTAATTAAGCCAAAATAATAACAATTTCTTTATTATTTGAGCAATGAATAAGTATACATACATGTATAATGATCTTGTTATTTACCTAATCATCTGTGCATTTTTATTTAATACTTATCAAAAGTATAATAAAAAAAATTCACTTCACTAGAATTCTGTTTAGATTTAAGTTTGTGATTTCTGTTTCAACTGGATAATAACTAAAGAGTTCTTGGCATGTTTTAGTTTCCACCATCTTCCCAGTCTGTGTTCCTGACCCACTCCTGCTACTAAGAATGACCCATCCTTGGAGAACTGAAGACAATTCACAAAACCATTCTGAAAGAATGAAAAGAAAAAAAAAACATCTGAAAGAATGAACAGCACAGCTTTATAGTAAACTTGGACTTCACATGTATGAAGATTAAACAATGCTAAAAGTTGGTAAGATATAAAGAAATTTTTAAAGTAAACTTAAGAAATGGACAAGAGCAATTGTAGCGATGCTGCCTGGATTTAAACTGAATGTGGATCTCTTCCCCTTTACATCCAAAACATAACAAGGGGAGGATTGTTGCAGTTCATTATTTACCCAAAACATTAAATTATGTCTTTTTCTTCCTGCACAACTCTATATACTCTCTATCTGTTGACTTTCTGAGGTTAATCTGTTCTTTATCTGTGTTTGAATAATGTTCTATGCTTTGTACAGTCTGAAGGGGAATATGCATAGCCAGCTTCAACAAGTTGGGAAACTGTTTTTCATGGATGTTTTGTAGAATTTTCCACATTTCACAGGTATCATCTCATGGATATCTCTGCTCCAAAATGTATGTTATCTGGTGACCGTGTGTCATATAAGAATTAACATTCTAAAATTCACACAATTGACTTCCAAAATAAAAGGGTAATTGTTTTCTCTGCAATTTTTGCAAATATTACACAGCATAGCTCCTGTCTTGGTTCTGAAACTTTGCATCAAATTTTTCTTCACATTTTGGCATTTCATTTTTTCTGACAAAAGACATTCTAAAACTGTTGTCTTGGTTACATTTTTGTATTTACTTATGGTTTTTGCACCTTGTACAAATACTCTCATATGTGGAATCATCAAATTTGGTAAGGAGATGCATCTTGATAAGTTCTACATCACAAAAGTAGGTCACTGTGACCCATATGTCATGGCTCACTTTTATTATTAAAAACTTTTGGAGTTCTAAACTCTGTTCAAGCTAGAATCATCAAACTATTCATCTGTATGCATCTCTATTAATACCACTCTTGCAACAAAAGGTCACTGTAATCAATATTTTACATTCTACTGACCAAGTAGACATTTTATGCCCCCTGTATACATACAACTTTATACCTAGAATCAAGAAATTCAGCAGAGTATGCAGCTTAAACCCCATAAAAAGTAAATCACTGTGACCCATTATTTCATGCTGCAACAGCAACTTCATATTTCCTCTGCATTCACTGCAGAAGCAGGTCATAGTCATCCATTTTTCATGCTTCACAGGCTTATTATTTTTTTGTTTGTATTTTATTTTTCAAGCACTTCATGCCACAATTATCAACCAAGATGATTATATGCATCTCAGTCCTAAACCCTTAAAACAATAGCCACTGTGACCTTTATGAGAGATCGGGTCAGATCCCAAGGAGGCAAGGTAGGAGTTCCAAAAATGCTGAGTCATGTGATGGTGAGTTGGGTGCTGGAGCTGTTTCAGAGCCAAAGCTTCTGAGTCTGGAACTAGAGAGACAAATGACAAATGAAGAAATCCAAATTTAAAGTTGGATAGTTTAATTTTAACTCTAAGATGGCTTGATTGTTTAAGGTATAATATTCACATTATCAGTACAGATGTGAAAATTAGTGACATCTGGTGGAGGCATGGGGAGGTAAAGGGCAAGAGTATTGCCCTTTGTCTATCAGATTGACAAGATGATTTCATCTTTAATAGTGGTGGATTCACATGGTATCAAACTTTTACCCCCTAATGTTAATGTGACTGGGAAATGTATTTTATGGAGAAACAGAAGCTTATGAAAAATGTTGCTATTTTAGGTATTTCTGATTGATTTTCTTACCATAGGTATCTTCATGACTGGCTTTAATGACTTGAAATCGGAACCAGTTTTCCACAATTTTATGAAGCCGTCTTTGGACCCTGCTGGCAATATCAAATAATAATAATATTAATGATGATACTTCATTCAGTAATTTGGGCCACCAGCCAATATTTCAAGATACAAGTAAATATAGTGTGAACCAGGAGTATACATATGTAATTTCCTAGAAAATAATCGGTGCATGATAATATAAAGGTGTTAATAAAATGACTTACATTAAAGTATGAATACTTAGTAGTATTAAAGGTGTTAATACTACTAAGTACATCTTTCCCCATTCACATTAGTTGTCAAAGCTTGTCTAAGATGAAAAGCCAAACTGATGCAGTAAGATTTCTTATAATATGTTGCTATGACTCACAAGGGATACAAAGTTTTCTACAGATGGATAAAACTTGAGTACTATTTTCAAAAGACCATGACCCTTTATAGAAGGGTACAGGGAGGTGGTGATATGTGAAAATAAAAATCCAATTCTAACTGATTACATGAACCAAATATGAAGCAATCCCTCAAAGCTAGACACTTACCACCAATAAAAAAATGTTTTGAACAAAAACATTAAACAATGCTGTCTCCACCACCACTAGTAAAATGAATAATAACCCCTATGCAACAGCAGGCAAGACAAAAACTGAGTACATATGCTGGACTGGCCTTTAGAAATTTGCATAAAAATTGTTTAAGACGTAACAAACAGACCATGTTTTCTTCAGACAGACTAGGGATTTCACTGAAAAAAGGAGAAAAAATGCCATGGCACAAGGAGAAATTTTAAAAATATCACTATTATTTCATAGCACTGTATTTCTGACTCAATGAATTGTTGCACTGATTTGACCATACTGGATTTCACATCTTTATGAGACTAGAAATTGATAAACAAAATTATTTAATGCCATAAAAGAATGATAGGATCCTGGCTGAGATTCACCATGTCACAAAACTCTAAGGCCTCTATGGCAACAATTAACAAAGTTTCTGATGTAGTTAGGTGTTGTCATAATGTGGTTTTCAACTGTATAACATGCACATCACTTGTATATGCTAATGTTACAGAACATAAAAATCTGATATTGCTTTTAAAATAGCAAAGTACAATGTCACAATGTAGAATGCTACAAGCTCAATGTTATGTAAAATAAAACCCTGATGTTCCTTTTGAGGTGGCTTTATGTGTGATATGGTACTCAAATTTTAAAACATGCCAAACATCCACACAGCACAGGCAAATATTTATAAGATAATGCCAGGATTCTGCTTTCACGTGAAACTTTGTAATATCTGACCAGACCAAAAATATTTCATAATTCTTGTATTGCATGATGGTGCTGCATTTCTTTATATCAAATGATCTATGTTTACGTCATATGGTAATAATGTCATTCACTTTAACATGACCTGTAACGTTACACTCTTAGCATCAGGCATTTGAAATGACATCTTTGCAATTCCAAAACAAACAATTTCAATTTTTCTAAAACATGTTTTGATGAATATTGTGAGTACTATGTCAGTAAACCTACCATACTGACCTCCACGTCACAAAGGCATATACAAGATTTAAAACTGTATATTCACCTCAACAAAAGTCTGAAATTGTATAATATATATCTATCCTTACAAGATACACATTCAATCTCACATTGATCTTGCATGTGATATTAATGCTGAATCCATATTGACATTAACATACACACAAACTGGAATGGAACTACTTAAGTATCATTACCAACACCCACATTAACATATGCCCAAACTGAACTAATTCAGTAATATCATCAACACTCAAATTAACATACACCCAAATTGAAACTACTTCAGTATTATCACCAACACCCAGATTAATATACACCCAAATTGAAACTACTTAAGTGTTATCACCAACACCCAAATTATCATACACCCACATTAGAACTACTTATCACTAATATCCACAAGCTGATATTCCCTGATGCACCAAACTGAAATTCTAACTCTTTTTGAATTTCATTCATACCATATGGATGAAAATTTTGGAAAGCTAATGCATATAATAAAGACAAAACTGTATTCAGGTTTTGTAAATATTTGGAGGGAAAAAAAACTCTTGATACAGTCTCTTCCCAATGGTTTTTATGGATCCATATGTCTATCAAATTTGTTCTTTCTGTCGACTCTAATCAAAACATCTAAGCAGTTTTGTGTATTATACACAACCAAATCTAATGTGCTGAGACCCAGACCTGACACTGCATTTTGTGTTTATGATATTCACTTGAGATCAATCAAAACATATTACTAAATGGGTATTATCATATTGGCTTTATTAAATGCCTAACGTTAGTCATATTAGTCTTGTTTAAAGTTCTAGGTCAGTTATGCTGGCTGAAGTCTGGTTACATTGGCATGAGATACAGTGTGCTAGCAGATCAGTGCAGTCCACTTGAAAATCAAACAAAGAATGAACAGTGCAGATCAATGCAGTTCACTTTTAAGCAATCAAATAATGATCAGTACAGTTCACTTGAAATCAATCAAAGAATAAACAATGCAAATGACTTGAAATCAAAGAATGAATGGTGCAGATTAGTCCAGTTGATTTGAAATCAATCACAGAATGAACCAAGTGGACCCTGATCTGTATTGCATTATGCAACAGCAGATATGGTCCTCTGCTACTGGTCATCGGACGTGTAATATCCACAGATAAATATGACATTTTGATACAAATCTATACCCCTGTTCATACCTGAAGCAAGAAGATCTGTGTGTTGTAAAGATGCAACAGCTGTGATCCAGTTTTCCTCCAAACTAGGATTTTCAGATTCTCCATGAGCATTTTTCACAAGTGCAAGAGGCTTTTTTTTCAAGACACTCCACACTGCTATGGAACTGAAATATACAGCCACATAAATAAAAGACTACTTCAATAAAAATAGCATACAAAGAAATTACCAAGCAAAGAACATTAGTTGTTTAAATGTATTCTCTGTATATTTTTAGTATGCATAAAGATCAATTATAACCAAAACTTACATTTTGGTGCAAAAACAAAATGCAATGCTAAAGTTGACCCAGACTACTGACCTACAAATTAAAAAACAATGGAGTTTTCCTGTGTAAATGGGATCAGATATGGTTTTGTCATTCATTTTCAAAAAAATAAAATGTGGCCTTGTGAAAACTGACAGTTTGCTGGTAAATAAAAAAGTCCATGGGTCTAGCATTGCGCCATGGTAATTAAAACGTTCATGTATCTGGCATTGTCCCATGGTAATTAAAATTCCATGGATCTGGCACTGACCCATGGTAGGATCATTGCTCTTTTTAACTTTTTAATCATGACTTGTCACAAACACAAAGAACAAGAAATGTGATACCCGTAAGATTGATTCACAGTTTATGTATGAGTATCATGAAGAGTACATTATACGTTTGCCACATGTTTAGACGAGCATGGTTGACTCTGTAGTCTTCTGACCAAGTCATAAAGTCACAAATACCTTGATCTTTTGCCAAGTTGTATGATTTTGAACAAAACTTGTCAGAATGCATTATTTTTTTTATTACACTCATCGTGACTTTGACTTTTGATGTTTAGACCAGAAATCTGTTTCTTTCTTACTCAACGAGAAAGCCATCCACAAAGTTTAGTCAAGGAATTTGATTAGAACAAAAGATCTTGTACCTAATATATTTTTTTCTTGATTCACAAATACCTTTGATCTTTAATCTTTGAACCTGAAAATTGATATACCTATTCTTCACCATATGTATGTGAATAAGCCCCACAAATAAAATGTCATTGTCTAGAAAACCTAAAGTAACACTGCAAAAACCATGTTTCTTTGTTCAGTCAGTGACCTTGACACTAGAATTTCTTTAAACTACAAAAGAAAGTACAAAATAAAAACATTTTTTCTTGCCCAGTGTGAAAACCATCAACAAACTTTGATGTAGGCACATATTTGAGAACTGGATTTGTATGCAACCGCAATAACCTTTTCATTGAACTTTTGACATCAAAATAATCAATAGGCCTCTTCTATGCCTTGTTTATAAGCCCTCCACAAACAACAGTCATGTGTTCAGAAAAGCAGTCACCATGCAAAAACCAAATTTCTTCTTCCAGTAAGTGACCTTGACCAATGACAACTAAATCAACAGGCTTTACCTAACTCTAAATGCAAGCTATTTAGAAATCTTGATGAAGGTAGATGGTGGACAAGTAGTGTGGAAACAAAACAGTAAACAGTGCAATGGATCTTAAAACATGGTATGCTATGACTATGGTGGACAACAATTTAGTAAAATACTAGCCAATACAAATCAGATTTCTACATGGCAATAAAGTGCAAGGACAAATTATGATCTCTGTAAATATGATGGACACATTAAAATGATAGACTTCTAATTAAAGAGTTCTGCCTTTGGTGTAGAGGAACAAATCTACCAAGTTATGTTGAAATCAATCTTGCAGAACTTTGGATTTTTGTGTGCAAATTACATGAAATACAAAAGCAAATTTTATTCTGATCAAACTTTGACCTTGAAAATTATGACACCCAAACTGATATCATTCTTCTTTTGGTTGAGACAAATACATTACTAATATTTGTTGAAATCAAACTACAATAACACAAGCCATTATACAAATCTTGAACACAAAGGCAAAATCTTTCTTCAGTAACAGTGAAGTTAACCTTCAAGCTATTGACGTTCCAATTAATAGAGTTCTTTAACTGATGAAACCCACAATTTAAAAAAAAAATCATCTAACTGATCATTCAGAAGCAAAACAGATTGCAACTGCCCAGACTGACAATGACACACCCTAATATCCTGCAACTTTCATTGGAAAGGTGTAAAGCAAAGATTTAAATGAAGAAATTTCAGATTATCTTTTTTTAATTCAATGTTAATAGACTAGAGGAATTATGTATGTCTACTATATTTTTACTTTCGAAAGAAGTAGTTCATGGGTCTGATGCTAAGACCCATGGGCAGAGATTTGTTTTATGGATTGCCATAAGACAAACACATTAGATTAATATTTTCTGCTTTAAATGCAGGCCCCTTGTTCATAAAACTCATCAACTTGAGTACACAGTGAAATAAAGTTTCATTCCTTGAATTACTTCATACTCATGTTATTTTCACACAATGACGGTCAATATTTTACGACTTTACTTACGCAAATAAATCACTTCTTTAAAATCTATTGCATTTCAATTAGTTCTTCCTAACAAAGGAGAGAAAGTTTAATTTCAGCATGCACTCAGTTTAGTTTCATGAGTATAAAGCCAGTATTCATAAAACTCTTCAAATAGTTTGTCATTAGTTCAGTTACTGTAAATCAATATATTTTAGCATCAATAAATTTTTAATGATTCAGTTGATCTGCATCAATTAAGACTTATCATGTAATATTTGCTGAAAAAAATATTTATTCAAATTCTGTCTCCTTGCCAAATGTGCTAAAATTTATTTAAAGGACTTTAAAAGTAGTTTACCAGATTTTTAACGAGTGTGTGTGTGATTTAGATTTTTAATATAACTTTAACAATTTTTCAGTCATACACTACAATTTCTGCAGTGACAGTTTATAATAAAGTCTAGCACTGGGGCATCATGCCGCAGACATGTGGCATGATGTCCCACCCAGTCACATTATCCTGACACCAGGCCAACCAGTCCTAACACTAACCTCTTAACGCTGAGCGACAAGCGAGGTAGCTGTTAGTACCATTTCTTTAAAGTCTTTGGTATGACTGCTGGGGTTTAAACCCATGACCTCCCACATCCAAGGTGGATGCTTTAACCACTAGGCCACCAGAACGGTTCTTTTTCAAAGAGTACTTTCCGAGAACCAGATACCAACATTCTAAGCTACATCACTATCTAGAAGTAATGTCTGGAATAACTGGACTGTTTTGGTTCCAGTGATCCATGATATTTCTGATTCTTTTTTTAAACATCATTATTTGCTTCACTGTTATTAATAATAACACCTGATGGCGGAGCATCACTGATAAAATCATGGCAGGGGCAATGACAACCTTTCAAATTAGACAGTGGGTTAAGTTCAAGAAGCCTCACTTTTCATCCCAGTCCCATACAATGAATGTGATGTAATAGCGGACAAACTTGCATTTATTTTGCGTCTCACTTTTCACGAGACCAGAGAGCACTTTCTCCCTTGCTTGACCATCCAATATCTTGTCACACTCCTTACAGATCACATTTATCTTGACTCCCGTCAAGACTTAATTCAATGGCTATAAAGTGTGTCTGCCTTTTTCATTATCAGATCATTTACAATACCACAAAGGAATACAACTCATTCCAAGAACTCTTTTTTTTTTTCTTCAAATTTTGTCAAGAAACTTTAAAATTGCATTTCAACAATATGGTTAATATGATCCTGGTTAAATTCATAAGGGTTTCACAGACTTTAAAGTAGTTTTTCAGAAATTCAACCACTTTTCAAAAACAAATCTTTTGAACTCCAAGGAGTTTTCAAAGCAACCCTATGAATTTAAATGCTTTTCAAGTATGTGCAGGATGATTTTTGCTTTACACATACAAAATTGCAAATTCTTACCATAACAAGAATTTATATTGGTAAAAACCATATGATGTGACACACAAATCTAAGTTATTAGTTCATAAAACTAGAAAGGAATGCTTAATTCATCCATCTTTTTTGTGCACACTGACAAAATTGTAAATGCTTAAAATATATTTCTCTTCATTTTTTCAGAGCCCTTATTACTTCAATAAATAAATGTAATTATAATGACTGAATACATTTCTTACAGGAATCATGAAGCCATGAAACTTCAAAATCAATTACACACTATACATGAATAGCCTTCATGTGCAATCAATTTCAAGCTATAAGGTCAATTACACATTAATCATGACTGATCAACATATGTACATATTTTAAAGCTTCAAAATCTAGTACTTACATAAATAACTTTTGTACGTAAGCAATTTCAAGCTGTAATATCAATAACACACTATACATGAATGACCTTCATATGTAATAATTCAAAGCTTTAAAATCAATTAAACACTATACATGAATGAACTTCATATGTAATTCAAAGCTTTAAAATCAATTACATACTATACAAAAATGTAAGCAACTTCAAGATTCACAACTTCATGAATATGAATTTTATGAATATGAAACCTCATCAAAAATCTTTGCTGCATTCTTTACATTGCACTTAAAACTTTTATCTGCACTTACTTGTCATCTTACTGTACTTACTTGTCATCTGCCCCAGATAAAAAGTTACTCTCATTGATCAGTGCTACACAGTCAACTGAACCCCTACAGTAAAGAGAGAATATCAGTTACATCATTAAAATACAAATCATCCACTGTTGTGTCACTTTTTAGCATAGAGTACTACTTTTCAGAGATTTCATGCTTTTCTGAATCATAAGTTTACTGACCAAAGGAAAAATGAGCCATGTGTAATACAAAAATGACCCCCTGCCAGCTGTCTTACTGATACATTCCTAGCAATTAACAAAGCAGTGCTATTCAAAAATTCAAATTCCATTCAATTCTGTAATAAAATATTTTAAATGTATTTGGGGTCTTTTATAACCATCTGGAAAAAATTTATTTGGTATGAAAGATTGGTAAGGACTAAGAGAAAAGTGGGTGTGGTATTTTAGAACAAGTGCTATTGAAAATTAAAGAAAAGATAATGAAATGATGTAGGAAAATTAAATTTAATGTTTATTTGCATTGATGCTTTATTTGATTGATAGTGCCATTGAAATGCTTGCATGAAAATACTGAATTTATTTTATTCTCTGCAATTTTCCATGACGTAAGAGTTGCTCAAAGTTATCTTTTCAAATTAATAATTTACATAAACAAAGATAAATGCAATCATGCAAATTAGAAAGAAATAAATGTCAGAAAATAAATCCAACTACATATTGGAAACTTAATCCAATTTCACATCAGAAAATAAATCAAACCCACCCAAAATTTTGACAACTGCTCCCTGTAACCTTGACCTCTTTGGACTTGGAATTCTAAGATATACTTCTTCCAATGCATTGATGGATTACGTCTGATTATAAGCCACTGTTGCAAACTCAAAATATTACACTGAAAGGAAAACCTTTACCACAACAATGATGCCGTCTGACTAGACATTCACATCTTGCTTTCTACAGCACGTGACTACAAAGACCATAATATGGGGTTCCCACTGAAGGTTTTCTAGGGCAGGTATGGTGTTCAGTGACCCCTAACTTTATGTCATAATCATTACTGGCAAAACCATATTTCAGTCAGAAAAAAATATGGATGTAGTAGAAGTTAAGGATTTTTTTGTGGCTGCTAAATTTTATGACTGGGAGAGGGAGCAAACATGGAAGCAGTGTTTAATGTTCTTACATCTAATTTTCTAAAACATTTAACTTACATTTATTTAATTGCACAGATGCCAACCATATGAAAACTCTATCTGCAATGGGTTCATCACAAACTGCTCATTATTATTTGCTTCACAGGGCCTTAAACAATGGAACTGTATTGGAAAACCAAGTCTACAAAAATAAGGCCTTCAGTGGCTATGTTTCCTCTAAATAATGATGTGGAATACTTGAAACTCAACTCCTTCCAGGCTTTATCACCATGAACAACATCCATTTAAAATATATCAATCTGATTAAGAGGGACCATAACTCTATCCGAAACAAACTTGTGACAAAAGTCATAAAAGGCACATATAGGTCTATGAAACAAAGTTCACATAAAATTCCACCAGAACCTGTTTAAACGGCTTTTAGCTACAATATTCCAAGTGTAAAGACGAGTATTTGCTTGACAAGGCACCTAACTCTGTCCTGAATGGAGTAGAAGGCAAAAGTCATACAACTCGCATGTAAATCTGTAAGATAATATTCATACCAAATCGCATCAGAACAAGTCCAATGATAATTGAGCTATACCAGTTACAAGCAAAATTCTACATAAAGACATGTCAAGGGCCATTCTACCTAAAACAGAGTTGACAAGACAAAACCTAAAAAAGGCACATCAAGATATGTGAGACAATGTAAAAACCAAATTGCACTGAATATGCAATATTGTACCTATCTGACCTCACCCATGTGTATACACCTGCAAGATGCTTACGATCCTCTTCTGTCACTCAAATGCTCAATATTCCCACTATGAACATGAAATCATATGGACGTTCTTTTGAATACCAGGGCCCAGCAACATGGAACAAATTCCCCACTGCACTTAAGACACAAAGACTGTGATCTCATTCAAGAGCACCCTTAAAACCCATTTTTTTTCAACTGCAAGAACAGTCATAATGACCTAATAATGTATCCTTTGACCATATCCTTACCTTAAAAATTTACAGCATGTTTTTCCTGTTTCTAATTTTTGTGGCATTTGTTTTAATTTTTTTAATCATTTTATTATATTTGCTTTTTATTCTTTTTAAGCATTGACAAATGTTGTAAAGCGCTTAAAGCTTCTAAAGATTAGGTGCTATATAAAGTCCTCATTATTATTATTATTATTGTTATTATTATTATTACCTGAGGTAATGTTAGCTTCTAAAGTGATTTTAAATCAGTCAAAATTGGGCTCGAAACTATAAAAACTTAAAAGGTACTTGAAATAGTATTTCACCTATCACATGGCATCTAATCATGTGCAAGGATTGCAGAACTATTGAGGTTACAAGAAGTGTGAATGGACTGATGGAAAAGAAAGGAAGTAAATTATTATGTGCATCTTTTCATGTGTAGTCCATTCATGCAAAGAAAGTTAATTCAGAGTATAATAAATTTAAAAATAAAACAACTGGCTTACATATGTCCATGAAAAACCAGCTGTGACTCTTCAACCACTTTCCAGATACGTACACTTCCATCTCTACCACCAGAAGTGATAGCTCGATCCCGTGTTAAACTGTCAATGCCTGTTATACAGTCTTGATGACCATATCTGCAATGTGAGAAAGGGTATTTAATCACATCTATGGTATATCTCAATTAATTCTGTATGTCTGACCTCTGAAAAATATCTTCCAAATGAATTGGGGGATGTACAAAGCTTCTAAGAACATTAGCATCCTTGAAATGGCAGTATTTATCCAAGGTACTACATGTGTTTTCAACACATTCTTATGATATAAACAAAATTGTGGAATATTTCTCTTACTTTTATACAATCCAAATTGTTTAACTTTTACTGGGAAAGCAATCTGAAAAAAAAGACTGGTTTACATTTGCAAATTACAACAGGTATGATGCAGAAATTATTTTCCTGTCAGGAAAAGTAAAGATGTCTGCCAGCTTTTGACTCAAAGTTTTCCGGCATTACTTTTGACAGGAATATTCATTTTTGCACATTATAAATTATGGCCATAAAAGTCTGATATATTTTGCATATTATACAATATGGCCATGTTTTTTTTTAAATATTATAAAGCCACAGCATTTTGATTTCCTTTACATATTATAAGGTAGAGCCACACAAGATTGATTTCTTTTGCATATTATAAGGTAGAGCCACACAAGATTGATTTCTTTTGCATATTATAAGATAGAGCCACACAAGATTGATTTCTTTTGCATATCATAAGGTACAGCCACACAAGATTGATTTCCTTTGTATATTATAAGGTACAGCCACATATTATAAGGTACAGCCGCACAAAAACCAATCTGCTGCTTTGTTACCAAAGATATAGTTCAAATGAAATGATCTGACTTTTAAGAATCAATCTCTCCAATGCAACACAAAAACGTTGCCAAAAATGAGTTCATGGGAGGTAATTATACTCACCCAAAACTAATTTAAAATGGTGCAGCAGAGTAAGTCTCATGTGCTAGTCCACTCTGAGTAGAATTGTTCTATTATATGTGGCTACTTTTCATGAAAACTGGTCCAGTGCATAAATGTAGAAGGTTGCCAAATCAAAAGAGGAAACATTTTATGGCACTATAATGTGACTGAGTCAGATTTTATCTCCTTTCTATGTTAATTGCTTAAAAATGCACACAAAATTTTGTTTGGGATCACTTTTGTTAAGTCACAAACTGTAATGCCTCTCCCAGATGAAGATACTTGAAGTAAAATGGAAGCAAATTCCCTCCATCTTCTGTGATGATAATGGTCTGGTCACTTCTGGTTCCCAAAGCGTTTTGATATTGTTGTAACTCATTAGAAGGAACTAACTGGGTGTTGATGCAATGGTTAAACATTTCACCAAGCGGTTTATAAAATGTTTTTTCTCATGTGACTTTGGCACTGCATGTTGACAATGATATTAAAATGATGTTTTTAGCAGGAAGCAGTCAGTTAAATGCATTACCTACAACACCTGTTTTGGCCAGAATGGTTGGTAGGTCAAAGGTTTACACCCATACATACTCTGAGTGACTGGACTTTTGGTATTGGAAGTTCTCAAATATTGTTTTTATCAACCTGTTTTTCATTTGGTACAGTTCTGTAGAACAAGCTTCCACTATATGTAAAATCTGTTGAAAATATTGCAGTATTTAAGATGAGAAATCACGAGTATGTATGTTTTTCAAAAAGATAATGGAATTTAGTACTTTAATACTCAACATATTAAAATAAACAGTATTACTGTAATCTTTCATATAATGCACATTAATATACTCTCCTTAAGAGGGCCACAAGGGAGTATAGTCCTTGATTAAATTAGTCACCCTCTGAAAATAAATTATTATTATTATTATTATTATTATTATTATTTACTAATTTATTTATCCATTATCCTCTCCAATAAAAACTTTAATGAAGTAAAATCAAATGGTAGCTTGATCAAGTTTACTGAATGTTTCTTTGTCTATAAAAGTAAATAAAATGTTGCTGACTTGGCCTAATTCAAATTTGAGAATATTGTTTCTTTGTTGGACAATTGATAGATATTTTGCTGACAAAGCATGTTTGGTCATTATGTTATCATAAATGTTTAAAAACTTTCAAGCCTCAAAACACAAGAGAAAAGAAGAGGGAAAGCATTTCCTGGTCTTATCAAAAACCCTATAACTTAACGAATGCCCCTGCGTCATATAATACTGTACCTCACACCTAAGAGTGTCAGCACATAATTACCTTAGAATAATATATACATAAGAAATCATACTTGTATGGCCATATTTTAAAATATGCAAATGATAGGCTTACATGGCCATATTTTATGATATGTAAATGATAGACTCACGTGACTACAGTTTATAATATGCAAAAGAAATCATACTACAGTTTATAATATGCAAAAGAAATCATATTTAAATAACTATTTTATGATACAGGAAAGAAACCTACTAATATACCATGTTTTACAAAATGCAAAAAGAAATACTTTATGGATCAAAACTACTTTACTCCTAATAGAACATATTTCTGTACATAAAATATTATTTCATTCAATTTGTGACAATAGTAAATATTTTATTATCTGAGAAAAATCTGTAAAAGCATCATCAAACAGTCACAATTAGCCTACTTATCATTTGTTGTTGCTGATTTTGGGTCTAATGCAATTTCTCATTGCAAGATAGACTATATACTGAACAAATTATAAGTGGTGATGGGGCCCCGAGTGACCTAGTGGTCTAAAGCGATGTCCATTACGGATCACTGCCATCTCACCTCTGTCAGCGAATGTGGATATGTGAGAAAGCTTGCCAGTAGCTTCTCGTGGGTTGGTGGTTTTTTTCGGTGATTTTCCGGTTTCTTCCTCCATCATTAATATTGGCCGCCATAAATAGCCTATCGTGTGCTGAAAAATGGCGTTAAGCCCAACAACAATTATAAGTGGTGGAGGAAGAACTCAGGGAAAACCCTTTTAGGTGCCAATGACTCACAGGTAGCATAGCCAGTTTTCTTACATATCCACATTGGCTGAGCCCAAGACACATAACCAGAGAGAAAGACCATTTGGTCCCCTGCCATTTGTGTCTGGGACTACCACTGTGGTCATAATACCATATTGTGCATAGTTAATGTCTAAAGTATAAATTCTGAAAATTTCTGGTGCATTAATCCTTTATTATTCCTAATTTAAAAATACATGCATCAGATATGAGAACTATAGACAACAAGTTTCAAAGGAACTTAGCTAAATACAAAAACTGAATATTGACAAGAATTATATCATCAACATTAAAAAGTGATCTGTCTTGCCTGTACTTTACAGGCAGGTTAGACAAAAGTACTTGTCAAACTCTTAGATTTAAATACCACAAATCAAATTAATCTAAATATCCAAAAGTGAATTTTTTAAAATTATGCTTCAAAATTTGACCCTTTTAAAAGAGTGTGTGTGTGTGTTGATTTGGACTTTTAACATAGCTTTAAAAAAATTTCAGTTATAATGCTAAAATGTCTGCAGTGTGGCAGTTTGTTGTGATGTCTAGCACTGGGGCATCATGCCACAGACATATAGCATGACGTCCCACCTTGTCACATTATCCTGACATCAGGCTGAGCAGTTCTAACACTAACCTCTTAGTGCTGAGTGCCCAGCGAGGCAGTTGTTAATACTACTTTTATAAATCTTTGGTATGACTCAACTGGGGTTTGAACCTGCGACCTCCTGAATCTGAGGCAGACGTCCTAGCCACTAGGCCACCAGAAGTCCCTTTTTAAGAGACCTAACACGTAACTGATCCTCATTTCATGCCATACCTGTTCTGTTAAGAATATATCAGTTTTTGAATGTGGTTATTATCTTTGTCCAAGTTTCAGTACATGACCACAAATACAAGGATTGTTTCATTGATTCTGTTATTAATATTTAATACCAATCTTCTACTCTCCAATCTAAGAGTGAAATACACTATTGCTTTAACTATCAGAACAATTGCAATCATGATTGTACCATACCAACCATATCTAATTTTGTTTTGTTTTTACTCCAGGACAAACTTTAAGAGTTACATTTATGAAGATTTTTATAACTACCTTTATACAGAATTTCATTTACAGTAGATGCCAAGGGTCTGCCTCAGTTGACATATTGAATCATAATCTGCAAGCAGATTAATGACTATATCATATGTTCTGCTGAGTTCCAACAAATTGCAAAGACCAACCTGTGCTGGTGCATTACGTGATTGCAGATCTGGGTTTATGCAGTCTGTACTTGGACTCGACTTGTGAGTATATATGGTACAAAATAAACAGTGCCCCTTTCATGTGAGATCTATTTGTGGATCACCACAATCACAAATGACTTACTGTGAAATAAACACAGAAACTAACAAAATAACATATTTTGACTTACTGTTGAATAAACAAATAAACCAATGAAATAATATATTTTGACTTACTATGGAATGAACAAAGAAACCAACGAAATAATATATTTTGCCTTTGTGGAATGAACATAGAAGCCAATGAAATATTTTGACTTCCTGTAGAATCAGCGCAGAAACCCAAAAAATTCTATATTTTGACTCACAATGTTTCTATATATGCTCTTTCATCCACATTCCAGATCTTAACTGTTCTGTCATGGGAAGCACTAAACAGCTGATGTGTTCCTTTTCTGAATGCAAGACCCTGCAAAAAAGGAAGATAATTTGTGCCAATTTATTTAAGTATTTTTTAAGTGTACTTACTGCACTTACAGCAAAATCTAGCCACCTGTAAACAAAAGCTTCCGAAGTTAAAATATTCTAGAACTTATTTTGTTTTCAATTTATAAAGTGAGTTGTGCTTCCCTCTTCTCCAGTTGAAGAACATGAAATATGCAGAGTACTATGTCTCACCTGCTTCACCATAGTAAAATCCAGAATCCTTGCATATTCACCACAGTACAATCCATAATCCTTGCAAATTCACCACAGTACAATCCAAAATCCTTGCAAATTCACCACAGTACAATCATAATCCTTGCAAATTCACCACACTACAATCCAAAATCCTTGCATATTCACCACAGTACAATTCAAAATCCTTGCAAATCTACCACAATACAATCCATAATCCTTGCAAATTCACCACAGTACAATCCAAAATCCTTGCACATTCAACACGGTACAATCCAAAATCCTTGCAAATTCACCACAGTACAATCCAAAATCCTTGCAAATTCACCACAGTACAATCCAAAATCCTTGCAAATTCAAATTTACAATCCAAAATCCTTGCATATTCACCACAGTACAATCCAAAATCCTTGCAAACTCACCACAGTACAATCCAAAAACCTTGCATATTCACCATGGTTAAATTTTAAATCCTTGCATATTCACCATGGTACAATCCAAAATCCTTGTATATTCACCATAGTATAATCCAAAAACCTTGCAGATTCACCATGGTATAATCCAAAAACCTTGCATATTCACCATGGTACAATCCAAAATCCTTGCATATTCACCATAGTACAATCCAAAAACCTTGCGTATTCACCATGGTACAATCCAAACGCCTTGCATATTCACCATGGTGCAATCCAAAATACTTGTATATTCACCACGGTACAATCCAAAATCACTGCATATTCACCATGGTACAATCCATAATCCTTGCATATTCACCATGGTACAATCCAAAATCCTTGCATATTCACCATGGTAGAATCCAAAATCCTTGCATATTCACCATGGTAGAATCCAGAAACGTTGCATATTCACCATGGTACAATCCAAAATACTTGTATATTCACCATGGTACAATCCAAAATCACTGCATATTCACCATGGTACAATCCATAATCCTTGCATATTCACCATGGTACAATCCAAAATCCTTGCATATTCACCATGGTAGAATCCAGAAACGTTGCATATTCACCATGGTACAATCCAAAATCCTTGCAAATTCACCACAGTATAATCCAAAAACCTTGCATATTCACCATGGTACAATCCAAAATCTTTGCATATTCACCATTGTGCAATCCAAAAACCTTGCAAATTCACCATGGTACTATCCAAAATCCTTGCATATTCACTATGGTACAATCCAAAATACTTGCATATTCTCCATGGTACAATCCAAAATCCTTCCATATTCACCATGGTACAATCCAAATTCCTTGCATATTCACCATGGTAGAATCCAAAAACCTTGCATATTCACCATGGTAGAATCCAGAAACCTTGCATATTCACCATGGTGCAATCCAAAATCCTTGCTTATTCACCATGGTACAATCCAAAATCCTTGCATATTCACCATGGTGCAATCCAAAATCCTTGCATATTCACCATGGTATAATCCAAAATCCTTGCATATTCACCATCGAACAATCCAAAATCTTAGCATATTTACCATGGTACAATCCAAAATCCTTGCATATTTAGCATGATATAATCGAAAAACCTGGCATATTTACCACGGTAGGGGCCACGAGTGGAAAAGTGGTCTAAAGCGCTGTCCGTTACGGATCACTGCCATCTCGCCTTTTGCATGAGTTCGAGTGTAGGATTCGGCAAATTTGGATATGTGAGAAAGCTTGCCAGAAGCTTCTTGTGGGTCGGTGGTTCTTTCTGTTGATTTCCCGGTTTCTTCCTCCAACATTATTACTGGCAACCATTTGCTGAAAAGTGGTGTTAAGCCCTAGAACAAAAACAACAACAACAACAATTCATCACGGTACAATCCAAAAACCTTGCATATTCACCATGCTACAATAAAAAAAAACCTAGCATATTCATCATGGTACAACCCAATTGCAAGAAAAGAAGGCAGGAAGTGACATGATGTGACATGACAAGACAGATGGACTTGGGTAACACAACAATCCCTCCTGAATACATACCTTATACATAAATTTCTTACTCTCATCCAATTTTGAATCATAAATATATCTTCCATTATTGTAACAAGAATCCCAAATACACTGGAGATTGCTTGGCTGCTGACATCTGGTCAATAGCCAAATGCATGAGCAACTGGCTAAGAAAATATAGATCATTATGGTGATTTCAGTTGAAACTTTATCCAGTTATGTTCATTGCCTATGGTATTGAAACAATAATTTCAGGGCTTCTCAAACTTTTCAAAACTCTTCATCGATAATTGATAGCAGAGCAGTATCCTTTGTCCACAACTGAAAGACCACTTTGCCAGGACACTGTGCCAAAGCTGGTCAAATTCTGTTTAGCAGGATTTATTCTTAGATAAAGCTGTGTAAATGTTTTTCAACATTTAGAGGTAGATTGGAATAATTTGTATAAATTTTAAAGCACTCTATGCCAGAATGCTCTCTCAAAATTGGTAAAATTCAGCTAAGTGGCATTTGGGAAAAAGCATTTAAGTGTTTCTCAATTTTAGTAGTGGTAAATTCAGACCTGCCAACCCTGACGAGTCTGTCTCAGTAAGGCAGTTGATTTTTTTCCATAAGATTGACCAGTTTTCAGTAAGGTGTAATAAAAGATCAATAACTGTTATTGTAGAGCTGGAAAATGTACTTAAAAATTTGATGCAGTGACAATAAACATTATGTTCAACTGAAAAGTTTGTAAAGTTCACATAGTCTTTATTTACCACTAGTACAGTAGCGCAAACTTTAGTTCCAAACCATATGCAACTCAATGGCTTGTTGTTGTCTCTCAACATGACATACTTCTTGGAAATTTAATCTCCAATTCACATGATAATGGCAATCATATCTCCCACCATGTGACATACTCAAACTGGAATGTGATGTCCAATAGATTTAATTGTGTCCAATAAATGTAATTGTGTCCCTTCCAGCTTTTATTCACAAGAATCTGAATACTCTTTTGTATTCTGCTGTGTTGATTATTAACACTTTTCTGGTTCCCTGACTAATTTTGCTAATTCTAAGGCAAAACCTGGATTGAAATCAAACATGGATGAACTAATTACCTGAATTTTTTTTGGCAACAATCATTTTTCTGTAGTTTTAGCTTGTATGTCATAAGTCCATATTTTAAGGGTAATTTTCGTACGACTTGCATTTGGCAAAATCATAAGAGTTGGCAGGTCTGTAAATCATCAGATTATAGATTAGTATAATTTGCATAAATCTGAAAGGTTTTCATTCCTAGATAAATTTAATCAAAATTAGGCAAATTGTATTGCACAGATCTGGAGATGTCATTTAAAAGTTTATCTATTTTTTTTTTTACTAACAGCAGTTACATTTCATGAAGGATTAGCAGATCTGTACAGACTTGAAAGGCTTTCATGCCAAGATACTTTCTCTCACATGTCGTTAAATTCTATTCAAATTTTCAATGATGTAATGGTTTTCTTTTTTGCACACTAGCAAACCGTCCTCCACATGAGAATGTTTTCTATCAAATTAAAAGAAATTTTGTTCATTGGTTTTGAGAAGTATTTACAGGTTTTTCTATATCTTTAGCACCATGGACACATTTGACGGAGATCAGAATCATTTGTACAAATCTGAAAACTCTCTAAGCTTTGTGTTCAAATTAGTCCATTTCTGTTCAGCAGGATTTGTTCAGTCATTTATAGAATTCTCTATTGCTGGTAAGGGCAACCTTATTTGATGGAGTGTAGACATTAATGTAATAAAACCTGAAAGGTCTTCATACCATTACAAGGTTGTTTTCTGCCAAGAGTGATCAAATTCTATTCAGCAGTTCTAGAAAAGTCATTTAAAAGTTTGTTGTTTTTTTTTACTAATAGTGACCTTTCCACTTTTCATAACAGTGGCCACATTTGAAAGTGGACTGTCATAATTTAAAGAAACTTTTAAAAGTCTTTCCAGGATGATCTAATCAAACATAACCATATTCTATTCAATAGTTTCTCAAAAGTAATTTTAAAGTTTTTTTGTTTCATAATGATCGCCATATCCAATGGCAGATCCAGCATTTGTAAGCTATTCATGCCATTTTGCTCCGTGTCAAATTGGGTCAAATGGTATTTGAGAAATTTAAAACAGCAACTGCTGACACATTATCACACAATGGATACAACGCCATAAAAAAGACAATGACCTATTTACATAACTTTCACTGATATTACTTTAAAGCATTTGTGTTTTACTATGAGATTAAATATTTCTACATGACAATTTGTTTTAAGAGGTGTCATGTGACTATTGCAACATTCTTCTACACTGTCAATAATGTGTAAACAAGGTCGAATTATGCACATAAATTACATTGATACTGAAATAAATAACTGTTAACAATTTCATAACAATATTACCTATTCATTATTGTCAAACTCATTTACTCTAAAGCAACGTAAATGTCATCTATACAGCAAATGTTCCGTTAAATCAGCAGTCATAATAAGTGATCCCCAAAACACATTTAGGTTCCTGTCTATAACTTCAAATTTACAATACTGTTTTCCCTTTGTATCTGTGCTATCCTTTCCTGTATATAAATGTAACATACAAAAGTAATTTATTTTGTCTGCTCTCACATGGACGTGACATACTTCCTGATCTGTGCTCTCCTTTGTCCTATATAAAGGTCATAAGAATATAAGGTTATTTTTTGTACTTCAGTTCCTTTGGTGATCATTATATATAGAAATCTGACTATTTTTGTACTTCAGTGTCTTTAGTGATCATTATATATAGGAATCTGACTTTGTTAAATCTTGAACAAACCAGAACAAACATATACTCACAGATACTGCATCCCTATGGCCTCTGAATGTGTGTAAATATTGGCAGCTGTTTGCATCCCACAAATGGATAAGCTTGTTTCTATCACCAGATACCTGATAAAACAAAGATCACAAACTTCAAAATCAGAACAGTAACTGATTGTCCACATGCTTTTCTCAATAACATACAATGGTCATTTTTTGTATCTACATTTCCCTACACAATTCAAAACAGGTGATATAAATTCACCAACAACAGTGCATACAAGCTAAAAATCCCCAATCTGATCTTTAAGTTAGGAGTACACATCATAATTAAGGCAGGAGTTTTACTTACCAAGTAATGCAAATAAACATGGAAAAAAATAGCACAATGACACATTTATAGTCAACTAATGAAAAGACTCTTCCAAAACAACATTGGCTAATCTCATGTTGATCATTAAAATGGCTTTGCTATCCACTTTTAGCTTTGTATCTCAAATGTGACTGATGTAAGTCATTGTCACATTGAAACAGGTAATGATATAGGCATTCTTTCAGCCCTAAAGAAAACTCAATGACATGTTGCATGTCTCTCTTTCATTCACTGTCATGCATATCCATCACTAACTCTCTTACAGGGTTAGAAGTGAAATTATGTTTTATAACTACAGGGATTTTTATAGGTTTTTTTTTCTTCAAGATTATAAATTTTTTAGAGTTCAAGACACAAAACAGTTACAACATTAAATCCATGGTGAGCAAAAAATTATTAAACATTTATGCAGTATGCTTTGAGTTTATTTCTAAATAAAATGAAACTAAAGATAAAGTAACAATTAGTAAATAATTAAAATGAAGATGTCTTTAACTGGCATAATCTGCATGCTTCATCAACCACCAGGCCAGCCTAATGAAAAACCATGTGCAAAAAAGGTATTTCTCTGGAGTTGGGATTGACACTTTCATGATGCTTTTAAGGCTTTTTTAAAAAGTTTCTAATGTCACAATTTTGAAATGTTAGGTTTTTCATGTTTTTGAGGTTCACTTCTAACCCTACGCTTTCTTAGGCTTCTTCTAGCATCCATCCTGCTGACTTGTGAAGACCTTAAATCTCTTGCTATCTGCATTTAACACTGGACATAATCCTGTCCTGGCTTAAGGGTCTCTTTAATAAAATTTTTTTTTATATTTCCTGGAACATTATCCATTGCAAATATTCACAAATTAACACTTTGACACATATTTGTTTGAATGACAGAAAAAGAAATTTTTTATAAACTATGGGGGCAGTTTTATAGGGAATGGATGCTATTATTCACTGGTCAATCAAATGCATGATTGTCTGAAAACAATACAAATTCGCATGAGTGTCTTGGCAACTTTTTGTTGACAACATTAAGTTGTGAAACTGACTTTAATGATTAGCAATTTCTTAAATGAACTGAATTCAAATAAGAATATTCAAACATATTGTTTGGCTCTTGGTTGTGTTTGCTAGTTGAAGGGGCAAACATATGTTTGCTATTGTTGGAAAAACACTTGCACGCAGAATATACTGAAGACAAACACAAAGAAGATATAATGGCATTACTGTTCATGGTTCCATCAGCTTTTTAATGAGCTGACATATTTCAAAAATAAACTCAGATCAAAGTGCAGTGATAGACTTTTTGACACAGCTGAAATTAACATTCATAAAATAGAAACATCATAGGTCTTTATGCATATGCTTTATATATATGCTTTAAACTTTTTTGTTGAAAAATACACTTTGCTAAATTAATAGATCAAACTCTTATTCATTTTGGCACAGAAATTTGCAGCACATCAAGAGATTTTGTGAACCATGCCATAATTAGCTATGTACAAATTCAAGTTAAAAGGAGGTATGTTACAGCTGGATTTCATTGTATTAATGAAGTATTTCCCAAAAAAAGTGGGAATTATCTTAATAAATGCTGCTAGATAATAGGTGAAGAGTTCATTATTTAAATGAGAGCAAAATCTGCAATGGAAAATTCCATCGCAGAGCAACTCTTTTCATGTGAATCTGATATTTACACAAGTAACTGTATAAATGAGTCACTGCTGCACTTGATAAAATGTTTGTTACAAAATGTTGTTGTTGTTGTTATTGGGCTTAACGCCATTTTTCAGCACACGGTAGGCTATTCATGGCGGCCAGTATTAATGGTGGAGGAAGAAATCGGGAAATCACCGGAAAGAACCACCGACCCACGAGAAGCTACTGGCAAGCTTTCTCACATATCCACATTCGTTGAATCCTAGACTCGAACTCACGCAGACAGAGGTGAGATGGCTGTGATCCATAACGGACAGAGCTTTAGACCACTCGGCCACTCGAGGCCCCGTTACAAAATGTTAAGTGTCCAAGCAAGAAAATGATGTACTATGCAGATAATAAAGTTAAGGTGGCAAAACTCAAAGCAAATAAGATATCTCATATATTTGAGCACTTAAAGTGCATTATGTACTATCTATTATTTTCCTTTTTCCATTTCAAATGCTTTCTTGGCTCCCTAATTTGAAGGATGTCTGCTTGGATCCAATGTGCACCAATGCATGGACGAAAAGGTAAAATAACCCAATCCCTGTAAGTCCCATGCCCGAATGCGGTTTCAAAATTAAAAAATTCTGCAAACTTTTATATTCCCCCCTTAATCATTTCGACAGGTTTAAACTCTAATCTGAACAATTTTCGGATAATGCATTACTCTTCAACACACACACAGGCAAAAAACACAGCACCTGTCTTTTCTTTAAAAAGCAGAGATGTATTACAATAAATCTTCATTTAAAACATTTTATACATATTATAAATTTACAAGTACTGTAATGTAGTTAATTTTATGACTGGTCCTATATAAGTTTCAGTAATGAACTGCAAAAAACAGAAATTGTTGAAAAGTTTTCTTATTTTAGACTGTTCTTCTACTATCCTACCTGCTACCAAAATACAATTATAATTTGTAGAAACTATGTGGAAAATTATCTGAATTATATTTGTATTATCATTCAAGAACAAATCTTTGGAGCAGTCCAAGTTATATTTGTAATTTGTATTCAATAACAAATAACTGAAGCAATCTGAGTCATAGTTGTGCCAAGTTTCATCAATGGTACATAATGGTAGCAAGTTAACATGCAAAACTACATTTTCTAATTTACTTGTATTTTCCTGTAGATTGATTAAAAAAAACTAGTCAGGTAATGTGTGAATAACTGCCATTTGAGATAAGAGTAAGGCCGATATTGTCAGTGTAGTATTAGTGGATTAAGCTTGCATCTTTGATTCATTTGTTTTAATTTTTTAAAATTTTGTTTTGGGGCAGGAAAAATTTACTTTTTGCTGTCTAAAAAGATGATAAATATGGTTATCTCTATAAAAGTCTATAAAAATCCAAATTTTGGTCACAACAGTGTACAATTTAGGGATATTTTACTGTATTGTCATGTAAGGATTTGTCAATCATTAAAAGATAGATTCCATGCTTCTTCAGTGTTTATAGCATTGCCATATGGTTGGAACATCAGACTGAGGACCTAAAAGTCTATAGTTTAAGTCCCAACTACATCACACTTAGATACCTTTGAGAACAGCACTATGTATTAATTACTTCCACCAATACAACTGTGCACCAATATAGAAGGCTAAAATGTTATCAGTTGGTGTCCCATCCTGGGAACTTGGTAAAGACTAAATCCTAAAGATCAACCCCCTTCTTCATGCTCAAGCCCATATTGTGGTGATGCTGCTGGGGAAAGGGGGGAGTAATGTTTACTCTTTAAAACTTGAACATTTGCCATTCCTCGTTTTCTTTTCATTATCTAATGTACTGTTGATTTCAAAATCTCCAGATGATCCAACCCCCACAGCTGCATTGGGCATGCCTGAATAGATTTCTAGTCATGTAGTGCAAAAGATGCATGAAAAAACCCAATCAAACACAACAAAAAAGATCTTGGTGACCAAGACATGACCAAACATCCTTAAATGAATAAAAAACAGTCAAACATTGTTTTGATTATTTGCACACCATACACTTTTATTTCCAAGTGTCAATGTGCAAGTTCTTTTGCATAAAAAGTTTCAAACTATGTGAGAGAAGGTCTATTTTGATTGACTGGCACATTCACAATCTGGTAGCATCAATCCTTTACACACAGCAAGATGTTCTATATTCCAGACTAAATTCTGTCTTTTTATTATTGGTCTAAAGAGCAATAATAAGCTCATCAAGAATTAAAGTCAGCATGCATTTATCCTTTAATGTGTGCATGAGAATTCCAACCTATTTTATCTTTATAATGCATTGATGAATCATACATATCGAACTGTAATGCGTTTTGTAAGGTACAATGTTCAGATTTTACATTAACAGACTGGTACATAACTACACACATACAAGTATAAGTAAATACATGACTGGACAATTACATACCAGATACTGGCCATCTGATGAAACTGCAAGACACAGAACATGAGCTGTATGGCCTATGTGTTTATTTTCTGTTCCCTTTCTACCACCATGTATGGTGTGTACTCTTTTTTTCTCCTTTAAGTCCCCTATGATGTAAAAAAAAAACGAAGTCCAATATTAAACATGTCAGTGAGTTTTAACAGACGAATGGTCAATATTTAGTCTTCAAACAAAACATCCAGAAACAAATAGGTCATACTTACTTCAGTAGATATTACTGCTTGTAATCTATAAAAATTTAACTTTAAGTTTTTAAGGGGGTAAAAAGCTGTCAAAGTATATAAAAGTATAAGGGGGTTAAAAAGCTATCAAAGTATATCAAATGTAAAAGTCTCTCAAAGGGAATCATAATGCAGTGTCCAAAAAGAATTTCCAGGAATCCAATAAAACTGATTCTTCTTTATAACTGCCAAGTGTTGAAACAATGTCTTATACTCTTGCACAATAACGAGAAACTAGCTGCCATTATGGCCAATATGGAGTCCATTTTTATTTACGATCAATTAGATGTCACTAGAGTTTTGGCAAGAGCCGCATGTCAACGTGACCATCTTTGTAGAAATAGTGATAACAAACATTTCAATCTGTGAGATTGCCACCATTTTCATTTACAACCAACCAGACATTGCAAGAAGTCTTCTGGTAAAATACCCATGTTGATTTAAGGAGTAGTGATAACAAGATTTTCAAAATGGCCCCAGAACAGTCATATAGGAGACAGATTGTCAACATCATCTTTGTGAACAACCAAAAACCATTTGAAGCCTTCTGATGAAATTCTTAAACTTTCTATTTACGTAGGGCTGTGATGACAAGATTTTCAAACTGGCCACCATAGTGGAGGTCAGACTGGTTCAATTTTCACTTAAAACCAACTAGGAAACACAAGAACTCTTCTGGCGAAACTCATGTCAACATGATTAGTAGGATAAACAAAATTTTCAAGATGGCCACCATTGAGATCACAGTGAAAGTCAAAAGGGCACCATTTTCATTTAGACCAACTATACATCTTAAGAAGTCCTTTCATGGAAACTACATGTTGATAATGGCCATTCATTCAGTAGCAATAAGAATTTCATGATGGACACTGTAGTGTCCATACTAGACATCAAAATGACATCATTTAGGACCCATAAAATCTCGATAAATGTGTGTGTGTAAACTATCATGACAATCGTCCATTGAGTTAAGAAACAATAACAACAATAATCTTGCCATCAGCAAAGCAAAAAAATGTGAAAACTATTTTAATATACCAAGTATTTATATTTTGTCTGCTTGTTTGCATTATAAAAATTGCTGATGAAATATACACACAATATATAGCAATTTTTCCACTGTCACTGACTAACACACAAATCCTCCATAGGAGAGACATGGAAGCTAGATAGCTTCTACTGAATGTCTTCGTGTTATACACGTGAAAATAATTTTTGATTATCTTGTCTGCAAATGAAAGGAACACTCATTTTTTTACAAGTTGTGTATTTGAAAAGTTCTGAATATTTTGTTAGAACTATTTTGTTTATTTTAATCTGTCAATAAATATAAGACCAACAGACAGACAGTAAATTTCTATAAAATGATCTGCAGTAATATATACAGCATCTGGCAAACTGCAAATATGTTTGTGTAATATTGTTAAATGATGTAAAAATGTCAAATAATATTTCTGCTACTGTACAAAAAACATGCTGTAAAGTCTTGGTGCTTTTGGGTAATTCTCCTTTTGAGATCAAAGCTGACATAGATGAAGTTTCAATAAGCAATTCTGTCATATCCTACAATTCTGTGTGGTTTCATTGTTTTAAAGATGTTTGCAAATGCTTGGAAGATTCCTCACCTTCTGGAAGACAATTTCCTACAATTTGAGTGTAAAGTGGCTTCTGTAAAGAAGGTAATTGATAAAGATGCTTGATACAGTGAAAAATAACTTTCATTAGTTCAGGCATTGGAACTTCAGCTGCTTTTAACTTACTAAAGAATCAATTGAAACTGGAACAGGTATGTACAGGTGGGTCATAGAGTTGTTAACAGTTGATTAAAAACAGACTTTGGTTTACTCAGCAAATACAAAATGAACAGTCTGAGACATCTTAATGAGGTTGCCATAGGTGAAAATATATGGATTTACTTTTAGAACCTGATCTACAAAAAAGTAAAATAGTTTGGATAAGAAAAGAGCAGTGGCTACAAAATGTTTGATGTTTCAAACTGCAAAAAGCCCAATTACCCAGGTATCTGTGCCATATTCTGCAAGTGTCAATTAACTTTTTTGGCACCCGAATTGTTGCCAAAAGTTATGGAACAATACTGAACCACCTGTCCATAGTCTGGTACCTGAGGTATCCATCTCCAGTATGATTTAGCTCCATACCATTTTTAGCTGAATGCCATGAATCTATGAGAGGCAGACAATTTGAAAGCAGCAATGCCAATAGAAATGTAGTTTTCGTTTTCCAGTGTATGAACAATATATCAAAAGATAAATGGCATTTTAAAAATGGACAGTCAGACTGAGAAAGTGTGATGAGGTTCAAAGGAGTACTTTTAGAGGATGCACTGATGTATTTTTCACTAGATATCTGTTGTACAGCACACTAACATTTGGAATGTTTTGAATGCCTTTTGTACATGGGGATTGCAGTTCATTGCTCATTGAAGAGTGCTAAATAAATACTTGCTTACAAGATATCTGAGAAAGGTATATTCTTATTTATGACACCCAAAATAATAATCATACAAAAGTAACAAAGAAAAGAGTGAAGCCAACAAGCTTTGTAAATTTTAAGAAAAAAATTCATTTCCCTAAAAAATGGTAAAAATTAGAAAAAAGGACTTACAGTTTGCAAATATAATTCAAAAATTAATCCTGGAATCTAAAAATATAAGTCCTATCAGTAAAATGTTCTAAATAAATCCAAGTTCGAATCATGATGAAGTTCCAATATGGAAGGTGATGACGTTTTCTATAACCTGTTATGTGCTGTTATGCCAACAGTTCTTTGTTGAAATTTATGAATCAAATAATATTCTGGCTTTAGAATTCTGAATAATTTCCACTGAACTGTCTTTGTCCAAGAATCTTTATAAGCACAAGTATTTTCCAGGGTGAATAAATTATTTTACATATGAAAATAAACTCAAATGGCAGTAGCAAGACAAATACCTTGAGCCTGAAGGTATAAATTTATGACCAAAAAACACTGAGAATGAATATTAAACCCAACTAAGAATACAATTTCAGACCCACATAATGGATCACATGATCACTTCCTACAAGTCAATTATCACATAGGCTTTGGTAGCCATAGCTAAGAATCATTGATTCCCACATGGAGGCTGAAACTGACCATGGTAATTAATGCCCAATCATTTTCACTCATTGTTTACCAAATCTGAATCAAGATCAGAACTAGATCAGCTAAAAATACAATGTAGCAATCTACTACATTTTAATCAGCCTTAAAGAACTAAATTGGATTTTCTGAAGAAGAAAAAAGTCAATTCCAGTGAATAAAGTTATCATTATAATAACCTGCAATGAAATAAAATAAAAAATTTAAAACTAACACACAAGCAATTAAATTACATATACGTAACACAATATATTTTTTGCCTGCTTACTCTAAACATATTTTTTCCTTTGTTAAGTTATCTAAAACCTGTTTTGTTAACAGCTGTAATAAGTCTGGATTTGGTTTCCTTAGTTACCAGGAATACAATCATGCATGATAATAATTACAAATCTGTCCATTCACTGAAGTATCTCTTTAACATCAAATTTAAATTGCAAGACGGAATATTTCCATTAAAGAAAAACAGCACATAATGCAATTGGTCAGCCTTAAAGCTATTGATAATGCAATCATACAAACGCAAAATAAATTATTAAACTTTATTGACTACAACACAATGATATAAAATTGGCAAAACCTAGTTGTGAGTGAAGTCTGCTGGAGATATGTTTGGATTAAAAATTCACCATGTCATGAAAATGTGACACGTTTTTCCTGTTACTGAATTAAATGCACTACTGGAGATTTTAACATCCTATGACCCCAAAAAATAAAGTATGAAGAATGCTACAAACACTAATATTACTGTTTACTTTTTAAAATGGAACATGCAAAAAAGACACAAAAAAATACTATAAAATTATAAAGTATGTCAAAAGTCAGGAAAACTTTGGCTACTCTGCAATTTTTTTTTAACCATTATTGTAAGAGAGGAAAAAAATTTCTAGTAAAATATGTTTCTTTAAGAACACTTACCTAACCATAATACCTTAAGAAAACGTCTGCTATTTCACAAATTCAGCCATCCAAATTATACTTTTAGCTAAAGGGAGCTAAAAGCTGTGTGCCAAACTATGTGGTCATCAGGTAGGGTGATCTCCCCTCATATATAAGAATTGGCAGCAAAGTTTGTGTGAGCTAGATTTGGATTTAGAACATAGTTTTAAAATGATTTCAGTCATATCGCTACAATGTCTGCAGTGTGGCAGTTTATAGTAATATCAAGCACTTGGGCATCATGTACCACCCAGTCACAAATTCCAGACTCTAGATCAACCATTTTTAAAAGTCTTTGGTAGGGACTTGGCAGGGATATATAACCCTCAACCGTCTGCATCTGAGGTGGACACTCAACCACATAGGCCACCAGAGTGGTCAGGCAAAGTCTAAGAACTTCTCAATTACTAATGAAGTGGAAGGCATGCTCTCTATCAATGTAACTGTGGGAGGACTGGGAAAGTGTACATGTATTATGATTGGGTGAGTATTTTTAATGAAACATAGTATGCTAGGAAAAATAGATTTCTTCTTTAAATACATTTTCCAATTATAGTACCTTAGGAAAATAGGTGTGCTGGAGCGAGATACATCCCCTTACCCCAGAAATACCATCTCCAGTCCCCTAAGGTATATGATACAATTTCTAGGTAACCAACTGGAGGAGTCTCCATCTGTCGGGCATGGCTTAAAAATAGGGAAAATGTCTCCACCGCAAATTAAGCAGAAGTTTTAAGAAGCTGTCGAATGACCTGGGAAGATGACCTGCTCAGCTGTAGATATTTGTCTTACCAGACCATATAGGAAGAAAAATCTCAGAGGTAAAAGCTAGAGGATGTGGACTCTGATCTCCATCCCACAACATGAATGATGCTGGTTAATGAACACTTCCAGACAAATGCAAAGCTGGTGGCAAACTGCTCTAACCTTGTGAGCCAAAATGCATAATAAGTTCGTGTTTGCTGGGGTAATCTCTCTATACGCCAAGCAAATAAGCCACTTAATCCATAACAAGATAGACTGTACTGATATATCCTCCTGTCCTAAAAGGTATAAAGAAGCATGATCTACCTCAAAAAACTGGCTCAGTTTTATTAAGGTTTCACTTCCAAACCAAAACCAGGTCTTGTAGGTTGCCTTCAGCTGATGTGTTCAGACAAGACAATCTATGGAAGTCGATTCTTGGCCATGAAAGAGGATGCCATCATTAGTAAGACTGATCCATCTTGTCAGAACTGTATGTAATTCAGATTTGCTGATAGAATACAATCCAACCTCTGGTGAGGAAAAAGTGTAATCCCAGTGGACAAAAAGAGTAAACCAAGCAGAACCAGTAATGACATTGCACACTAACTGCTTAGTGTCATCAAAATCCATCAGGTCCTATGTATGGAATGTGACTTTATTATCCACAAAGTGGCAATATCAATGTCAACTGCTGGATTTTCCAAATGAAATGCTGGTGTATGGCCAAGTCTGAACTGTGGATTAATTTGTGATTAAGGCAGACAGAATGTCAGTAACTCTCCCAGACTGCATAAGAAGTTGGAGTCCTCCATTTAGTCATAAGATCAAGAGATGCTGGAGCTGATGGAGTGGAAGGAGGAGGCCAAAACTTGGGATCTAAGGTGGTAAAAGTCATCATATGAAGTTTAAACTTCCTGTGACATCAGTCAGTCTAGAAGTGATGACATCACCTGAGTAGATACATCTTCTGGGTATTAGGTAGAGCTAAGGTCTTGTGTAATGCATAACTTAGCTGGAAAAGAGTGACAAAGTCTGTAATTTACTCAACTCACAGAACACCCTGAATTAGAAATTGTGACTTTGAGACTGTCTTTTTGTGGCAGAGTGTACAGAGACTGTGAAGTAACATCTGTTGAAGCATGAGGAACTATTATTGGCATCATGCCAAATGAATGTCTTGAGGTGGCATGTGGGTTAGATTGGTATCTGCATGTCTGCAAAACTCTGGTTTAATGTACTGAAATCAGGGCAGTTAGTGATTGAGTCCATAATATTAATGGTTTGGCCCATCACGATCCTTAGATATGGCCTATGCTGGTAGCAAATGAAATAAGCCATCACTTTGGGGAGGATATCACTAGGTTCATCAGAATATAAACTTGCTGACATGTACCCATTTGTAATGGAATTATACATATATTAGGAGCTTTTTTAAATGCTAGAGATTTGCATTATATAAATTACAGCCTGAACTGAATGCAAAGTCACTAAGGCTCCTGTAAAAATACCTAAATGTGTGACAACAACAAAGTGTTAGCAAACTGTAAAGACAGAACAGTGTCAGTATAGGAAGAGAAAAGGCTGGAAACATAGATGGAATATCCTTTCCTTAGAAGTAAAAAAATTCCTCCAACTTGTAATAGTGTATCTTCCACATAGATTCTTATGCCTAAGGGAAATCACTCTGCCCAACCACCACATAGGTCAACAGATAACTTTAGCTACATTTAGCTAAATGTAGTATCTAGGAGAAATGAATTTGCGAGGTAGAATAGTTCTCTTATGGTATTATAACTGGGCAACATATCTGAAGAATAAACAAAGCACTGTTAATCTGACCAACTCCTTTACAGCGTACATGACATGACCTTTCTGTACCTAGCTTTCATAAACAATAGAAAAATAAATAAAGATTCTGGATATACTTACATTTTATTATGGAGCAATCTTTAGAACCTGTGAAAGCGTATCTGTCATCATGGCACATTACTAGACAAGTAATGGCTAAGTGATGTCCCCTTAGTATCAAAATATCCTCAGCTGATGGCTGTACATACTACAGAGGAAAAATATACATTACTTGTTTACCATTTTAGAATAAGTCCAGCAATACATTTTGAACACATTTACTCAGTTTATACAGTATCATAACAACTAAATACAGTATCATATCAACTAAATACAGTATCATAACAAAATACAGTATCATAACAACAAAATATTAATCTTCTGGGACCTACTTCTTTACCACTGATGATAAATTTTCTACATCTGCAGCATTAAAAAATTGTATACAGCTTATAGTATCATTGATCTGATGCAAAATCAACATAACTGGCTGATAATTATTTTTCATTTTTAATTGTCAACAAATTGTCTGAATAATAATGTCATATCTAGACAATGACTGAATAAATAAAATTGAAAAAATAAAATACTTGCACACACTCACATTATCTGCAACTTCTTTTTGCAATCTTCCTGTCTGTTCCAACTGGGAATAAAATTAAATGTCATTCAATTAAGCGTCCGAAAAAAATTTTGTTTACCATGACAAACACAAATAATGACCAAGAAATCAACTAAATAACTGTAAATTAAAGAAAAAAAAATATTAACTGCTCATGTAATAGCTTTATCATTTATATGCATCATAATAATGGGTGTAAAACACTACAATTCCAGTCCCATGTTATATCTAAACTCTAACTAGTGTCAGAATTAATGACTTACAATAAGGAGTTTGAACTTTATCTGAAACTTTAAGCATGAACCAATTTCCAATAAGAATAATTTATTGTCTTCTCTTACCAGGTCATGTTTTAATCGCTGTGAAATGACATCTTTGTGTGATTCCTCTTCCTTGTCCCATTTCTCTGATTCTGTTGTAAAACAACATTCAATACAAATGCATAAGAAATTATGCTTTTAAATGCTGAATTCACTTGTAAATAATTGGAACCTGTGATAATATTATGATAGAATTTTGCATCTCTCATAATGAAGAATCATTTATTTTTTGCAAAAAGGTAAACAATGTCAGGAAAAAATGGCTTATGACTGACAAGTTTTTATGTCAATGTATTATTTACATGGTTATTTTATTCTACAGACAACTCATGGACTTAAAAACAATTCTTTGCCGAAAAATGCTATGAAATAATCAAAACTAGATTTTAATTTTTGTAAATATGCATGCTCCACAGCAGACTAAAACTTCCAAAGAAGAGGCCTAAGTGGGTCCAATATTGCCCAACCAGGTTAGATAACGTTACAGTTGACTATTTAACAATGCAGGCTTATGTAGCATTGTAAGAACACAACTTTATATTAGGTATCTCCAAATCCAATATAAGCCATCTTACAATGGGTACAAATCTCTTTTACAAATATGGTCTGGTTACCCCAAATTTCCATAGTTCCAATTACACTGTAATCAAGCTATTCTTAGGCACATGAATTGCACAAAGGTATAAAACAATTATTAAATTAGAAGTAACTTGGTTTGGGCTGCAGTGGATATTATGAAACTATACTAATATGAAATGAAACGATATTTGTGTTCATCTGTGTATAAATGGAACTTTATCAGATTAACTGAAAAGGTAAAAAGACATAAAATATTACTAACATGATCAGGTGTATAAATAATGAATTTACTTAATTGTGCTACATTTTGCAAAGAACTGAGTGATTAACTAATATATTGGTTATATTCAGTGTGTAGAGATCCTTGTTCACATGCCAATTAGTATGTGTGTAGTGATCAATTAGCATGCATGTAGTGAGCTTTGTTCACATCTCAATTAGCATGCATGTAGTAAGCCATATTCACATCTCAATTAGCATGCAATTTATAAGAGATCATATCAAGGAGTACTTGGCACAGGAATTAAACAGTGCTCATGCTCCATTTAAGGCACAATAGTACTCATTTCAATGAATTCCTGTCACCACAACAGTGCTCATGTCCATCAATTCCAATGAAGGTACAACAGTGCTCATGTCAATGAATTCCATTCAAGGTAGAATGGTACTCATTTCAATGAATTCCATTTTAGGTACAATAGTGCTCATGACAATACACTCCATTTATGGCACAAAAGTACTCATGTCAATGCACTCCATTTAAGGCACAACAGTGCTTATGTCAATGAATTCCATTTAAGGTCAAATGGTTCTCATTTTAATGAATACTAATGAATTCTAAGGTTACAACAGTGCTCAACATAAATCACTCCATTTATAGCTCAATAGTACTCATGCCAATGCACTTCATTTAAGGCACAACAGTACCCATTTCATTGAATTCCATTTAAGGTACAACAGTGTTCATGTCAATGCAGTCCATTTAAGGTACAACGGTACTCATGTCAATGAACTCCATTTAAGGTATAAGTGTTCATGTCTATGAACTCGATTTAAAGTACAAAGGTGTTCATGTAAAAAAACTCTACAGCACAAGAATTAAACAGTACTCTTGTCAATGCACTTCATTTAAAGAACAACAGTGTTCATGTCAATGAACTCCATTTAAAGCACAAGAATTAAACAGTGCTATTGTCATTGCACTTCATTTAAGGAACAAGTGTTCATGTCAATGATCTCTATTTACAGCACAAGAATTAAACAGTGCTATTGTCATTGCACTTCATTTAAGGAACAACACTGTTCATGTCAATGAACTCCATTTATGGTACAATGGCACTCATGACAAACAATGGTGTCCATGACAATGCACTCCACTTAATGCACAATGGTAGTCATGAAAATCCATTCCATTTAAATCATAGTGGTGTCCATGACAATGCACTCCACTTAATGCACAATGGTAGTCATGAAAATCCATTCCATTTAAATCATAGTGGTGTCCATGACAATGCACTCCACTTAATGCACAATGGTAGTCATGAAAATCCATTCCATTTAAATCATAGTGGTGTCCATGACAATGCACTCCACTTAATGCACAATGGTAGTCATGAAAATCCATTCCATTTAAATCAGTGGTGTCCATGACAATGCACTCCACTTAATGCACAATGGTAGTCATGAAAATCCATTCCATTTAAATCCTAGTGGTGTCCATGACAATGCACTCCACTTAATGCACAATGGTAGTCATGAAAATCCATTCCATTTAAATCATAGTGGTGTCCATGACAATGCACTCCACTTAATGCACAATGGTAGTCATGAAAATCCATTCCATTTAAATCATAGTGGTGTCCATGACAATGCACTCCACTTATTGCACAATGGTAGTCATGAAAATCCATTCCATTTAAATCATAGTGGTGTCCATGACAATGCACTCCACTTAATGCACAATGGTAGTCATGAAAATCCATTCCATTTAAATCATAGTGGTGTCCATGACAATGCACTCCACTTAATGCACAATGGTAGTCATGAAAATCCATTCCATTTAAATCATAGTGGTGATCATGAAAATGCACTCTATTTATGGTACAACTGCTCAATGAACTCTCTTTAAAGCACAATAATTCTTATTGAATGGTACAATCTTATGCTCAACATGGTTTTTATATCAAACTCCAATACTTCATGAAAACTATATCTATAATAAAAGAACATGTCAATAAATACAAATTAAGACAAACACAGCATGATCTGGGTGAACTTCATGCAGTCACACAATAAATACCATGAGTACACTCAAACATATCTTGTTAGTTGGACCTACATTTCATCTCCATCACATTCCTGGTAAAATGTAAATTGCAAACAGAATTTTTAAATTATCCAATTTGATTAAAACACCCCACCAGTCACCTATTTTTTTCTTTTCACATTGAATTACACTAAAAAAATATATCTATATCAGCTAATGATGGATTGTGCTTGTTTACATGTTTAATGTGCAGGTGTTTAGAATAGGAACAGAAGGGTAAATGTAATCATGTGTAGTTTGAAACTGACGAAATACAATTTGTTTTGCTGTGCTGCTTTAAGCACTTGTGCATACAAAAAAGATCAAATTACCACTTCTTGGATCAATTAAGTCTAGCCTCAGTGACTGAAGTTTAATCGTCAATTGACCCTGAAGATACCACTAGTATAAAATTACTATGCAAAGGTGTGACACCAAGTACAAATACCTGCTTTTGCAGGTAAGAAACAAAAGTTTGGAGCTCGCTATTAATGATGCTACCTACACCATATTAAACTAATTATATGCTCTGATTCATAACAAAACACATTAAGTTTTATATAATGATTCATCTCAACAGTTTTTGTTGACATCATGATGTATGTAAACTAATGCAGCAGAAAATAATTATTTGTTATTATAACCATTGACCCTTGCATAAAAGGACCAACATAATTCTGGTTAGCTTCATTTTTTCTTTCTTCCAAAATTTGACAGGAATATAAACTGCCTCCAAAAAGTACTCTGAAAATTTTCTATGCATCTCCATGACATTTGTAAAGGGCGGAAGTAACTGAAAGCATACAAAACACTTTCAAAATCACAATATGTAAGAAAAGATTAAATATTATCATTTATTAACTTGAATAATCTTTCACTGTTTTGATAAGTTGCTTGTGAAGAACTGTTGATACCCTTTCTTTCAGCTTGTATGAAACAATTTTCTATACAGACAGAGGTGTCTATGTGAGGTGGAAAACAAAGTATGTTTCAAAATTGCATTAGTTTTAACATTAGGGTAGGTAGGTTTGTTTTGGTTTTTTAACATTATAAATAATGATTAGTATAGATGTACTAAGTACATAAAGTACTGGGCTGAACCAGCTCAATTAGATGTGCATATCAATTTTGGGAATTTTTTTTAAAAAATTTTCCCATGGCATGAAAAAATTGCAACAAATAACTGGGATGGTCAGCTAACTGGAAATAAATTTTCTTTTGGCCTAAGGTAGTCATTGCCATTTTCAAAGATGAAAGTGACTGAAAAACTGCTTGAAGCTTCTGCATATTTAAACCTGATCTCTTTTTATGCTTTTTCATTTTAGCGTGGTCAGGGAGGACTTTTTGCCTGCTGATCAAAAATTAATTTTGTTTTTGCAGCCCATGCAACAGGCAAATCTAGATTCCTCAAGTTTTTTAGAAAAACTCCTTATTTTGATATTTTTCTTCTATCCAGTTCCATCTGAATGGATTTTTTTTACGTACTGATCAAAGTTATGTTATATCCATATATTTTCCTCTTTCTTCAAAGATAAATTTTTAGAAGCCACAAAAAAAATTTAAGTGTGAGACATTACTCAAAACTGCATAATGAATGATTAAAACAAAGAACAATTACTGGCTGCACAAATAACTTTTAGTATGCGGTGTTTCGTTACCGTCTTGAATAACATCCTACTTGAATAACATCGAAGAACAAAATATTTTGGCAAAAAATGTGTCTGCTGGAAGTTTTACCAAAACAGGAAAATTGGTCTGCATTATATAAACGGATTTCCAGCTAAAAGCAGAAATTTCCAGCTTTGATTTGAAGAAATAATGAATGTTTATGTGTTTGGATTAAGAGCAGGGAAAAATAATTGGCAGAAAAATCCTAACAGTGCCAGCACTATTCCTTACTACAAGCAAGAACGGAAAACCATGGCATATTGGAGAACAACCTTTAAGTATAAAGTGCTTTCTAAAATGTGTTGCCACACTTTAACTCATCAAGGAATTTATTAAAACAGAGTTAATGAAATTTTGTCTGAAGCTAGAGGAATTAATAGCATAACATACATATGGACAGACTTAAGCTGAATATATCAACCAATATAAAAGATATGTGACCTTCAAAAACTTAAACACTGCATGTCAGTCATGTTGATAGTGTTGCCAGCATTATTCTGGTTACACAGCAAAACACAGCAAGTCAGCCTTGTTGAAAGAGATGTCAGCATTATTCTTGTTTCACTGGCAAAAAGAACCCCTCAAAACACATCAACCTTGTTAAAAGTAATGCCAGCATTATTCAGGTTAAATATTCAAAGCACAGTATGTCTGCCATGTTGATAGTGATGCCAGCATTATTCAGGTTAAATATTGAAAACACATCATTTCAGCCTTGTTGCCGGTGATGCCAGCATTATTCTAGTTACACTGGCAAAAAACAGGATGTCGGAGTTGTTGAATGTGATGGCCGCATTTTTCTGGTTACAGAATCAAAACAAGGCATGTCAGCCTTGAAAGTGATGCCAGCAATATTCTGGTTACAAACAAGGAACATTTTGGGCATATAGCAATACAACCCCAATGTTACAACAACTGATACAGAATTTATGTATGTGACAACTTTCAAAAACCTAATATAAAACCTTGTCGTTATTTATGATGCTGGCAGAAAATGATACAGCTATGACATGGGATAATTCATATCTGTATCTTTCCAAGTATTTGCAGGCAAGCAAAAATTAACCCAGGGTTTACCCTCTGTTTCAATTTGTGCCAGGTATTGTTTAGCAAGACGTAATTTCTTCTCCTGGGGTGTCTCAAGGTCCTCCTCCTCTGAAGAATACACAGTCTTCTTTACATCAACCTCCTCCTCACTGAAAGCATATAATTAACACAGATTAAATTATACTAAGGACAATAAACAGAGGGATTCACAGTAAAACATTTTGCCTGTAATAATTGAGCGATTACTCATAAATTGATCCATAAGCTTTAAAACAGGACTGAATGTTGAAACTTTACTCTCACATGAAAGCATAAACTGGAATGAGTCTCAAAAAAACACTCTGAACAGACTTGTTCTATTCTGAAGGTACAACAACATACAGCTCATCATAATAACACACCACCATTACTATCAGTAGTGCTTATATTTATCTTCAAATTCATCAAAAGAAGAAAGCAGTGAACATGAATTTCTCACTAAATGATAGTAATCCAACAAAAGACTTCAACATAATTTAATGATGTAGAGGGAGGTGGGTTAAGACCACCTTACTGTCATTGTGCCATCTATCTTCCAACTGCTTTAACTGTTAAACTAAAAGTAAATATTCAAAATTCACAGAGCTGTCAGCCCATACTGGCAATGATGCACAGCTTCAAGTCTAATTTTGTTAAACATTTTCAATTTTTTGGATGTTCCCAATCATGCATTTTGGATGCAACCAAATTTTACATCATTATGTGACCAGACTTTGCTTGTCTTCAAAATGTTGGCAGTGCAGGTTGATTTTCATCAAGAGTGTCGATTCATTTTGGGATTTAGGTCCTGTTAATGCGACAACAGTCTTGAAAACAGAAAGACTATGAGGAAACACTGTACCATCCAACAATAACTTCCAGATTTCTGATGTAGACATTCATACCAATGATGAAATTTGTTCAAATGTTCAACAGGTCATACACTCATAAATTTTCCTGAACACTGTTTAGAACATGCAAAAAGATACTGGCATGGATATACAACAAAAATCCAATAAAAAATAACCCCAAAGAGTCCAATGACATTTATACAAACTTTTTTTTCTACCCACCATATCTACCTAAATAACTGTACAAACGGTCTCTTTCCACCCACAATATATTTTTGGACCACTCTGGTGGTCTACTGGTTAGTGTCTGCCTTGGATATGCCTTAGTCATACCAAAGACTTATAAAATTGAGACTAACAGTTGCCTCACTATATGCTCAGCATTAAGAGGTTAGTGTTAGGACTGGTCTGCTTGGTGTCAGGATAATGTGACTGTGTGGGACATCATGCTAAATTTCTGTTGCATGATGCCTTAGTACTAGACGTCACTATAAACTGGCACAGTATATGCCACCTTAAAATTTACTACCCCAAAACTTGAGAGCATTAAGAAAGCGGTACTGTTTTATAATAAAGGAGATTATACTTGGTTAAATTCAATTCTGCAGAATTTTCTATGGAATGAAATATTTGAAAATAATGATATTAATGATGTCATTACTAAATTTACAGAACTACTTCAGGAGGCAGTAAGTAAACAAAAATGTTCTACACAAGATGGTTACTATATATGCTAAAGAAAAACCCTCTCATTAGTCAAATTAAAAAATGTACAGGTAGTTCTAAAGAGTGGTGGAAACTTGTTAAAGAAATAAAAGGCAAGTCCATGAAGAAATTTTGTGATTGCTTATAAATGGGTACACATGACAGATGATGGAGACAAAGCTAAAATATTTAATAATTTCTTTTGAAAACAGTCTAGAATACAAATTGATAGCATGACACAAAATCAACTTGCTTGACTAGCATACATCATATATCTATATATAGTCTTGTGATCATGCATGGCAAGTTCATGCCAAGCATGTGTTTGAAAATGTATCTGGGATAACTGTACTATATAAAGAAAAAGAATCATTGGAAAAATAAACTTGGACGCTATGGGAATAATAACAGGTGCTATCAAGTGCGTGCCTCAGGCATTATTGTATGAGGAAACCAGATAGGGATAGCATGAATAATCGATACTGTAAGCATAAATTAATTCAGCTGTTCAAAATATACCATAGTTTTCCTCCAAATTACTTACAAGATATGATTTAACCTCTTGTTGTTAACATGTTACCTACACCACTCAATCTTTGAATACCATTCAACCTCCTTTGTGCTGAATGTCACTTTGTCAAAAATCATTTCTGCCTTCCACAATTCAACTTTGGATAATGTTGTCAATTGAAAACCTACCTGAATTAGGACAAACATAAAATTCTTTCATATTATTTTGTTGATAATGGCATGATTCAAGTTCAGCATACGAGACTAAGAACCAAATGAGGTAGTTCAAATAAAGATTTATTTCTAGATCATGTATCTAATAATAGGTATTGTGCCTGTAGACAAGTAGAAACAGTTTGAACACTTATTTGGATATTAAAATTATACTTGTCACAGTGTTATCATTACCAACCCTACTCACAATTAGGACAATATTTTATCCAGAATTCTGATTTATTCCAATGAAATTAATATGCAAATACTTATGGCAGTGCAAACCTTCATAAAATTATCAAAATGATTTTAAGTTAATACACTGGTCACAACGCAATTGCATCTTTTTTGACCATTAAATGATCTCTGAAACAATTAATGTGCAAGAACTGTTCAAGTTTACTTTTATATTTATACATTATTTATCTACTTGAAATCAGTGGATAATTATTGATTCTTAAATTAACTCTGTATTAGGAGAGACAGTGTTTAACAAGCTTTTTACTGAATCCCCATAGAGATCATATTATATGAGATACATGAAAATGTTTTCTAGAATAAATACTGTTCAAACAAGCCAATAACTGCACAATACACTTTCTGTCAATATAAAGAACTTTAATCTATCAAGAGACAGCAATCATTAATAACTGAAAGTAATTGGAAAAATATATATAATTGTTTTAATTAGTTTGTTAATTAATTTGTTCCACTTGCATATTTTTGCATTAGTTTTGTTTATTACATATAAAGATTAATTAATAATCTACTATCAATAAAAGTTCTTCTAATGTTTGATTTATGTAAATGCACCCCTCCCCTTTAAATATCAGCAAGTCCATACCTTTTTACTTACATATATCTAATACTATTATGAAAGCATAATCTACACACTATAGCCATGGGTCATGCTACCAGGCAAAGTGTGCTACTACATCGTCTATAAAATGTAATCTTTTCCTTCTCATGTTTAGAATGTGAAAACAACTTCTCCCTGTGAATGTTTTTTAGAGGTGCATTGACCACTTATACCATCTGATAGACCCCTCACCGTTATTAAGTTTTATTCTAGTATTGTGTTGTAGGAAAAGTCTTCTTCAAGCCATCAGTAGCTAGGTCTAGTTTTTATATCAATTACACCGACAAGCAAACTCTTGCACATTCATAAACGTGTTTTGATAGCTTATTGACCATTAACCATTTCCCGAGTTGGCATCTAGGTCCCTATCACCACCTGATTTATGCATGATATCCTTTGATGATAAAAACATACAAACTTGTATTTCGAAACTTTAACAATATCATGTATATAACAATTTGTATTTTAAGAATAAAATCTGTGATCTGGATATTTTAACTGCCTCTTGTACACTATTTCGTCATAAAATTAGTTTGAAACTATAAGCATTCAAGTAACCAGGACAAAATGGCAGACATCAACATGTCCTACCAGTTTATTAGATTTTCTGTTTTGTAGATCATCGAGCAAATATATACAGAAAAATATATAATTCACAGAAACCTAAGCCTTGGTATTATGTTATTTAAGAATTAACTTTAATATGCAATTATATAGATCAGAAACATAGGATATGCTATGTTGCTGAACTCACAAGAAGCATTGTAATGTCAAAGTTGTTTTCTGACTTGACTCGTATTAGTGAAAATACTGAAAAAACCTGTGAAGCAGTTATTCAGTAGATGCCCAAAATTAATACATGTACACAGTCAATTAAATAAACCACAAATCTGCAATCCTATCATGGACTGTTGTAATGTACCATGATAAAGTGAGTGATTATTTTACGAAAACCCATCCTTCTAAAAATAGTCTGTGTTGCTTCGGTTGGAAAGAAGTGTTTAATTCATATACTGACTATATATGAGCCATGTTTGTAATTTATGCATTTCAGTGTGCTATTTATGAATAATTACAATAATTACAGTAATGTTTGATCTACAACAAAAAAAATGAAGACTTTTGAGTCATAAGGCCAAAATAAGTAAGAAAAGTTTCTACTAGAAAATAAAGTAATAAAGTATTGCTTAAATCCAATGTTAAATGCAAATATGAATACTGAGAAATAGATGGCATAATTCAAATAAGAGAACACATTATATATATATATATATATATATATATATATATATATATATATATATATATATATATATATATATATATATATATATAAAGAATACAAATCATATGGCGAATAACAACCCTCTCAAGCGTACTGGATCCACCAAGGGATCACGTTTGTCAGGGATTAATTAAAATAGATGCAATAAACTGACGACGAACAGTACGAAACTAGTAACTAACTAGCCTAAGCGCTTTCGACTCTTAATGAGTCTTTTTCAAAGGCAAATACAAAACATAGTTACGACAAACAAATAAACACAAAAACGTTGCGTTTGTAAACCTCTACATTTCTATCTTCACATGTGCTAAAACTATAAATACAACCAGCTTGTATAGACTAGTTGCGGAAACTGAAAACGTGTATAATTCCCTAAAAGTCTACAAGCCAAAGCGACATCTATTTTTACTTTGTGTACATATGTAACGCAGATTATATCCCGGATATTTGGTTCTATACCGGTTATTCTTATAGTAAAAATTGAAGGATAAGAAGATTTAGAAAATGTTAAATTCTACTAGTGCATAGTTTTCATTTTCTAGTCTTCTTGGTTTAGACCGCTTGGTTTCAATGTTCTAAGGCGGCGTATCCAGTATGATTCCTTTTCCTTCCTGGTTTCGGAACTCCAGCTGTGGTTGTTGGCAATAGCGATAAGTATTATATCACTGAAAGTGTGGCCAGGGGAGGAGAAGTGTTCTGCGACCGGGCTTCTGTACAGCTTTTTTGTCATCCAATCAGATCTATGAAGGTTTATCCTTATGTGTAGCTTTTCAGTTTCTCCCACGTACTGAAGGCCACAGATCTTACATGTGATGAGATAAATCACATTCTCTGTTTTGCACGTTTTGTTTGGACCATGTATGTTTAGTTTTTCTTTAGTCACTGTGCTAGTGAATGTCTTGGTCTCTATCATATGTTGACAGGTTTTGCATCTTTTATCGCCACAGGGTCCATATTGACTAGGTTGGTTTTGACTAGTGATTGGCGTTAGCTTTGCCCTGACTAGGATGTCCTTTAGGTTTTTTGGTCTCCGGTAAGCTACTACAGGTTTGTTCGGAAGTATTAGGTTTAGTATGTCTGACGATTGCACGGTTGGCCAGTGGTTTGCGATGATTTTACCTACTTTGGGATTGTCTGGGTGATAGGTCAGAATAAATGGTATCCTATCAACCTTTTCTTTCTGTCCATATCTGAGTAGGTCATCACGGTTTGTTTGTTTGGCCCTCTATGGTAAAAATGACCTAATTCGACTGTAATATCAAGTTGTAGAACAATTTGTGAAAAACATAAATTAAGTCATCAGAACTGTGAACAGTCACATTGATACCACTTTCAGAAGAATAAATCAGAAACTTATAACAAAGTCAAATTGTTTGTGGACAAACATAATCAGTCCGAATAGTGTGTCAAGGACAAATCAAAACTGTAATCTGTGTGATGAAATTATATAATCTGTTGCTGACTGTAGGCAAAGTATTAATGATTATAGATGCTGGGTATATTTCGAGGTAGGCCACAAGCAAAATCTCATTACTTGGGTCAATAGAACACAAGCAATGATGCCGTTACTGTTGTTTTCATCAGTGATGCAGATTCCTTATCCCAGACTATTATCAACTGATAAATCACAAAGACTGGCTGGTAAATCTGGATCCCACTTATATAAACAAACTCAGCATCTTAACTTATGTATAATGTGAATGCAACAAAATTATTCGTGTAAAATGTAATTATTCTTCTAGCAGTAAATATGACGACAAATAGACTGTCCCTGTACCAGGAATAAGCAGACTGTAAGTATCACATCACACAGATGCCATATATATATATATATATATATATATATATATATATATATATATATATATATAAAGAATACAAATCATATGGCGAATAACAACCCTCTCAAGCGTACTGGATCCACCAAGGGATCACGTTTGTCAGGGATTAATTAAAACCCACATTTAATTAAAACCCACATTTAGAAAGAAAAGTAACTGGACCCCACCAAAAAGTTCAATTCCGAATCTGGAAGCCTTTATCAACTCGGTTGAAAACGATATTTCCAGACATATCAACCATACTAACAAATATTCTAATTTGACAAAAGAAGAAACAGATGCCCTGCACTCACTGAAAAGCAGAACAGACATAATAATTAAGCCTGCAGATAAGGGTTCCGCTGTTGTCGTTATGAATAGGGAAGACTACATTAGTGAAGCAAGTAGACAACTAAGTGACGCTAGGTTCTACCAAAAACTGGACCATGATCCAACGCTGGAATATGCAAAAATCATCACTAATGTTATTGACGAGGCGTACCAAAGCGGACACATAGACCAGCAAACCAAAAACTACTTAAGCCCAGAAAACCCAAGAGCAGGTAGATTTTATCTTCTACCCAAAATCCACAAACAAGGAAACCCTGGCAGACCTATAATCTCGGGTAACGGGCACCCCACAGAAAGGATATCAGAATATTTAGATCATTTTATGAGACCACATGTCCACAAATTACCATCATATCTTCAAGACACGACAGATTATCTCATAAAAAGCAAAGCTAGTGAACCATTACTGCCAGATACATTACTTGCTTCCTTAGACGTCACATCTTTGTACACCAACATACCGCACAACGAAGGGTTACAGGCATGCAGCGAAGCATGGGAAACAAGAACTGTAAACAATCCACCCACACACTTCTTAATCCAACTCCTGGAGCTTGTCCTAAAACTCAACAACTTTGAATTTAATGAAGAAAACTACCTACAAATCAATGGAACTGCAATGGGTACTAAAATGGCCCCTTCGTATGCTAACATTTTCATGGGAAAACTTGAGGGAAAGCTCTTAGCATCGGTTGAGCGTACACCATACCAGTGGGTACGCTTTATCGATGATATAGAAATGAAGTGGCAGTATGGAAGAGAAAGTCTGGATGACTTCATTTCAAAGGCAAACAACTTCCATCCTTCAATAAAATTCACGGCAGAAATTTCCAACTCAAACCATGTTTTCCTGGACACAACAACCAGACTGGTGGAAAACAAATTACACACAGACATCTACTCGAAACCAACCGACAAACACCAGTATCTTCTCCCAACCAGCTGTCATCCAAAACACTGCATTAAGAACATTCCATATAGCCAGGCACTGAGGATACGCAGAATTTGCTCCGACGATGAAAGATTCCTAGAAAGGTCTGAAGAGCTGGCTAAACATTTAATTTACCGAGGCTACGACAAGACCTGATTGCGGAGGCAATCCAAAGGGCCAAACAAACAAACCGTGATGACCTACTCAGATATGGACAGAAAGAAAAGGTTGATAGGATACCATTTATTCTGACCTATCACCCAGACAATCCCAAAGTAGGTAAAATCATCGCAAACCACTGGCCAACCGTGCAATCGTCAGACATACTAAACCTAATACTTCCGAACAAACCTGTAGTAGCTTACCGGAGACCAAAAAACCTAAAGGACATCCTAGTCAGGGCCAAGCTAACAACAATCGCTAGTCAAAACCAACCTAGTCAATCTGGATCCTGTGGCGATAAAAGATGCAAAACCTGTCAACATATGATAGAGACCAAGACATTCACTAGCACAGTGACTAAAGAAAAACTAAACATACATGGTCCAAACAAAACGTGCAAAACAGAGAATGTGATTTATCTCATCACATGTAAGATCTGTGGCCTTCAGTACGTGGGAGAAACTGAAAAGCTACACATAAGGATAAACCTTCATAGATCTGATTGGATGACAAAAAAGCTGTACAGAAGCCCGGTCGCAGAACACTTCTCCTCCCCTGGCCACACTTTCAGTGATATAATACTTATCGCTATTGCCAACAACCACAGCTGGAGTTCCGAAACCAGGAAGGAAAAGGAATCATACTGGATACGCCGCCTTAGAACATTGAAACCAAGCGGTCTAAACCAAGAAGACTAGAAAATGAAAACTATGCACTAGTAGAATTTAACATTTTCTAAATCTTCTTATCCTTCAATTTTTACTATAAGAATAACCGGTATAGAACCAAATATCCGGGATATAATCTGTGTTACATATGTACACAAAGTAAAAATAGATGTCGCTTTGGCTTGTAGACTTTTAGGGAATTATACAACGTTTTCAGTTTCCGCAACTAGTCTATACAAGCTGGTTGTATTTATAGTTTTAGCACATGTGAAGATAGAAATGTAGAGGTTTACAAACGCAACGTTTTTGTGTTTATTTGTTTGTCGTAACTATGTTTTGTATTTGCCTTTGAAAAAGACTCATTAAGAGTCGAAAGCGCTTAGGCTAGTTAGTTACTAGTTTCGTACTGTTCGTCGTCAGTTTATTGCATCTATATATATATATATATATAAAATGTGTGTTCCCTTCTATGTATGTATCTTGAATTTCTTGCTTTGCATCAACTTCTCCATTAGGAGCTCTCACTTCTCCCTATTCAGTCCAAAAGGAGAAGTCACTTCTACCTAAAATTCAAGTCTAGCTTGACGTGTGTTATAACTGTCCATTTTTAACATACAACTTCCTATCAAAAGCAAGTCTAACCAAAAAAAGAAAAGAAACAAAACATGACCCTACAGTGATCAGAAGATTTCTTGCCCATTTCCATCAAATCATAAAATGACCTCAGAAGCAGCTGTAGGAATATACACCAATTTCATGTGTGATGACTTGCCTCTGCCAATGTTACCACAGCATGTTCTGATTGTGACTTTGTCGCCCTCCACCATTGTTCTGTCACACGAACAAAAGTTGCAAAGAAAATAGTTCTTAATGGTGAATAATTGCAGCTGATGTTTCTTACAAGACTTCACAAAAAAGGATAAGATGTTCAGATTGGACCTTGCAAGTGCCATACCAACTTGTCCTTTACAATTAAGGTCAATAAAAATGTAAATTTTAGCTGGAAAATAAAATCAGCTTAATGTGTTTCCTTCAGTCGTGCTTTTATTTTCATCCTTTGAGCACCATATCAACAATGATAACTGTAAAGCACAAAACTAGAAGATCTTAAACAGAGTCATACTGATTTACTGTCACAATACATACTATACTGAGTGCAATCATTATAATACCCATGACAGAAAAAGAACTGCAATAACCAGTTCTAATACCAACTTTTCTAAATCCGAGTCACTTTCAATTTCCTCATCATCAAACTTGGATCTCCTTTTCTTTACAACAGCTGTTTCTCCTCCAGACTTTCTCAAACCTCTTTTTTTTCCTTTCTTCTGTAAATAAAAGAATGTTTTAAAATTTGCATGCATAGTTATATAATACTCGCTTATGAGTTCAACTGCAAACTTGCACAGACTAAAATTGGTCATCGCACAATGCACCAGCAGTTCTGGGTCTGTGCAGTTTGTTAGGAGTAATCAATAGAACAAAATAGACCTGATCTCCAGGCTCATTATACTATGGCAGATCAGGTTCTTTCCTTTTGCAATTTGACTTGACTTATAAGTGAATATATATGCGAAGTTAATTTTGAGAGAGAAATGTATTCTGAAAAAAGAAATTTTTTTGGTATGAAAGAAAATGATAAATTGCTATAATGTATTATGTATTATATTATTATTATGTATTATGTAACCATTCTGCAAAGATACTAGGTTGATACTATTGCTTCAATCATAATTTCTCAATCTTCATCCAACAACATTGTTATGTTACTTTTAATACTATTAATACTATTTCTGTATTTAAACTGTATGGTAAATGCAAAGATGCTGCCATAATCTTATCTAAGGAGTAGCTTCCCCCTTGTCACAAAAATAAGGGGGACTTGCAGAACAAAAAAGGTAGGGAAAACAGCTATAGTTCAATATTTACTTAATACTTCTTTATCCATCTCTCTTTTTTCCTACTCAACTGTTAGAGCCATATTAAAATCACAACCTTCAAATATGTCACCTAGTTTCATAAATATGAATCTGTAAGACTAGTCACAAGCAGACAATATTCTGCCCATTTTACCTGGACAGTGGGCAGTTTCTCCTATATGCAACCACCATATTTACTACTTTTAACAAGGAACATTGAAGAAAAGTCAAGTTATCAATCACAAATATAGTTAGAAACAAGCAGCTTGATTTGTGCTTTATTTATACATGTAATTTTTTAAAAAGTATCTTGAGATTCAACAAATTTATTTCAAATTCCAAACACCAAATAAAGTCAATGGTAAATCTAGCCACTGACCACAAATATGGTGGCTGATGACATCATTCAAGACCTATCTATTAGAAGACACATTATCGAAGTAACCAAATGGTTACAACACTGGTAGTCCAACTAAGTAAGATATATCATATGTTGCTTATGTTTTAGTGCAACGTCGTGCTATCAAAATAACAGCCTTGTATATTGTGTTCCAATGGAGGCTGACATCAGAACAAGTAGTCCAGTTTCAGGAATACTTGGTAGCCTATATTAACATTCTTCCACTAATTTATGTGTAATTATTATACTTCAATGTGCTGTCTTTATCCTGGTGGAATCGAAATCTGACACTAGTAAATTGACGCATTTTCACGTTCCACTGACATATTAGAGTTTGCTGCAATGTGACAGTAGTCATGGTATGCTGATGTGTGTTCAAGTTGGTTCATGTGGATTATATGTTTCTTGAATGAAATGAAACGTTGCTTACGGCTCCAACTGGCATAATATATTTTTATTCATTTCATTAAAGAATAATATTTCAACTTAATCTGACTTCAGCGTTCTCGGCTTTTTATCACTTTCCAGCCAACTGAAATGTAGGCCAACAAAATTTGAAAACAGGTCCATTTCTTTTGTGAGAATTTGAATTTATTAGAGAAAAGACAAAGGTAAGTAAAGTTGGACAAAAATATTAAAACTTTAGTTTGTAGAAAAGCGTCGTTATTAGTTGCTAGTTGTGTGTGATATTCCTGAAAATTTGACTTTCGCTACACTGTTAGTCGACATCAAAATATGTTACACAGCACAGTTATTTCCGCTGCATGATCCATTACCCACAGCACCCAGAACAAAAATATCGAATGATGTGCCTTACGTCGTAGAACACTGGATAAAACAATTTTACTGCACGGTTTATTGACTGCATGCTTCAAAATACATTAGACGAAAAAGAATAAGGCAATGCAACGTTTCTAACTCTAGAAAAGTCGATTCGACGAAATAGCAAAATCTGGCCCTGTCCTTTACTAAAAGAGTTAGAATAATGCTAGCGTCGAAAATACGTTACACTTATAAAAAACATTGAATAACTGTGTGCATATTTTCAAATGTGAAAGGGTTATATAATTTATCTGCGCGTAGTACACTAAATTATTGGTAAACAAAACATGCAAACCATTTCTATCTTTCCGTCTTGCTTTCTTTTCTTGTTTTTGATAAAAAATGACATCTTTATTCGTTACTATCAAACCTGATATTTCACGTGCTTCCGGTACATTAGGGATTGTCGAAACAGGGAATCTACGACATGTTACGAAAGAAAGCGGAAAGTCATCTTAATAAAGAGTGCTTTTCTTTTACACTTTCTCTCCATTTCTTTTGAAAAATACTCACTGTTTGCAGCTACAACTTTTGGAACGGTAGATATTTTAAACTATTAAACTGTTAGGTACTCTCAAATTAATAGTAAATCGCAAAAATGCAGGTGAAATTACTTGCAAAGAAGGTACATATAAGCATTTTTATTAAGTTGCGTATTTATTAACTGACTGATTTATTTATTTATGCACTGTTCTTCAGTTTGAACTTTATTTTGCAACTAGGTTTGATACATCACACGTGGTTTTGATGGCTAAAAGTTTGGCATTAGTTGGCACTTGAGATGAAGAAAAATCTACATTTTGATAAAAATCGGCTCATCAGCAGGACAATGAATATAGTACCACAACGTTGCAAATCGAACGCTTGACCGTTGCTATATACAAGCTTACACTCTTAAATAATAATAATAATAATAATAATAATAATAATAATAATAATAATAATAATAATAATAATAATAATAATAATAATAATAATAATAACAACAACAACAACAACAGAATCCATGATAATCCTAAAATATCCCAAAGTTTTACAAAACTTTTAAGGCTACATACGTTTCAAAAAAGTTGTTTATAATATCCAATGATACTTTATGGACCACACACACATACAGAGTGAAAGATAGGTATATCCCTGAACATCAATGCATAAGGAATACAAAGTGACACGGACCTTTCTGTACTTGCTTAGCAAATATAACTATATATAAATGTGTGCTAACAAAATTATGGTCTAGACTTGTTATTTTCTTCATATGGTTGTTTTATAGATACATTTATCGGTTAGGATATTCCTGGTCACGCCTTCTTACAGTGATGACCTCTAACTTAATATAGCACAGAATAATCGTGAAAACTTGTCAAACAGTTGAAAGCAATGCACTATACCAACATAGTAAACAACAACAAAGCGAACTTATCTATATGTGGGCAGAAAGCAAGAAAGTGCGGCAGTATGCGCCAAATACCAGTATTCAATATAAGTATTACTTTTAAATGAAGAGAGTTGTATAAGATAAGATAAGAATTCTTTATTTCAGACTGCATAGTCCATACATCTAAATTAAAATACGGATATAGAGTAAAACATTGTGAACATAAAACACATACACACACTATATATATATATATATATATATATATATATATATATATATATATATATATATATATATATATATATATATATCATATGTACAAGTATTCAGATACATTTACAACAATTATTTACGCACTGTATTGTTAAAAAATGAAGTTAAGTGACACATTTAAATAGTAATTGGTTCCATGTACTAACAATGTGAGAATTTAAATGAATGTCATAGTTCCAAAGTGATTTCAATATACAGTTCTCACTATTAAATAATTTTGTTATCATTGAATATACATACTTTCTCATTGATGTCAGTATTTGGATGGAGCTGTTCTATGACCCGGCATGCCCCACTACCTAACGTCAATATTTGTGGCTGCTTTAGTGGTCAGAATTAATGCTTCTTAAAGCGAATAACGTTTTCCAAACATACATCCACGGTAAATTAAGAAAATCAAATCCAGAATAAAGCCTGAAATCAATTTAAATATTATTGTTATTTATTCTGGATTACCATATGAATAATGCCATTAGTTCCTGAACATATAATCTAACATTTAAAAGCAAATATCGTTTATAAATCCTGAATGGATTCTCTTTTAAGTTTTGTTCTAAAATATACGTGTATATCTTGAGCGTTCAAAGAATCAAAGAATTTGTGCAGTTCATTTACCAAAATCATTGCTGACCATCCCCTACTTATGAAGTTTGAAGATCGTACAAAGTATGACGGTAATTAAGACAACTTTGTGCTTTAATGCAAACAATTATAACTTAGTTTAGTGTAACCCGTGGACATATCCTTAAAACGATCAGAACATCATTCTCGGCGATTTCAGTCGGGTCGTGAAACAAAGCTAACATGAAATTAGTCGCCATTGAGAAGTTAATAATTGTCATTTATTTTTTATCTGTCTGGTGTTTAAGTTTGTCCAATTACCGCTTTTATATCACGACATTCGCGAACACGATTAAATGTTTATCAACTTCAGTTCGTATCAGTTTATCCGAGAATCTGAGTCATCCAACTTTAACTGTGCTCAACGAAACTGATAAACCCATTTGTCTTAAGACTCGCGGATTTCATCCGACATCCAGTGAATAATCCCTACTGATACCTTGGCATAAAAACAATAGACAAATCGGCGTCGGATTAATGACATTAAACATTTTATTTGTACCTTCTGAAGATTATTATGATATAATTCCAAAATTCAAAGATGGCGCATGACTTCCTTAGCACATTCTGGTTTCTTCCAGTTCATAGATTGGTCTTAGGTCAAATGGTAGCCGTTATCGTCTGCACCTGTTTCCCCGAACATATTGGTGATGTGTATTCATTTGGTCGCAGGGGCCTACGGTATAACTGATAATGAATGCGGTGTATATCACAGATTATGGTTTACTAAGCAAAGTGATAAAGATTTGTTGATGCAAACGAAGAAACACGAACCTTGTGTTTACCCTCTGGTTTGCTTAGAACTGATACGTGTTTTTTTTTGTATTAAAAGATTAGAAAATGGAATCGAGTTAACCCTTCAATGAATTAAAGGACGCTTAGTTTATTTACATTTGATTACTTTAAATTACAGTTATTGTTTAATTCATAGTTCTTGAAAAGGAACAAAATAGCATGTTTTAATGTGCGCTTTCAGAAACACTTAACAAATTGATATTCGATAACATGAATATACTGCGAATTCGGGACAGTCTTTTGGGCAGCCTGTTTAATAGTTTCGCCCAGACACGAAGTTTACTTTCTCGTATATCCCAGGATGTCAGTCGTCAAGACAGGCACATAATGCTGATGACACAAGAATAATGTTAGAGCGGTTTATCCCGACATAGCACCAAGAACACTGAGAACCGCCAAAAGTCTTGTTCTTGAGCACTCGTAACTTCTGGCCAATCCTACGGAACATGCCTTGAATGTGTGCAGATAGCTGAGTTACGTCTCCTCTTTATTTTAACACGTCCGGAACGTAGTTATTCATTGGTCGGGGAACATTCCATGGATATTACAATGTCTTTTTCTTTCTCCCATTTGTTGTCTCTACAAAGGTTTCAAGCAGCAAAATTTTGGACTGTACAAAGACGGAAATCAAACCCGAAAAAGGAACAAAAAAAGATATGTTAAAAGGAGACGAAAAGAAAATGAATCCGAAGAAGAATGGAGTATAGAAGATGCAACTTCATAATATAATATTTGCTGCCATTACTGTCCATGTAACTAAAGATAAATACTATTTTTGTATGTAGCAATGTATACCCCACCCCATTATATATATATATATATATATATATATATATATATATATATATATATATATATATATATATATATATATATGCATGCACAGACGCCAATACACGGATTTATACATATATGCATAAATGCATGCATGTATGCATGCATGCTTACATACATACACACGCATACACACAACACACATACATACATACACACATACATACATACATGCATACATACATGCATACATACATGCATACATACATACATAATTCAAGGTTAAGTGAAATTTGCTTACATAAGGTACTTGATAAACAAGTCTATGATCAGTTTATGGTTGTGTTCAGATATAATTCCAGAAGAATTATTTATTTAAATTATTCATTTGTATTGCAAATTATTTATTGACTTCTTGGATTAAATCACTACTTTGGGATTATTCAGAACTGATTCAAAGACATTATATTGTCGTACATCGGGTCAGTCAGTATTATTGGAATTCATTAGTGTCTCTTTAGATTTAAGCTTAAGCAACAGAATTTGTTGATTTTAACAAATTTGTTCATTTTTCTATTTTTCCATTACTTTATTTAAGACCGACAGTTGTGTGGGCCTCATACGGAATTTGAATTTTAAAAAAAAACATTTCAGAGATATAAAAATTATCTTTAAGGTTTAAGTTGACCCTTGTTTCAGAATTTTCATTGACCATGGCAAAGATTTTAATTTCACACATTATGTAGTGGTTTCATATTTTAATTCAGTATTGGTGAGAGGAAATTTGGATGATTGTTCATTGAATTTGATTAGTAATTCTGTTCCTGGTTTTGATAGGAAGCAGAGAGGGAAATGCATAGACTTACTGAGAGACAAATAGAGGGAAGTGAAATTCAATACAGATTAAAAGAATTATGACTGGCAGGCAGACTACGTTCCCCTATTTATGCACAAGTTCAGGTTTTGATATTACTAGAAATATTAGGTTAGTACCTCTATTTAGAGAAAAAGAATTAGATAAATACTTCATTTACTTTGAGAAAACTACCGAAAACTTGAAATGGCGAAGAAAGCATTGGACTTTGTTATTAAACAGTGTACAAAGCTTGTGAAGTCAATAATTAACGGTGAAAATACAACAAAATGCTGAGTATGATGCACGACGGAATGTATCTTGAAGGGTAATGAGGTGGCACCTTAGGCATATTGACATAGGTTTAGGAGTTGTAGAAATGCCACAAACCAGTCTGTGTCTAATTTTCAAGGGGACAAAAATATATTTGATAGTTGGTGATAAGCCAAGAAAGTTGATAAAGATTACGAAAACTAGATAACTTATATTAATTAAAGAACTCAATAATTGCAACGATAGTGATGTTAAGGCCCTTGTTGATGATCAAAAGGGTGGAAATGTTGGAAAATGCTGCTCGTTCAGCTGACAATTATTCCTCGACTCACAAAGCATCATTTATCAAGAAGTCTTCGTCTTAGTTTAAAACAAATTACCTCATTCTCAAATGAGAACTTCCAAATCTTAATCAGGTACAACATTTAGATATCACTTGATAAGGCTGATAAGAAATCCGTATCTCTCCGTACCCGTACTTGTAAAAAATGAGCATATAATTAATTATACTACGGATTAAAACATCAGCAACAGAATGAAGACTTTGCCATTGCAATTGCACACATTTCAAAGTGATCATTGTCAAGGTGCTGTATTAAATCAATACATTAGTGAGGTCAGATAAAACGCTGTCTAAGATTCTTATGGAGAGTTATGAACCTTTTATGTAGAAAGGTTTTATATCACTTTTTGGTGATTCTGCCAAATCTGTTCATATTAAACCATTGAGGGACACAAAAACGTTTCAGCGGCTTTTGTTATCATTCACTTCATTGTCAGATTTAGTCTCAGAATCTGAACAATAACAAGCAACTCTCGCCAGTAATGAACAGTTAATCAAAAGAAACTATAAACAAAATATGATCGACCTTGATCTATGACCATGGATAATCAATCTTTAGATAACACAAACAGAATAGTATTGCATCTACCATCAAGGCTATCACAGTATGAATATGCACAGCTATGAATACATGATGATTATTCACAAATGCTGAATAAGTATGGAAGTTGTGCAAATACGGATAATGTCTGATCAACAAGTCCCGAAAAATATAACGCGTGGCATCCATTTGACAATATTTTGTCAAATTATAATTTGACCCACCTTTGTCGCATGTATGACTAGCTCCTCTGAGCCTGCAGAAGGATCCCTTACGAGACCTTATTCAATGAAGATCCATTGGTCCAGAAGCTTTGGTCCCACAACAAGAGATAGCCACTATCTTCCTCCGAGCCAACGTCATCGCCAATCTATTATCTCTATGGTTAAAATCACAGATCCAAATTCAGACACATGATCACACCTCTAAACACCACAAGACAGCTGAAAATGTAAGGATTAAAGCCCTATTGTACATGCGACAGAGTCATAAACGAACACAACGATGTACATTTGACATTACATACAAAATTATTTCATGGAAACTACTGTACAAGATAATAACCAGGTTCATATGCTAGTCAGTATCCGATAAGATTTTATAGAACTTTCAGCACTAGAATATTTTTTAATATTAACATTGCAACATTTAAATGAATTCAGTCATATGTTCAGTTATTAAATTGCATATTGAAAACAGACGTTATGTCATGTAATAACATGGCGTTATGTGACAGTTCTATCAGTAAAATTTAGAGCAAAATGTAGAACAAATATTGGAAAATCCAATATATCTTACAGTTCTATTACATAATATGAATAGTGAAAAGAATAAAATGTTATAATTCTCCGTACCTCTACAACTAAAGATTTTTGCTCCCGTAAAGTGGACAGTTCCATGACAACACCTTTCAAGTTGTAAAGTTGCTGTCTACCTTGAGTTTGTCAGTGCCCTGACTATGGTGCAATCCATGCACAGTGAGCTCAATGTATGTCGTTTTATATTTCATTTTAAGCACTTTGCTCATGCAGCATGGGGTGAACTGAACTCAGAATGTTTAAATAAAATAAAATACAATAAACAGAAACGAAATCCAAACACATTTTAGATCAGATACAATAAGCAAACATTGAGTGTACACTGTTCCGTGACAGACTTTTTTTTACCTAGTGAAGGTATTAATTTATTACAAGGATATGACCTAGCTGGAGATTAGGTCGTGGTTAATAAACTTGGATCTGATAAACCTTTTTTGGATCCAAAAGTTGATCCTGTTGTTAATGAAATCTCTGATAAATATACTGATAATACAGTTACTAGACATATGGCAAATAGAGTTCATGAGAATGATGTACAACTTCAATTTATTCCTAACGTTTTTGGTCATTTTGGTTTTGCTCACTGTACTGATAAACCAATAAATATTGATCACAGTTATCCTCTTTTTCTACTAACAATTCTCTTCATTGTAATCAGCATAGCTAAAGGCAATCACTCATTGTCGATAAGGCAAAAAAATCCAAAAGATGTCGAACAGGGACAAGAATCCATTCTTTGCTTTTGTGGGCTTTTAGTGAAACTGAAGATATTTAAGCTAGAGGTTCGTACTTTATGAAAATTAGGGTCCTTATGAGAAAATGGAAACCACATGATGTACCAGCTTGTGATAAGTGATCAGTGTACTATCAGATTGTCTTTCTGATTTCATATTAACAGGAATTCTTAGGGAAGCCCACGAAACTCCCTTGTCTGACCATTTAGGGATCAATAAGATCTTGAACATATATATTGACCGAATTTTTGTCAAATGTTAGAAAGAAAGACTCAAAGGATACCTAAGGCTCGTCTGCAACACATTTCTGCATTTGATGAACCATTTAACAGAATAAGGGTAGACTGCGTCAGTCTCTTACCTAAGATAAAGTCAGTCAACCAAACATTGTGGTCTATAATGTGTGCGTCAACAATTTTTTTTTAGAGTCAATTACTTTGAGAAATATTAAAAAACAACACCATAAAAAAGCTTTAATAGAGATTTTTAACGGGTTTTTGACATTCACAAATCTGTCCAATCCGAGCAAGGATTAGATTTTATGCCAGGAATTTTCAACAAATTATGCATTAATTAGTTATCCAACAATTTTAATTTTCAGTCTATAATCCTGACTTCCAATGAGCGTTTGGATCACATCAGACATGGAAAAATATGATTTGGTCATATTGCTTTGAGACAGGAAAGTATTGAAATGAGGGTGGATATATACTGTTGTGTACTGTTAAGGAATTAGTTCAAGAGTCATTAGATTTTAGCCTTTTTCTAACTAAATTTTGGACCTACTGTCTGTGGACCGTTCTAGTTATTAAAATGGAAACTTCTTTCAATGACAATTGGAAGATTAAGTTTATTGATTATGTCCTTGATTTTGAAAATAAGTTGTCAATGGTTTGTGAAGCATTAAGAACTATTATTCATTCTGTTCAATCAAACAGTTAAGATATGGCAGAAATACAAAAGAAAGAAATTTTCAGCCTGTTTATAGAGTTCGGGCTACCTTGCCCGTACTTTAAAAATCCTCTTTATGCTAAATTTTGTGGTACTTATACAATTGAAAAGAAAATAAATTACATAAATTACATCATTAACACTCTTTAGGCTAAATTTTGTGGTACTTATACAATTGAAAAGAAAATAAATTACATAAATTACATCATTAACACTCTTTAGGCTAAATTTTGTGGTACTTATACAATTGAAAAGAAAATAAATTACATAAATTACATCATTAGCACTTCCGGAAAGCGGAAACATAAAAAGATTTGTGATATTTGTTACAAGAGTATTTTGGCAGATCAATCGCTTTAGGTGTTCCTGTCCTAAACAGTGAGAATATAAGGGATGGAATTAAATCTTACTGAAGAGACTAGCCAATTTTAGGAATTTAGAATTTTTAACAATCCGGGGCAGAAACTTTCACATCTACAACCATATATAAAAAGTGAATTAAAGCAGCTATTTGGCGAGCATGAGCACTTGTTTAGTGATATTCCAACACGCACAAATAAGCATAATGTTCAGAACTGTGTAACATCATCATTACAGAATGAATCCAGTCAAACAAGATTGTTTTAAAATAAAATTCGGTATTTACAGGAGAACGAGTATCATAATATCAACTAAAATTAGCTGGAGTTCACTATTTATTTTTCTGCCTAAATCAGATAGTATATTTTGTATGTGCACTGTCTATAGAAAAAGTTTAAAGTGTCACCAAAAATTAATTCATTTCGAATTTCAATAATAGATGATTGCATCAACTAAATTGAATATGCAAAATATTTCTGACCTTTTGAAAGAATTCTGGTAAATTCCACTTACACCTGATTGACTTTTTTCAGCCTAAAATGAAGCCCTTTGGCAAGAAAATTTCTCCTTCCACACGACAATATTTAGTCTAAATAATTGTGATGCGCACATCGATGACGTCATAATCTAGATAATTTGAAAACCATTTGGAAATTCTTTGATCGACTCAGTGATGCAAATCTGACAACTGATTTAAGTAGAAGTGAGCTTTGCCGTGCTGGTGTCATATGTTTAGTACATATTTTGGAACAAGATCAAGTTAAACCTTTACGAGAAAAGGTCAAGATTATCACTTCCTTTCCAGTACTTGTTAGGAAAAAGCAGCTGATGCCACATTTGGGTAAGACTATATGTAATTTGATTTTTTTGTTTCAAATATCTCCATAATTGGTCAGCATATGACATATTGTTAACAGCATAGCCTTTGATAGCAGTAAAAATATTTTAAAGGCATAGACTTTGATAGACAGTGTTAACAGCATAGCCTTTGATAGCAGTAAAAATATTTTGAAGGCATAGACTTTGATAGACAGTAAAAATATTTATGGTATAGATTTTGACACTCTTTAAAACGTCTAACCCTATAGACAATAATAGACAGTAAAATAATTAATTGCATGGACTTTGATGGACAGTACATAAAATTAAACGACAGATTTTGATATACAGTGCAAAATATCTTAACGGCGTATTCTTTGAAGTAAAAATGTTAACGGCATCTACTTTTGATAGTAGAAATATTAATTGTTTAGAATTTTTGTTAAACAGTAAAACATGTTCATGACCAAGACATTGACTGTAACAAAATTTCAGAGGCATAGACTTTAACAGACAATAAAAATGCTAATAGCAAAGACTTTGCATAGAAGATTTAGACTGCAAACAAGCATAATAGACCTTGCCAGTAAAAAAAAATGTTAACGGTCTTGACTTTAATAACAACATATGGTAACCTTAAACTTTGATGAACAGTATTAAGTATCAACGGCATTCACTTTTGTAGTAAACAAATTTGAAGGACATAGATATTGATAGACAGAAGACAAATTTTAATCACATAGACTTTGACATTACAAAATGTTAGATGCATAGACTTTGATAGACTTAAAACCTTAATGGTATAGACTTTACAAGATTAACAATGTAAACGGCAGCAAACAAAAGTGCTAATAGCATATACTTTGATAGACAGCAGAAGAAAATGTTAGCATAATAGATTTTGATAGTAAACAATGTTAACGGCATAGATTTCGATAGTAAACAATGTTAATGGCATAGATTTTCGATAGCAAATATTAACAGCATAGATTTACGGCATAGATTTAGATAGTAAACAATATTAACGGCATATATTTCGATACCAAATATTAACGGCATAGATTTAGATAGTAAACATTATTAACGGCATATATTTCGATAGTAAACAATATTAATAGCATAGACGAGATAAAAAAAGTAAATTGCATAAGTTTTGATGACAGTAAAAATGTGAACGCCATAGACTTTGACAGATAGTAACAAATGAGAACGCTATAGACCTTGATAAAACAGAGAACATGGTTAACTGTATAGATTTTGTTAGAGATTAAACAATATTAATGGCATAGATTGTGATAGTAAACAATATTAATGTCAAAAGATTTCGATAGTAAGCAATATTATCGGTACAGATTTCGATAGTAAATAATATTAACGGCATATATTTTGATGGTAAACAATATTATCGGCATATATTTTGATAGTAAACAATATTAACGACATAGACTGATATAAAAATGCAAATGGCATAAATTTTGATGACAGTAAAAATGTGAACGCTGTAGACTTTGACAGATAGTAACAAATGTGAACGCTATAGACTTTGATAAAACAGAGCAAAGTTAAATGTATAGATTTTGTTAGAGATTAAACAATGTTAACGGCATAGACTTTAATAGACAGTAATAAACAGTTCGATCTTCCTCACATTATGAAACCTGTGAATTATATACTCTCTCTCTCTCTCTCTCTCTCTCTCTCTCTCTCTCTCTCTCTCTCTCTCTCTCTCTCTCTCTTTCTCTCTCTCTCCGAATGTGTGTAAAACAACAGTGATTACGAAGATGGCATTTATGAGCCCGAACCAACACATCAACATCTACAAAACCTAAATCCACCAAGAAAGAACATCATTCAGTGACTACCGAAGATTCTTATCACGCTCGAGAAACGTAAAACCTGTCTTTTAGAAAGTTATAAACACAATCTGATTAAAAACAGATCTCCACTGCAAGTAAAGATCTGACGACAACTGTTTAAGGGTCATGTTCTGGTGACCTTTGTATTAGCCAATGGAAATACAGCTTTCAAAAACTTGGAAGTTAATCTAATCGTTCTGTACACATTCATGAACTTCATCCACACTGCTCAGATTTCAAACGCGAAGATATAAGACTTGATCTGATTGGTTTTGAAATTAGTGATTATAGTGATGACATCAGGTTAACAGAACATGATCCCTAAGCGGTTTCAGTCAGATCTTTGTGGATAACAGTGGATATCTGGTTTTAATCAGATTGGTTTGCAGCAAGGCAAATCTTGAAGCGATCAAGTTTGAAGAGAGGAAGAAGCGTGTTTCATTACAAATTTGTGGGATTCCTTGTTAGATACGCTAAAACGACAACGCCGAGCCAAAGGGGACCATCGTTTCAGATTCTCCATTACTCCCGACAGTTTGAGTTTAGTGCATCCATAGAACTGACGCCTTTCGAAGTCACTGAAAACATTCAACACGTTATAGAATACAATCTCTATATTAGCATGACCTATGGCAAAGCAACTCTTCATATGAACCACGTTTCACTTCCTAGCTTTAGCGGCTGCAGAAAAGTGTTATTGATGGACGACATTTGCAGTACCAAACGCAGTATCAACGAAATTCGAAAACACACAAGGCCGCGAGCTTAGCCAGTGCCAATGTCGTATGTCGAACGTATGCCAAACGAACGAGACCACATAATGGAAAAGAGCGTGGAACAACCATTCGACAATATGACAGATCTAAAGATTTGAAAAGAATCAGACCTCCTTTTACATATGGCAACCATTTCCAGAGAGAGAGAGAGAGAGAGAGAGAGAGAGAGAGAGAGAGAGAGAGAGAGAGAGAGAGAGAGAGAGAGAGAGAGAGAGAGAGAGAGAGAGAGAGAGAGAGAGAGAGAGAGAGAGAGATTATTGAAATGTAAAATTTTCAAGACGTTATACGTTGAAAGCATATCAAGTCATTTGCGGACCTTTCATATTTTAAAGACTCGATTTCCTTGATGTGAAATGCATTCACGTATTTTATCATCAAAACCATTTCGATGCCATTGCTACCATCTGCGTGAAAATGGGACAAGTACAGTTTAAAGATTCCATGAGTTGTGTAGCTATGCCTTTTAGCAGAATGCCTGAAACGTTTGGAATAACAGAGTGGCCAAATGTTATATTCCATACTTTTTCAGTACCGAAGCTAATTAACAAGTTTTGTGCTCCGACGTTTGCTACTACGATCTTGACGGTATATACTCCGAATGAGAATCATTATATGCTTTATATAAAACTCACTCCTTAAACAAGTTTGACTTTCAAGAAGAATTGTTAAAATATTGCCGACCCAATGTTGACAATTTACTGCAATGCTGTGGAAAATTTCGACAGTTATATCTTGAGCTTGGAGGTATAGTTCCAACTGTAGCTTCTACCATCGCTAAAGCGTGTGGATTAGTGTACCGAAAGATGTTAATACAATAGAACGAACTAGTCATGAAAAGCGTGGCGCAGGCTACATTACCTCTGTGAAAATGAAAACAAATGAAAACAACATGCTAGAAATGACAGAGAAAAGGCAACAGGAAATCTTTCTGAGGATAGCTGGAATTTAGAAACAAAAACCATATTGTCTACGAGTTTCAGTGATGCTTATTTCACATATGTCCCACTTGTTTTCCCCAACGAGTCATGAACAAATCCTTTCTCAAAATTTACCATGGAAGATTTGATCGATCAAACATACCAACGACATCTAAAATTAGAAAATCAAATGACGAGTATACGTTATAGTAGCAATGTGTGATAATTTGTACGATCGATGCGTAACCACCGATCCATAATTTAGACACATTGCTGAATATTACGACGTTTAAGACATCGAACCTTTGAATCCTTGTGACAATTTGTTTGTAGGACGAACCAATGCAAAGTAAAATACATCGGTGAGTGTTCTTTGTATCCATGGTGTGCAAGCATGCTCGATTTCCTGCCAGTCTCCCTGATATGTTGATAGATTTTGAAGACATTCGTCAATACGAAGGATTAATTAACTTCAAAACCTTCCCTCCAACCCTCTTGTACCATCCAGTCTTATAATATAATTACCAAGTAAAAATCACGTTTCATTTACACCGCACTCACTGAAACATATAATCAATACCACCTTGTTGAAGAATGAAAGCTCTTTGACGCGGGTGAGCGTAGATATGTTTTATGCTCTGGATCGTGGATACTAACTATTTAAAGTATAAAGTATTTGGAAGTTTCCTGCCACAGAACAATAGTTGAATTTCGCAAACTAAAACAAGACGCTATCGGCTATCTACCAGAATTCAAAATTTAAAGAACGGTGTTGCTCCTTAAACAGCATAATTTGGAACATTGGATATCAGTTAGAGAAGATTTTCGTTTGCCATATTTATGTTAAATTATTTGTGTGGAAAATGTGCTCAAATTCTGTCATTCCCCGAGAAAAAATGCTTGTCGCTACCTTCATCTGGTGAATTACAAAGGAAACTGACAAAACACGTGTAGATCTTCAGCAGAAGTTTGATTATAGTCAATTATGACGAATCACAGAGTTCGCACCGCCTGAATATTTTGGAAATATCAGCATTGCAGCGTACGTGACATCTCTTGCTTGTTTATAATTGTATTCCGTCTTAGAAACTTTACTATCACACCGACAGTTGTATGTACATTTATCACCCTCGTAGCCACACTTGGGTGCATTGACGGACAACCAGAAGATACTGTCGTCAGTTTTGCTACACTTATAGCAATACAGGGAGAAATTAATAAGAAATGAAAAATCATAAGACTGACATTCAGCTATCGAGCGAATAAAAGAGTCAACGTTGATGTCTTGAAAGAAGCTTTACCATCTGGACACGATTAATACTTTAGCGTGTAAACATTAGATCCACACAAAATTGTATGTTTGCAGGCTAAAATATAATACATTATAACACGACGAGCTCTACCATAAAAAGGGGCAGTTCCAAGACCAACACTTTACTACGATTACAAATGTCGGCCGAGGAAGATGACAAATAATTTTAAAAAAAAAACAGCAACCGAGCCAGTACACTTTCACCGATGCTGGAGAAATTTGACACAGCAACTGAGTGCAGGACCCACTACAGACTTAAATGTCGATAATGAACTCAAATTCGATGATGTGCCTTGCTACCAGAATGATGCCGTACACAGCAACATCAACTATGCAGCACTGCCTTACCGCTCATCGTTTGTGTGCCTTACCGCTCCACTAGCAAAGGGCTTTTTGCTTTTTTTGGTAATAGAGGTGCCGTGCGTATATCTATCTACGGATCGCATAAATTCACTCACAAACCACTTTGAATACCACTAGCTCATCAAGATGTACAAAAAATAAGAATATACGTCACCTGTGGTTTTCTCTGGCAATTGCTATTTTGAAAGTCAACTCATGATATTCAAACAGTAACTCAAAGATATAAATGGAATACCCAAAACCAAGTTGTTAGCCAGAGAAGGATATGTCTACTCTGAACAAAGAGACCAGTTACAGAGTTTATGTTATGATGTGAAGATACCCGAATGGGAATACATAGACTAGACTTTAAGGGAGCATGCCAGGTGGTCTTCGTGCCGTTACCACCTTCCTTTGGTGAGGTATGATTATTGTGTCCATCAATACCTTACAAAAAACGCATTCGTAGTTTGCTTCCAGAGATCAGAGAATGCATTATAATGGAGCTCCTACAGATTCAAGTTAACCGTAAAGAACAATTAAATTCTCTACGACAAAGACAATTCTAGCAATAGTATCTGAATGGTTTAAGAGGCTTGGTTGTTTTGAAAGAGTTCAAAGGGTCAGACACTGATCAACTATACATGAAAAAAAATAGTTAGGTTGCTACTTTTTCTCCATGCAAGGTGGCAGTAGTACACATAATTCTAAAGGATATAAACTTGGACTACAAAACAAACACATTTACACGGCTTATAGTGTATGAGTTAGTAAGAAAAACATTCCGGTAAAGGACTAAGAAAGAGCTTTACACATCATGACTTTTGTCATCGATGTTGCAACAAATTCCTTAGAAGGAAGTCAATGCCAGTGTTCAAGACTTAGAGGTTTATCAAAACTTGTTACAATTTCCGTTTCCACCACTATAATTCTATTCATTTTTAAAGTGTAGTGTGCTACTCAGTGACTACTTTTCTGGGATTTCGCTAATCATCATACATGATGGCCACCAAAACGGTATCTGTGCACGAAAGACAAATTCAAAGAAGACTTTTTTTTAACGTTATCCATGCTTGATACTTATCAAAAGAAGTGTGTAATGTTAGTTGCTTCCACCTACAAATGTACGACTGGAAAGAAGTAATAATTTAAGAAAAAGGTTAACTTATATCTGGAGCAAGAAGTGCTCCCAAATTTAAGCATACTATTAGAAACAGTAGCAGAAGAATCTGATATGGGGATGAAATATTACAAGGTCACTAAATTAACGATGAAAAAGGACGAAGAAATCAACTTTGCAGAGATTACAAGAAAATCACCAGAAAGTACACATTTATTTCTGGGGACGCACAGATCTAGGATATTTTACACTGACTTGTTCATAAGCAGCTGTGGTCATTTTAATTTGTACTTCAGTGATTCACGGAATAATTTATGCCTTATGTGTTTTCATGTTTTAACTATCGAAGACTGAAATGTACATTTTAAGAGTGTCATGTGTTTAAAAGGTATTGTGTCGTTGAATCATCAGAGTTGGGAGATCTTTCATCTTCGACATCCCTTCAACATATTGAGTGTTGAACCGAGTGACTCAGGCGAAACAAATTTTGACAAACGTTAGGTCGATCACAAATTGCATTTGCAGCATCGTCCACCACGATTATCGTTCGGTGTTACAAAGATTGGCAATCGGCTTACACATTTCGACAAGAAAGTCAAGGCTAATCCATTTCGTTTGTAGAAGGTATTCCTCACAAAGACGATGAGATCGTGTGTTAGCCAAAAATTATGAATATATTGGCTGAATTGTGCATACAACGATGCCACTCAAATACCTCATGCAGATTTACACATTAATTTAAAATAACCACACCCAAATATTTCATATTTCGTGCAGATTTTTTCCACCATTGTTGTCAGGAATTAGGTCATCTCATTTACATTCGCCTTTGTCATCTATCTGACCAAAAAGGAAAATGTCATAATCTTCATTTATTTCAAACAGCATTAACACAACATCCGTACATTATCATCTCCCTGCAAATTGATTCGTACACTGTATGCCATCAGACATATGCGCTAGTCCTTGTTCATTATTTCAAAGCCAGCCGTAAAGTATTACAATGGTTTACTTTAACAGCAAGTCAATGGCTTCAAAGAATCTTTCACATACTATATGAAACCAAATATTTTTGGGAAGATAAAAAGCACATAAAGTGGCGTTGTCACAATTGGCAGGCGCAAGAAGCAATACTCAAACGAAGAAAACATCATTTTAAAACCTGATAGAAGTGAATCTGTAGGTGTTATTATTCGTTTTCTTCATATGGTATCATGATGCCGAAGCTAAATCAAAGAAAAACGTCATATTTCTCAAATGACGGCAAACAAAACAAGACTGTTGGTGCCGCAAGTTCAAATAAAAAAAGAAAAGTCCCAAGAAGAAGATTTTCAATATATTGTGAGAAAATATTGCCTCGACACGTACCTACTTAGGAAAATCAATCAGCTCGATAACGGTGTATTCTCCTGTCGCTTATATATCTTCGCCGTTCACGAAGATGCCTGCTAAACCTCAATTAATACCAGTGTTTCCAAATCTGATGAAAAATTAGAAGTACGTTTCTTTAGGAACATCTATGTTCCCAGAGACGTCGATGACAATTTTTTCTTCTTTAGCAACTGCCAGTGTAACTAAAAATGTATTTTACCTAAGACAAAACATGGATATTACAAGTTTACTAGATTTATTCATACAAGAATTGTCACAATTCAGTCTGCTGAAAACACCTCATCGTTCAGTACTGTCCATTGAAGGTGATACGACGTGACGATAATCCCTGGAGACGAATTCTAATATAAAAAGAAGTATACTATGCGATTCATTTCAGTGTTTTGACTCTTGAAACTAAAGATGTATCCAAGAAAAAGCGCACACTATCCATCTCTTTGACCCATGAAAAAATTTTCTTCCATAAAGGGAAACAGGAAGAGACTCCTTCCTCGTTTAGCTGAACGTTGAGATGTTCTGTAAGTACTAACTAGATCCAGTCATGTAATGCACAAGAAGAGAACAAATGACAGCTTGGGGTTCAAAATGATGTCGACTCCTAATTCAACTAAAAAAAGAAAGGAAGAGAGAAAAGATAAAGACATAAAGATGTCACTACCCTACTACCGGGTCCTTTTCCTATTGCACGTTAATCCTTGTCCAGACCAATACCGAGGAATCTAAAAAGCATCGAATACTGTGTCACCTATTGAGGTGCAACACCAAACATAGTTAACCCAAATCACAGAGACACCTTTAACCAACAGTTACTACAATCCTACCCATGCTGCTGATTACTACGGAGCAGATAATTTGTATCATACTGCTAAAACCAAAATTAAAAATGTACGTTTCGACAAAAGTTTTTCAGAAGCCAAAACATTATAACTGATATCAATCATCAAAGACGAGCAGATTTATCTGATTTGTCTAATTTGGCAGCGTCCATTTGTGGTTCTATATATTTGTTTTGTGTTATGAAAGTGTTTTCAAATTCAGTTTATCGGTTATTGTGACTACTAAATCAAGTTTAGAGTTAGAACTGGTTTTGAAACAGAATGGTTGTTACCCTTTACTATCGCAAAGAGACAAATGCACATTACTTTTGAACCAAAATTTTCAAAATGACCTGAAAACTACTCATTCTCTTTTTCACCACTGAAAATCCTGAAACGAAAGTCAGTGTCGTGGAACGTTTTCGAAGAATTTTAAAAAAAACACATGTGAAAATATTTTGCATCAACACATTCAGTACATCGATGTGTAACCATGACTCATCAAGGCTAAACATTAAGCGCTCCATTGTAGAATAGAATGTTTGAAACGTCACCATCACACCAAAAAAAAACCCCACAAAAAACAAGGGGCGTTAACGGCTAGATTGGGTTCACATTGGAAAATCCAAACGCACTTTTGACAAAGGTTATTCTTCTAACTGGTTAACAGAATTGTTTCACTGGACAAGTACGTAGACAGACGTCTATTGATTGGAAGACATGAACGGAGAATCTTTCACTTGTCTTTGTTAGATGGAGTTGTAGACAAGAAGACAAGTATATATTGGAATCATTCTCGCTCTAAGAAAACGTAAAATAGGCAACACCAACTTTAAGATGTGAAAGTGCATATGAAAAGATATACAAGGAGAGTCGATTCTTGAATTGCTGTTTCACAGGTCATGATAAGTAACCATCACGCCGTTAAACACAGATACCTCTCCTCAGAGTTCCTATAGTCAACAACTGAAAAATAACCCCTGTGAGTGTTGTGCGAAGAATTTGTCCCTAAAAGTCAGAAATCCCTGGGTATATTTTGTCATTGGAGACAAGAAACTGAGGAAACTTTTACTCAGTAGTTGTGTTGGCTGTCTCTGCAGTATCAACAACGGCGGCCTTGTGACCAACACCAGTCACCAGTCATTGATTCATAACAACAGCAATCGTCTACTGAAACAAATTCAGAAAACCATTCTCCTTTGGCATCCAACGACTTTTCGGGAACCGGAAACATCGAAATATGAATAACCAATTTTGTTTAACTTTACAGAGTGATAGTTGTATAGATGTGTTTCCCCAAATTACCTTATTTTGTTTCAATGCCAAACTACGTCCAGCAATCGCATTGGTAGAAATAATTTATCCTACGTAATCCGAGAATATCACCGAAGGTCAAAATAACTTTCATCGTCCATATCCTGGATAAATAAGTTTAAGAACAGTTGGATAAACTTGATTATCCCATTTAAGAATACAAAAGGTCATCACCATGCAATTCACAATTGAATAATTTTGTTATGGTAATTCATGTTAGCTGTTATTTTATTGTTCAAGATCCGGTAGAAACGATTGCATCTAAATTTTAATTCGGTAAGACCTTAGAGAAAGCTCGTGAAGTGTACTCATCGAATACCATGAATTTACTCATCTCTTAAATTGCATGTTTCTGACTGCCTAATAATGTTCGTTTCTTGCCTTTGTTTTCTATTTTGACTTGATAAACTGCTCTGGGTCATAAGAAAGACATTTACAACAATGATCGATTGTACTAGTATTGTTATTACAATGTGAACCTGGACAAAGGATTCAATTTATTGTTTGTGTATTCCGATGTGGTTGAGTACAACGTGGTGGAAAAACAGAGCCGCTTCTTCACTTAGAGTAATTTCTTTTAAAGTGGATATCGCCATCGACGCTTACGAGGTAGAATGAAACACTTATCACGTTCGTCGTGAACTTGTGCATCTCCCATATCTTCCTGTCAGCAAATAGTATTTTGACAGTATCAAAATTAGTATAACATCATGTATACAATATTCAAGTATCCAAAGAAAAGTCGTAATGAAACTAAATTTTAGAAAAGATTCTGTAGTGTATTAAAAAACATGATGCATCATGTGTTCTAATGCGTCGTTTGTCAACGAGGACATGGTTCCCTTACATAAAGCGTATTTGTTGGATATTGGAGTATATTGTGTTTGTGTGGGTAGATAGATTATTTATACAAACTTTACTTTTGTGTGAGCCAGTGTACAAAAATAGAATATTGCTTTATATTAGGTCTTAGTGAATATTGTTTCCTTTGGTATTTTGTGTGATGGTTTTATTTTGTGTCAGGGAAGTTTTCTTTCAAGCCCGTACTTGAGTCATATGACGCAGTGCAATCACAAGTCTATCCTGTGTACATAAAGAATGGCAGACTGCTGTAAAGTTGGAAAGTTGCAGTAAAGCCTTAAGTCTGCTGGAGAGAGTGGAGTACTTTCTGGGTCGGGTGGAGTAGATGAAATGCTTTCCCCACAAACATCATCTCAAGAGGTATTCGACTTCCCTAAGATAAGACAAGATGGTGAAAGAGGTGATAGCCGAAGCCTTCCTCAAAATCAAAGTAGCAAAGGCAGAGGAGAGAATGAAAAGGATAGACTGAAAAAGCAAGTGAAAGGAGTGATGAAGTTTGACAGATTAAACTTTCGCTTGGATTAACATTCAAGAGAAATTCAGAAGATTGTATCATCAAGATTGGATGCAAGAGGGGTAGGAGGAGATTGAAAACTGGAGGAAGGAAACCAACTCGCCCACTGGTCATGACCTACACTAAGTCAAATTGAAATAAGGGACTAATGCTCAGTCTTTCCTTGGCTGATATGGTTTCGACGTTTCTAGATAGATTTCAGTAACTTCAAATTAGCTGGGCGAGTTCACATGACTATGACAGCGTTAGATAAAATGTGTAGCGATTTCTGTAACTTGGGGTCAACTGCGAAATATAGTCGCAAAAGACGTTTTATATAAAGAGAGAACTGGGCAATCAGTTTCATTCCTATTTTGGAGTCATTCACATTTCTTGTGTTCCTGTTTTAAAACTGTAGACATGTTTTATGATGCACTTGACTATTATTCGAGGCGAGAAAAATTTTTTTTGATTGTTTAGTGTAATAGAAAGTGCTTATTATTTGGATTATAAAATTATTCTAGAACTATTGTGATTTTTTTACGGAATGTATGACAACATCACAACAGCGTAATGGTTCTTCAATCACAGATACATTTCCGGTTTTGACATGTCTAAGGATTCATATATGACTCTCAGAGACCTTTATAAAGATTAGTTTGGATTCACTTTATAATACCGTAACTTCTTTTCCTATTTTCATTTTTGACTTTGATAACTAAATTATTTGTTACGTTTTACAAAATTTGGTGGGTTTTTTTTACTTAGTTCTGACCATAGAGTTGTAATACGATAAACACTTCTTATCCTTCGTTGTCTTTTATAGTACGTTTGTGTGAAGGTGTGTGTCTATGAACACTTCGTTTCCCTTTTCGCTGGATGGCATGGCTGAGTGTTTGGATTGTATATGCCATGTATTTGAATAGTAATAAGAAAGCAAGGGCTGGATTGCATATGTGATGTGTTTAGACAGTGATCAAAAAGCGGTACTATATTGCTTTTGGATAGTATATGTGATGAGTTGGATTGCAAAGGGGTGTATTTGGATTGTAGATGTTGAAACATTTTAACATTACCATTCCCGGTTGATCCAATAACTGCTTTTGACCTATTAAACGGTTTGATCTTATAAACAATTTTGATCCATAAAACATTTCTAACCCTACAAACACTTGTTTATTCCATGTTAAACATATGGACAATTTTAACAGTATTTCTCGTTTGAGCCTAAACTGGCCACCAATCTCCGCAGGTTAACTCAAGAACCATTTTAACATACGATTTGTTAGTTTTCCCTGTTCTCCCTAATATCACCGCATTATAAACTACAAGCGTAATATTAGAATCCGTATGATCTTCAAGTACCCTGTATTACTACTCTTGAAGTATTATTCAAAGTGGTCTAGTAAATTGAGTCAAGTTCTCTCAACGTACCGTGCAAGCTATAGCAATTATCAGTTACTATCCATGCACTGTACAGTAAGCTATAGCAATTGTCAGTTACTCTCCATGCACTGTACAGCAAGCTATAGCAAATGTCAGTTACTCCATCTGCACTGTACAGCAAGCTATAGCAATTGTCAGTTACTCCATCTGCACTGTACAGCAAGCTATAGCAATTGTCTGTTACTCTTTATGCACTGTACAGCAAGCTATAGCAATTGTCATTTACTCCATCTGCATTGTATAGCAAGCTATATAAATATGTATCAAGTATTCTGGATGCTCTGAAGAACAAGTTCTAGCAATCTGCATTATGTCCTCTCTACTTATTGTACAACAAACTCTAGCAACGTTTGTCACTCTTGAAGGCCCTTGTGGTGCTTGTTTAACTGAAGCAACTTATTCTCATTTACGTATTGTGTGACAGTTTGTAGTAACGTTAAATGCTGCCATTGATTCATTATAAAACAAGTTGTAGTAACTTGCTACTATTGACGTAGAACAAGCAATATCAACTTGATACCATTGACTCATCTTAAAACAGTCTGACTTCTTTTACCATTTATACGTTTTAAATTAAGCTCCATAAGTGATGTTCCAAGTACTGTGAATCAGTTTTAAGTTTTGAGCTAAATTTATGGTTTGCTTAATTTTATGGTTCCGGTGGATTCCTTTTATCTCATTGCATGTAATTGTTATTAACTTGTTTTTCATTTTCTTTTGATACAGATAGCAAAATATTCGAGCCTTTATATCTGATGGAAATTTTTTATAATATCAAAGTTGCATACTAGTATTTCTAATGAGGTACTGCATGATATTTAATAAATCCTATTTCGTAAAAATGTTAAATTTGTCAACAGTAGATGACCAAATTCGAATTAATTGGTCAATGTGGCATACTTAGATATTACTATAAAGGTAATGTTGATGATATCATAATACACGCTTATAACAAAAGAAAGAATAAGTGCGGCTTCCTGGATAAGGGACGCATTACATGTAGTTCATTTTCAGTCAGTAACAGGATCTTGAAGATAAATGTTTCCATCCAACCAAATGTATTTTAACCACTCAGCTTTCATATTATGATGTTTTCCACGCTAATACATTGTGATAGTTTCATTGAAGAGAAGTATGTAAACACGTACAGCTTTGTAATCAAGGGAAGACACAAGTTCTCATTTCACGTCTTCTACTTGAGATCTTGGAAACATCAATTCAGTTCAAATTAGCCGTAGACCATCAACTGAACTACTCGAATCATCACCTGCAATAACTATAGCAAAGAAACAAAGAGGACCAGAAAGTTATTAACATTTGTACTTGCCAATTATTGACTCAGCGTTTTGCTTCATTTCAGTTTTCACAAACAAGACATGTTAGCTGCACTTGTTTTATATATATATATATATATATATATATATATATATATATATATATATATATATATATATATATATATATATATATATATATATATATATATATATATATATATATATAATGAATTATAAATATATATATAATGAATTATAAATATATACCAGACAGAACAGACAGTGCTAACCCTGGATTCTGTAGTAGAATCTTGATAATAGTGGGCAGAATTTAAGGCGCAGGCAAGGCGATGAGTGTCATTATTTTCTTGCGGACTTGGGTTTGAAACTCCGTAGAGTACGAATTTAATTACTCTAACCTGTGTCATAGCATTGTTTGTATTAAACTATATATATATATATATATATATATATATATATATATATATATATATATATATATATATATATATACACCACTCCCTCGATCACTCGCGCCCGGATAACTCGCGGACCCGCTTATAACGCGGTGTCTGGCATGGCTCCCGATTTTTTTCAAAGCAAATATATTTTAAAATGAGTTGAACAGTGAAAAATGTGATAAGAAATGGTAAATTGGTAAATTAAACTTTGATATATAACTCGTTTTTATCATCGAAAATGGTGATTATTGCCCTTAAAGATAGAATCCATACTGTGAAATTTGCAATTTCTAAAAAGATATCACATATTGTTTTTTTTAATAGAGAAATAGTTGTTAATACACTGCAAATTGTAAATAAACAGTGCTCAATGAAAAATTCTAGTAAATGCTAACATGCGGCAACCTAGAATGAAATAGACACTAATTAAATATCTGGCTAGGTGAAATTCACATTATAAGCCTTTAATTTTGTCTCAACTCCATAGTCTACCTACCTATTCTCTTAGATGAAGGCAGGAAAAGAGTCAGTCAACCGTCACTTCGAAACCCGCGAGTACTTCGGTGGGAACCTAATTACATGCCGGCTTTGTTTTGATCAACAGCGTGGGAAGTGTTTGTTACCATAAAAGAATCAATTAAAAGAGACCGGGGTGGTTTTATCGCTTAGAATAGGTATTTTGCATCAAATCAAAATGGTAAGTACAATAAAAGAAAGTTCAAAGGCATGCCTTTAGGAGCCTACTTTCTCGTATTCATTACCGTTATCAAATTTAATTTTACTTCACCAATCGAAAACGTTTTCACATTTTAGGTATTAACATCATTAAAGTATATAATATCAATAAGGTATCTAGGGCTGTCATCAGGTAAACCGGTATAGAAAAACCCGGATATTGAAACGTAAACGCGGGTACCTGTAAAAAAAAAAAAAAAAAAAAAAAAGGCCAACCACTTCAAACAGGTGTGACAGCTACGGCTATAATAAGAAACCAGATCGCTACTTAATATAAATAAACAATACGTCAGGCCGTCTGTTTTGATTAATAAAATTCATTGGCGTTGTGCAACCGGACCAACCGTTATCCCCGAGGCATTATATTCCAAGGTTAAAACCTTTGTTCTACGGGTAATAAACCTCTTTGTAGACGATAACTATTGAATGTGGGTGCTAAATGGTACCTAGCGGGCTCTTTTAATGAAATCCAAACGGATACCTTTGATTTCCGAACAAACATGTCAAAGAAATTCCACAAAGTATATTATGAACAATCATCACCTAGACACCTTGAAATCTTCGTAACGCATCAAAGTAATCGTTGCTCGTTGTTTTTTTAGTCGACTAGCTCCGCGAATTTCGAAAGTTAGCCATCGTACATGTACCGATATTTCTATTTGCGATACTACTACGTTTTTACCAATAACTATCTTAAGAATAATAATTCCAAAATAATAACATTTATGCGACTGCGTGGTCACGTGGTATAACTGGGGCACGCATGCGTGGGTGTTTCAAATCTGCGGTCAAAACGTGAAGTCGTACATGTGCTAAGCGAATTAAAACCACGTGGAATAATGTTTGATGATCAATATACTGCAAGTTATCCTGAAATTAATGTTACTCTGAGGAAAAAAAATAATATATACCGATATGAAGAGATATTTATTCACTGTTAATCTTAGCACGTTTATTAATTGAGTATTCAACACTGTAACATGCCAAGCCAACCCCACCCCCTTTTGCCTATAGGTCGATCCCTTTGTTAGTTTTGTTGTTTGTTATAGGTCCCTCGATAACTCGCGCCCTCGCTTATATCGCGGTCGAGTCGATGTTTTTGGACCCTGATGTCCGCGAGGTATCGAGGGAGTGGTGTGTGTGTATATATATATATATATATATATATATATATATATATATATATATATATATATATATATATATATATATATATATATATATATATATATATATATTTATGTGTGTGTGTGTGTGTGTGTGTGTGTGTGTGTGTTCTCTTTGCTTACAGCCACTTCTTCTTTGGTGACTAAACTATTATTCATGATTCTGAATATATTCAACCTCGTACGTTAATAAGTGCTCGGTTAAACATTTCAACAATACATTTTTTTATATAAAAAAATCATATAACGCCGTTGTATTTTTTCTCATAACTGGGAAAGAAATGTACGCAGGCTGGCATATATTTATTTGAGTGAGCATAATGCACAGTTTTGTTTGCAAAAAAAAAAAATGCATTTTGTTTTGAACTACCTTCCAGTATTATTTAACAGAATGGGAATCGCAAATTAGTATAAGCGTAAGGTACTTGGTCACAAGGTTGAGTTTTATGCTCAGATGAATTGCCAGTAATAGTCGTAACATAGTGTCAGACAATAATTAATCCACTAATAACCGCAAAGTGTCCTTTTGAACAGAAAATCCACAATGTTCCATCTATTATAAAATCCCGGGATTCTTTAGCCTCTAATCTATTGAATGTTCTATAGGTAACATTTGTTTGTAGCCTCGACTACATTGAATATCCGATATATAGCACATATTTTGAGCCTCGATTCTGTGGAATGTCCGATAGATAACATATGTCCGTAGCTTTGACTCTGTTGTATATTTGATAGGTAGCATATGTCTGTAGCCTCGATTGTATGTCGATAGATAGCCTTTGCCTGTAGCCTCGATTCTGTTGTATATCTAATAGGTAGCGTATGTCTGTAGCCTCAACTCTGTTGAATATCCGATTAATAGCAGATGTATGTTGCCTTAACTAATGCATATCTGATATATAGCATAGGTCTAGCTTCGTCTCCGTTTTATGCCCGATAGACAGCATATGTCCGCAGATGTCCGTATCCTCAATTCTATTGAATGTTCGATAGACAGGATATGTCTGTATCTCAATGTAGTTCACAGGTTTTTGGAACCAACGCCAAAATTGCATCATGACTGTTGAATTAACTACAAAGACATGACTAGAGAGAAATATTACCCGTTTTTTATGATATGCTGCCTAAATTTAAGTGTAAATCCTATGCAGTTTGTTAATATCGTTTCATAGATCAAAAACAGTCACTGAAAAATACTCGGTTTCCAAGGCGAATGAATATAGTTTAAGTGCTGCATGGGCACTAGGAAACCAACTATAATTTGTTGTTTTGGGTTTAGGACTGTCTTTCAGAGCATGATAAGCCAGTATAATTGGTGGACTAAGAACCAGGAAAAACTCCGGTAAGAACTAACTAAAAACGGGAAGTTGTTGCAAGCTTTCTCATATACCTACATTGGCTGAGCTCGAGAATCGAACCCACGCGGAAAAATGCGAGATGGGAAAGGTCGCTAAAAGCAAACGCCTTAGACGACTCGGTCACCCTGCGCAATTCAATAAATATCACTGTCACTGCACTTAAATATGTAAAAACTAGTCTCTTTTTACGGTATTGGAAAATGCCTCAGCAGAAGCTGAAGAAATAGTAGTTTGTCAGAAGGAAGGGAAATGTCTTATTGGGATTTCGTGTATACATGTATATGCATACATCTCTCTGCCTATGTATTTATGTATCTCTATATATGTACGTTTGGCTGTGTATGCATGAATACACGTTTGTATGTATTTATGCATGATTGTGCAAAGCGAGAGAGACAGAGACAGACAGATAGACAGACAGACAGAGACACAGAGTGACAGAGAGAGAGAGATAATAAGTAAACAAATTCAATCAGATTTAAAGAATGAACAAAAAAAACTAAGATTAAATTTATTAAATAATGTCATCAGCACATATATACATGTCAGGCAAGTGTCAGATGAAATAATTACATCACATGATATTTTCTTTCTATTTACAATAGTATCACAAGAAGGCGATAGCTTTTAAACATTTTAATTTCTACAAAAATTAATGTACATAACAATTAACAGTCAGACAAATTGGACCATTAACTCTTACTCGGTATGTTTTATATAGCGCAACCTCTAGTGAAAGTTATTATTTATATTGCCAAGTCCATAATTTTCTCTTACAAATAAACCTACTTAATTTCCGCCATCACCATTCTGAAGCACAAAATCAACATAAAATTATTCTTTTTAAAAAAAATGAACCATAGATTAACAAAAAACAAACATTGTACCTTATAATACTTAATTATACGTCAATCTTCGTCAGATTATCTCTTTAAGCAACGTTTTTCCTTTGATTATATTTTCACACAAAATTGTTCCTTGAATTAAATCTTCAAAACTATCTGGACAACAATTGGAAGCATTGTCTACTTCAATGCACCCGAAAATAACATTGGAGAGTGCACTTTCATCATATTCAGATTTTGTTTTTAGAACAGATAGATTTTTTTTATCCAGGGTGCTTCTAAAAACAAATTGAGCCACTCCTTCATCGAAAGCGCCCTTACTTCCGACACGTCTTTTGAGACAAATAACATCACGGAGCAATGTCTGTATCTTTTCTGGATTTATGGAAAGAGATGAGCGATGTTCTAATCATTTTAACATTTAAAACAAAGTGTTCATACTAGTTGAAGATACTTACGTTCCTTTATGGACTACTAGAAATCTGAAATTGATGACTTCACAACAAAACTGTCAGCTCTTTTCCCATATGTACACTGTATAGAAATCTTTGCACAAGTGAGATCGTTAAAGCAGTGTTTGTTCTAATTTGTAGTGCCAGACGTGCGGATTTCTATGTGTTAAAAAATTAATGACCAATCTCGTGTTGAAATATCAGGCAGAACTCTTATCTTGTTTCTTGTTTTTCTTTATCTTTCTTAAATAAAGCGATATATAGTACGAAGGATGCAAAAATATTCATTGTTGATTATGTTATCATTGCCACATGAGTACTGTAAATGATGCGGGAAATGTTAAAGATTAAACGCATACAGTTTTTGGCAATGAATCTACTTTGCAGTACATTTAAATGAAACTTTTTTCCCCATTAAATATTTCATCTCCGTGCACATTTAATGGAAACGGTTTTTTAATACACGATAATATATCTAAAACACGTTAAATTGCCCTTGACTTTAATACTTTTTGTGGGACCACTTTATCTAGTGTCTGTAATTCTGTTTATGTCTTACGTTATATACAACCATTAGTATTAAAATGAGTTGATTCTGTCCAAAATGAACGTACATATTGGTGCAGCTTAAATAAGAAATTGAACTAATTCGTTACGCGAAAACTCAGATTGTATTAGACAAGCTAGTGAAAAAGAAGGCAGAACCGTATCCTTATTGTGGTCCTAAGTTTCGACTGATACATATCTGAGAATCATTTGATAAGTTTTATCCCTTTGATTTGCCAAAATTAGAGTTTATATTGAATTTCTTAAAATAAGGAAATGTTTTGTTTTCTTCTTTTATAAGTGATCCCATGACTGATTATCCAACACAATTAAGTGAAATATTTCTAATGGAACATTATTACAAATTCTTACACCTTTGTCATTCTTCTGAACAACTACACATTCTTGGGCATAGCACGTTCTTAATAAAAAAAAATAAATAAATACAAAAACTAATCCCGTCGCGGTTATTTTTTTTTGTTTTTTTATTTTAGTTTTGTACAACCGAATCAACCAATAAGAAAGAAAGAACACACACATAACACACACACACACACACACACATATATATATATATATATATATATATATATATATATATATATATATATATATATATATATATATATATATGATGTACCAGTGTTTTGCACTACATGAGCTTGTGTGTGTGTGTGTATATATATATATATATATATATATATATATATATATATATATATATATATATATATATATATATATATATATATATTGATCTGGGGTGTTTAATTATTATTTTCGTACGATTTATTTATTTATTTATTTATTTATATTTATTAAATTTCACTTACCTTCAGCCAATATATTTCCACACATTGTGAATGTAAATGTTAACAGGTAATTAGCTGACCGTTGACTAATTGACAAATTCTTCTGGCAATAATAACTTTAACTACTTGGCACAAGTTTCTGGCAATAGTAGCATACAAAACTCAAAAAATTATGAAAATAAAAATCAAGCTGTACGTCAGGAAATATTAGCAGTGCGTGCCAGCAATGGTTTATTTTAATTCACCACAATGAATTACATGGGTACTAGTTGTTGGTAATTATATTGGAGAGAGACTTTTAATGTTTTGAAATCAGTCTCACCAGCCTATATCACAGGCATGCAAAATACGTTTGGCTTTTGTCGATGTCTTTAATTGTCAAATAGTTTTTCAAACTCGGACTGCTGTGACAACAAAAAGATCAACTGATGTAAATAGTTTCTAGTTTGGTGTTTTTGCTTTACAATACCTTCATGAACAAAACGTACTTGGTTTCCGACAACATAAAAACCAAACTAAATTCAATGTAATATTTTGCCTATAATTTTGTTTTCAATAATATTTTGTGAAAACGACAAAGTACTAGAGATACTAAAGGTAGTTATCTCAACTGGATTTCTTATCTAAATTGCTCTGATGATTTCAAACACTAGTTATTTCAATCCGCTGAGATTTAAAACTAACAGAAATCTTGAAGTGATCCAAATGCCCTAGTTGAAGAAAATTGATATTGGAAATGTCTCCAAGGATCACCGACATAAATTATGTCTTCATGTGCTCCGCATAGTTCGCAAAGATTAACGCCTCGTATATTCGCAAGAGTTTTTGCATTGTATATACTACTGCCACAAAAGGAAGACAAACTAAAAATAAATAAAAGCTGCCCAATCCCAATAAGTCGAAAGAAACACTATTTTCTGCATTTTGTTTTAACCAAAATGATTGCTGGAGCATAAAGTTCTGAATAATTTTGTATCTTTTACTTATTCACAATACATACATATATTTATTCACAATGCATACAATCGATACATCACCGACGTTATCTGTCCTGCCAAGAACTGTGCTATATGGGGACAAAATGACAGTGTATATTTAATAATAATTGCATTTGCGTTCAGCCCCACTCGTTGTTATGTAAACCATGTCCGGATTCAATGTGGAATCATTCAAGAACCCATCTTAATTTGTAAGCTTGCATTTACAAGTCTAGTATCAGACCGGTTCTCTCTTTATCTCTGTTTATGTTTCCATAAATTTCACCAGATAAGGCTCTCACAGTCGGCTCCGTGGTATTCTTTTTCTTTCCTAAAGAAAATGAAAAAGTTTAAAAGAATAAAACACTAGGATTACGTTGATTATTTTAAACAAAAATTTGCCATTTTAAAATGACCAGAAATGATTTTACAAAGCGAGATTCAGACCGTACAATTGGAACCATTGTCATTTCAGATATTGTAGGTGTAACATCTAACAGCTAACCAGTTGATTGTAAGCTAACTGATGAGGCAGAAGCAATCCGTGCTTAAGCCCAACTAAATTTACGTGCGCGCGCATCATATCCAGAGATATTTAATGGACTGGTCGTCAAATCTACAATTTCTACATTTTATATAACTCCTTTAAAAATGCTTGCTGAGATATCAGTTTACACTGGGATGACAGTGACGAGGATGATCATGATGCGAACATGTTTAGCTCACTATTTTTTTTCGAGAAAAGTATTTGATTAACACAAAATCAAACCTTTGTTTTCTTTTTTCGAATTTAGTTTCTTCTCATTCTTTAATCTATTTTTCCTTCGCTGCTTATTTCGCTTCTTTTTTCGTCGCTTCTTTTTTTTCTTCTTCTGACTCTTACTTCTTCTTGGTCTTTGAATATCCCTTTTTAAATCTGAAACATGAGAAGCAAATACATTTACTAGAAAAGCATACGAATGAACATTGAGAAAGGTTGGTGCAAAATGAAAAATGATAAATAATCTTTACGCATATATATGATGTTTCCTAAATGATGCTTGCTGTTTGGTAATTGCAATAATATAAGACTAGCCATTAAATGTATAAAACAACAGTAGCACGAAAATGAAATATATTCCCCTGTACTCTGTCCTGATATTTCAATGGTGAAAAACACGGTGTTAATGAAGCGGGAAACGTTATGATGTGAAAAATGTTAACTACACTTATTAAGAGTGCATTTATAAAACAATACGACCTGAACAGGATTAAAAATATTATGACAATTTTATCACAGGTACAATATAGAAAAATGCGCCAAATATATATGTTGGTTGCCTTAAAATATTGTACACACAGCTTTCATATAATGGAAGAGAAGCAAAATGTTCAGTTCATGAAACACTCAGCATAAAATTGCAGTATGTAACTTTATTGCAATCAAAAGTATTGCTACACATTCACCGTTGTGGAAAGAGTTTCCTAAACATCTTCAGTAAAGTCATGTAATTTCTTTAAAAAATATATCAGTGTGCATTATCATTGTTGAGAAGTCTTAAGTACCTGACTATACTAGCCAAGAATGACAACACTGTATGCATTACTGAATATTTACTATGTACGTACATTTGCATTTTTGTTATCAAAATAACAAAAAAAATTCTCCTTGCACTATAAACACACGTCAATCTTTTGAGACACCTGAACCTCACAACTGAAATTATTCAGTCCACTTTAAGTAGAGAGTTCGTGGACGACATAGGACATGCCTATTTTAACATGGAGACTATTTTTTTCAATCGGGTATGGTTCTGTGCAAACCAATTTTAATTATATTTTCCCAAAAGTGAATAATTTGAATGTTCATAAATGCTACTTATTAAAAATACTGGTATCATACAAAATCTGGAATACCCTTAAGATTTTTTCATCATCTAGTTCCCAATATGCTCTTTCATTTTAGATGCTCTAAACATATCCGGCCATTCACAACCGGCGTAAGAAAGTAATATAGGAGGATGGAAATGTTATTGTGACACGTGCATTTGTTAAAGGAACTTCACCATGACAGAGAAGTGCAACAACACCATTCTGACATGTGATTTTGGTAAATGGATTATACCACTACTGAGTCGTACAACAACACCATAGAGGTGTAAAAATGTATTGATATTATGAAATGGCAAAGACGTTACACTTGGATCTTAATGTACACATACGAATATGCTACCGTTTAAACTCTTCGATATACATGGACTTCTTTCTGAACCGAATTCGTGGGTGTTCATTGTAAGTTTCAGAAAACTATCTTATCTAAAGATATGGTAATTTTCTGTAATGAACGCAGATAAATCTGTTCCTAGAATCCGCTGTAGAGCACATAGCTATGTAAACGGTTGCCTCTTTTCGCGAATCCCGAGAGAACATTTAAGGAAGGTCAAGGCTGTTGCACCAGTCGATTAAGTCCATTAATTATAGTCTATCATGAAAACATTATTTTAGGCATGGAATTTTTCGTAGCCTCCTAAAAATACCGGTACGTAATGGCTAATTCTCACGGATCAGTCAGTGCAGTTCAGGCGAAACAGCAGCTGGCCCTGTGTTCTAGCTCCAGTTTTGATCAGAATCTTTATGATTGTTACTGTAGCGAACTGCTGGTGCCCGAATTAACGAATTGCCTGGGACGAGCAAAGAATGCATATGTAGCATTTTCACTAAAATTCATGTTTTCCTTCTGAATATTTTACCATATAATTAATGAGACATTTATTTATAATTTCATTATATAATTTCAAGAAATTGAATGAAAGACTGTAATCCGAACTGGAATTCTGAAATGTTGCTGAAAAAAAAAACTTCCGAGATGTATAACCACGTTGTCTCCAGTAGTGGAATCATTGGACATCTAGCAAACAGAAAGAGTAGCAAGCGTCCATCGGTTCTCAGTAAGTTAATTTGGAGAAGAAAAGAAAAACAGTAATGACTGACTGATCCCTGGCGATAGGTAACTTAAACATCTCTACACTACTCATATAGCAAGAAATCGACGGGTTCACACAATTTGTTTTTTCTCGTGTATTATGTGCCGTAGAAAAAAAAGTCAAAACAACAGCTATACACTCACCTTTTTCACATAAGTCTCCTGAATAGCCTGTTAAGCATTTACACTTGTTCTGTCCTATACATAGACCGCCATGCTTGCACGGTGTAATACAGTAACCTGCAATAAATTGGAGAACTGTGTTCTTACAAATTAAAACGTAATTTATTTCTTTGAATAGAACAAAAGAAGCCACCTTTTGCCAAATGCAAGAAAACATTTACAGAACACGAATCTACTACTTCTATTACTGCTAGTTCTACCATTACTACGAATTTTACTACTACATCGCACCCCTACCACTATTTCTATTGATACTACAACTATCACCACTACTACTACTTCCTCTCCTTTTCCTATTACTAATGTTGCTCAAACTACTATTATTCCACTACAGCTATTAATATTCCAGCCACCACTGCTGCTACTACTACTACTTCGACGATGACAACGACTAGACTACTATTACCATTACCTCAACAGCAGTATCACCAACCACCACCACTACTACTATTGCTACGACTACTACTACTACTACTACTACTACTACTACTACTACTACTTACGATATTGGCAGGCATCCAGCAGTACCAACCCTGCCACAAATGCTACTGCTACTACTACTGTTATTACTACTTCTACTACTTACTATATTGTCAGGTCTCCAGCAGTACCACCACTCGCCACTACTGTTACTACTATTACTACTACTACTGCTGATGCTACTACCACTACTACTACTACTACTACTACTACTACTACTACTACTACTACTACTACTTACTATATTGGCAGGCCTCCCCATAGAAGCCGCTAGTACACCAGCAGAACCCTGGCTGAACACACCGTCCCCCGTTCTGGCAGGGTTGTGAGCAGAGAGCTAATAAATAAACAAATGAAACCTCAGCATGTTAGAATGTGATACATTTCCACTTACTTAACTATAGGAGCGAAATGAGTAATTCCTCACATTCTGTCAAACTGCACCCGTTTGGTAAATGTTGCAAGAATAGAACCAGTCTGTAACATTATTGGCTATGTGCTTAAAACACCGACAAATCTGAGACCTCGAAATTTTCCTTTTATCTCAAAATCCTCCACCATCTCGCCCACCTCCAGCATAAATTGTTATTTTGAAAGCTAAGAAACAAAACCATTATCTTTGCCAAGGTTGAGTAAGGAGTATTGTCCATTTGTATTCATGTTTTCATCACATACATTGTCGTCTTATATTACGTTCTTGCCTTTCTAGGTATTGGACATTTTGTTTGGGGGGGGATGTTGGAAGGAGGAATGGGACCTTGAATGTTTAGTAAAATTGGGGTGTGTGGCTTATGTTATTTAGTGGTGGAAGCTTAGCAATATTCCGTTTTGGAGGAAAAACCCATCATTAACTTATAAAGTCGTTTGCGAGACAAGATCGAAAAACATTTGCATGCCTGAATATAATATTTGTACAAATTTTGCTTTAGCTATCACTCTGCGTACGAAAAGCAAAAACAATCCTCAGATCTGCAAATATTTTCCTCACGTAAATAGTATCTACATAATTAAAGTCAAAATGATTGCCTGACTAGGTGGGATGGATCGGGAGGGGTGCATTCAGACTTCATTCTGATCAAAAATCTTCCTTTGTATTCGTTTGAAATTACTAATCCGTTTGTATGCCATGGATTAAAAAAGTTTTACCTTTTTCGCATCTCTTTCCATAGAAACCATCTAAACAAAGACACACGTCAGGTGAAATACAGGTACCATTGTTTTCACAACTTGGACTACACATATCTGAAACAATGTAAAACAAAAAATATTATTGCGAAACCAAAACTCAAAATTTATTTCATATGTGTAACCACTTATACAAAACGGATTGTATACATCTAACCATGAATACAAAACGGACTTCATACGTCTATACACGGATACCAAACGACTTTATACCTAGAACTACGGATTCAAAACGGACTTCATACGTTAGGCATCAGTACACAATTAATAAAATCCGGTTCAGTACCCACGAATATAGTCCCAGTCTATTTTTAGATCACTTTTTCCTGTCTGAGTTTGGTGGTGCTACTAGAGTTAGATTTTGGCATTCTTGGTAAGAATTTAAAGGCTATTGTTTATTCTTTAAAATGTGAGCTTATGGTATGGTTGTCTGTGTGTATTTCGGCGACAGTGCACATTGAGTAATAAGGTCATGTTGATAATCCGGAAATGAAATCTGTGCTCCATTGCCAGGTGTTTTGTTTACAATTCAGCCTCACAAAACAATGCAGGTCAAACCTAGACAAGATCTTCACCGTAAAGTCATCTTTGAAGGTATTTTAGATTAACATATGATTTGTATTGATTGTCACACAGTGGAAAGTTCAGTACTGAGAAACAAATGTAGAGACAATATAGTAAAATTAATTGTGTTCTATGGCCGTTAACCACGGATAAAGATGGTAAAGACACCCGCGCTTTCCTAGCACCGATCAGTGCGTTTTACATAAGACGATGAAATGTATTCCTTATTGATATAAAATTGACTAAAATGGCTGCATGCAGATTCATTGATGCTTGAAATGGAAGCATAATTACTTTTCACTTCTAGAACGCATATCTCTCTCTCTCTCTCTCTCTCTCTCTCTCTCTCTCTCTCTCTCTCTCTCTCTCTCTCTCTCTCTCTCTCTCTCTCATATATTTATATTCGACACTATTAGTACAAAAAAGTCTTTTGTAATTCAGCAGTTTATGTTGTCGGTACATTATGGGATTCTGACTACTCAATGTCCTTGAAGCCTTCTCCTGCCGACCAATGGACAGCATCGAGATAACCAGGCTAACTCATTATCATATTTTATTTCGGTACATTTGATGCTATTCTCTTTAAAATTTTACTTCATTATTAAAGAGACATTTTCTGTTTATCTGGAAAATTTGACACAAACTGGATAAAATATAGCGAGTTTATGACCAACGGAATTCATGCATAATATAGATAGGAAACATTTTACGTTGTCTATCTAATAGGATTGCATTCGTTTTCTATTGATCAGGCAACAACATGCACAAATTGCATCATTACGTTAATGCGTTTTCATGGATGGACAGAGGTAAGCTCTTTGAAATTTCCAATAAAGAACAATTTAGTGATAGCCGTTGGAAGATAGTTGTTCTTCCGTTACTACAATGGTTCGTGTGAAGTATGCGCTTGATTTAAGTGAAACCAAAGTTCAAATTGGTTCACCATTATTTATGACGGTCTGCATTCTTATAACCGCATTTATTAAAATATACACTGCTCTTTGATATCCCTGATAAGTGTAAGAAAAGACGGAATAATGGAATTTAATCAGTTTTCAGTCTCGATGAAATAAAGGTATACGTGCACTGTTGTTTGTGATTTCAGCTTTGCAAGTTTTGGCGTTTTAATATAAACAAGGTTTATATATTGAGTGTTTTTATGCATTTGGCTCTGTTTCTAAGATATTGTTAAAAGTGTTCAAAACTACATAAATACCGATCCAGCTACTTTAATATAGGATCCGTGCCAAGTAGACGGTTGCTTCATAAAGTGGAACGGCTGTTAGAAATCATTATAAAGCTGGGGAACAAAAATTAAAACATTTTGATATTTGTAATTAAAAGTTGTAAATAACTTTCATAAGAGATTGGAAGTCTGCAATCTCACGTGATTTACGTGAAGCCAAATAACCATTGAAAAATGATGAGGATGTTTTTTCAGGTAGTACTTTCAAGAAAGTTTAATCATGTTACAGAATCACTGGTCATTCTTCTTACTGTTTCAAGGATGAAACGGATGGAACCGGTTCTAACTGGTGTGTGTGTGTGTGTGTGTGTGTGTGTGTGTGTGTGTGTGTGTGTGATTTTTAACGTAGCTTTAACACTGGAACATGTTCCAGCCATATAACTACGATGTCTGCATTTAGAAACGGCCATAGCGAACGCGGGGCGCTATTTGGATCATTTTGGCGGGGTTCCTCGCCCCTAACACGCGAGTCCTCCTTGTAAGTACAACATTTGGAAATAAACTTTTTTTTTTTCAAGTTTCATATGATATTAAACTCAAAATCTTTTTCCATACTTATAAAATTAATTTCTCTCTATAGATATATTTAAAAATTACTAACGCGCGAGGCCTCTTTGAGTCCGTGGTCCAATCGGTCCAGTCGGTCTAAGGTCGGCCCTGTCTACAGTGTTGCAGTTTATAGCAATGTCTAGCACTGAGGCATTATGTCGACGACATGCAGCATCATGTCCCACCCAGTCACATTATCCTGATACCAGGCCGACCAGTCCTAACATTAACCTATTAATGCTGAGCGCCTAGCGAGATAGCTTCTAGTACCATTTTGTAAGTCTTTGGTATAAAATTAGGCCACTGGAGCGGTGAATAAGCTGAAGGATTAAACAGTCTATTTAATACCTAACTATCAACTAATAAAATATAAACAAGCACTTTGCTGTAACTTATACATATATTTTAAATTGCAACCGTTCTGGTGGCTTAAGTGGCTTGAGCGTTCGCCTCGGATTCGGAAGGTCGCGGGTTTCAATTTAGAAAGACTCGTATCAAAAGCTTATAAAAATGGTACTTGCAGATGTTAGGACTCGTCGGTCAGGTTTCAGAATAATGTGATTGGGCATAACTTGACGCAATCCAAAATCCAAATCACATACACACACACGATACATTGTTACGAAATTTAGCGTCTTAAATTAAGTACCAGGAAACACGAACAAGTGAGATTTAACACGTACTTTATTTCCTCTGAATGCAAAGGGAAAAATTTAAAGGAACTTACAGTATTTTGAATTAGGACTCGTCGGTCAGGTTTCAGAAAAATGTGAATGGGCATGACTTGACGCAATCCAAAATCCAAATCTCTCTCTCTCTCTCTCTCTCTCTCTCTCTCTCTCTCTCTCTCTCTCTCTCTCTCTCTCTCTCTCTCTCTCTCTCTCTCTCTCTCTCTCTCTCTCTCTCTCACACACACACACACACACACACACACATATACACACACGATACATTATTACGATTATAGCGTCTTAAAGTAAGTAACAGGAAACACGAACAGGTAAGATTTAACACGTACTTTATTTCCTCTGAATACAAAGGTAAAAATTTATTTAAAGGAACTTACAGTATTTTGAATTAAATCCCAAAATAATCCTACATGTTTTATCACAAGTCCAAAAGCAAAGAGTATTCCGATTGAATTACAGTGTTTTTCCAAATTAATTCAAATTTTGAATATGCTGATATATCACCAGGCCCCGCCTGGGATAGCGTTGGGATAGTGTTACTGTGCTAACAGTCGTGATGTGTCTTATTTAGATATAATCTAAAATGTCTCTAAATATTTTCTAATCCCAAATTAGTGATTTAGCCCGAAAGTATTATTGAGCAATTTGTAATTCCAGTGAATACTTTAAATAAATGAATCCTCTAAAATTAAACAATGAACACAACTAAAAGACTGATTGCACTTAGTATATTAAGATAGGAATGGAATGAGTAATTCTGATGTAAACAACCAAAATATGAAAACCTAAGTCACAATAAGAGGACCAGGATGAGGGTCATTTTAAAGGAAATTTCCATCAAAATGTAAATATAATTCTTTTCTAGAATTTACTGAGGTCAGAATCTAGGTTGTATCGAGAATCCAAAACAAAGTAAACATGTTTAATATACACGACATTAGCCCTCTAGGTACAAACGTCTACCCTCAATTATGTACAAAAGTCAATCATACAATACATAACAACACGACTTCTTTTACAAAGCATGATAGTGGTGTTATAAAAAAGATAAAAATGCTATCTTTTTTGTGCCTGTCTAACATATTAGCAAATAGACGTCATCGATATATTTGTGAATTGAAATATGAAGCAAAACAAGGTCTACCATTCCACACTTGGTTTATTTTTTATATCACCCCAGTCTCACGATTTTTGTCACCTACCCATTCGTCCCTTGAAAGAAGGAACAACATTTATATACCATATTACATATTTTTAAAATACAGGAAATCATATCCCAAAGTTTAAAGTCTATAAACAATGAACGGGGTAGATTAAAGATAATAAATGTGCGCAGAGATGTACACCCACGCAGCCGAGCAGAATATTATTATCCGTGCTGATCCATCTAAAGCAGAGGCGGATGGTCTGTGTAGGTGTGTCTGGGTGGGTGAAAACTTAGAGTTCTTTGTTTTATACCAAGGAATTGTCAGGTACAAAGGCAATACGCTTGCCCAAGATTACAGCATCTTTTCATCACAAATTCTGAATCGCCATACCGTCAATCAAAATATTACATTTTCAGAAAAAATATCTTAAATTAAATATTTTTGTGATATTAACGTTTTCCAGCTAATGATTGCCAACACTGTATTCGTATACCATTTTTGAATGACCTTTATGCAAGTTTATAAACTTAGCGAATGGAAAATGTGCTCTCTAAATTTGTAATTAATAGTAACTTTTAATCACTCTTTAAGTCTTTCAAGAAGATAATTTGATGTCTGTAAAAACACTAAATGTTATATATGCCATTATGCATATTTTAAGTGTATGTAATGTCAAATCGAGGTCTATCCTTTAAGCATATCTTAATTCGTTTCCATTCGAATAAGTCACCGATAGTTTCGTATTTCGGCATGGAGTGACGTAGGGGATCATTTCAATCTGTAATATTTTTTATCCGAGTCAATATAGGCATTGGAATTCAAATACACGTCCTATTCTCGCTAATAAATATCAGTGCTTAAACGTATGGAGCCATCCATACAATTGCATACAAGTTCTTTTCATAACAAACGCTATTCTTGATGCGTGAAAAGTATCTAATATTTAGAAAGATAAATTAGGACCGGGCAAGGCTTATCTCTGACGATTTTTATTGTTTAGTACATCTGAAACATTCAGCATTTCATTTACTCAGTGCAAGACAATAATCTGTATATTAGACAATTAGAGAGCAACAAAAGTTCTTTCTTATCTAAATCTTTATCATGAAAGCTGGCGCCTATTCCAAACACGGAACTGCTCCCGTGCCGCAGTCTACTCCAGATGCGAATTCAACAAATAAAGTCACACATTGTAAGAATATAACTTACAACTGATTATTATTGACGTTTACGCGGATGTTGTCATGCACTAAATTACCAAGGTAGAATAAATGTCTTTCCACAACGGAGGGAATGCATAAATATTTGCAATCAATATGTTCTTAGTCATTTAGCCTCATTAAACTACAAGCCATATGTACTTAATATATTTCCTTGAATAAATAAATAAATAAAATGCCGATTTTCATGAATCTATGTTTTTTGGGTGTTTTTCGACTCGGTCTCATTTTTAAGTAAATTAGCTGGCAAGTTTTATTGTAAGAAGGAACACATACTATTACATCGTATGTTTAAATATGCATGGGGAACAATTATCGTTTTTATATTGAGAAAACAAAATTTAAAAAAATAAACTAACTCTTAACAGCATGCCATTAGTATCTAATGGTGCGTTCCAATGTTGTAAATATGATTTGCATTTGCATAAAGACCGTGCCTTCAAAAGCGTCGTATATATATATATATATATATATATATATATATATATATATATATATATATATATATACACACGCACACATACATCGTGCAGATTATGTTTGTCTGATGTAACCTTTGGAGTAATATCAACATTATACACCGATACACCGACTGGTGTATACGAAGAATATTTATATCTGACTTGTGCACCTATATCTCAACATCCTTCTTTCGTTTCATTACACCCTGTACACTAAATTGAAGAAAAAACATGTTCATTATGTGGATAAGGGATAACTAGAGTTGGCGTGAGGTAAATAATGCATTGAAAGGCGTTCTCTTTTTGCCTCTTCGGCCGTGGGTACAAGACCCGGTTCCGAAATGTGCACGGGTATGTAGTCTCTAAATATAGCTCGACGTTTAGCTTCAGTCTCTTAAATGCAATATTTCTTATTGATATAATTTATCTTTGTTTCATAACCAGAGTGAAATGTGTGTGAGTGTGTGTGTGTGTGTGTGTGTGTGTGTGTGTGAGAGAGAGAGAGAGAGAGAGAGAGAGAGAGAGAGAGAGAGAGAGAGAGAGAGAGAGAGAGAGAGAGAGAGAGAGAGAGAGAGAGAGAGAGAGAGAGAGAGAGAGAGAGAGAGAGAGAGAGAGAGAGAGAGTTTAATTTTGGGAATTAATCCTGTATGATTGGACCACAACTTATAATATTTTATTTCCTTGGACAGTAAGATTTGTCTGACAATGACACAGACGTATGATATGGCGATTTGCAATATGAGAATAGTGAGGTCTCATTTAAAAAGGAAGGACGTATGGCGATGAGACCATTTTTTAAAATTCTGATAACATATTAAATCTATGTCATCTTTTTTAGAGCTTACTAAAAATAGGTATTTTTAAGATGAGTGTGGAAAATACCATTTTATTCATCTAAGATTAAATCTAAGTCGTTTTTCGGTGAGCTACGACAAAGATAGATAAGGAGAAAAAAAAAATAAAAACGAAAGAACCGATTTAAACTCTTTGACTACTTGAAAAGTGAATGTGAATATTCAGCCGAAATCAAAGTAATTGGATTTTTATTACAAAGAATTATAAATATATACCAAACAGAACAGAAACTGCTATCACTGGATTCAATAGAAGAATGCGTGAAAATAGTAGGTAAAATTAATAATTTAATACAAATAATACTATCATACAAGTTAGAGATTTCTTTACATAGGAATCTAAAACGAATTTGCATATATATGAGAATTAATCACTAGGTCGTCAAGCGAGTGTGTCAGCTACACACGAGTTCATATAACACCGATTCAGTGCCATCATTTTTTTGGTGATGCGTGCTTAGTCGTGACGGGATATGGGCTGGTGTGTGCAGGCAAGGCGATGGGTGCCGTTTACTCGCAGACCTGGGTTTTTAACTCCGTTGAGTATGAATTATAATTCTCTAACCTGTACACACACACACACACACACACACACACACACACACACACACACATATATATATATATATATATATATATATATGTATATATATATATATATATATATATATATATATATATATATATATATATATATATATATATATATATATATATATATACATACGGTTGTCTGTTTATTCTGACGACTTTATATTCGTAAGTTATTCCCATTTTATCTCCTCCAAGATAAAGTGCCAATTTATACTACCTTATGAACAGGACGGATAGGTCATATAAAGTGCACGTTTATTGAAAGTGTAGAGTGAAGTCTAGATGAAGTAATGAAAAAACTAACAATGCTCTATTCTATACAGAATACTAAGTGGTTTGTCAATAGGTTTATCTGACGTATTAGGATAAATTGTTGACAGATGGGTGCTACAGTAGGAATCAACTAGTGGTAGGTTTGAACCTGAGTGTATCATAGTTCCCTGGGGCGTAAAGAAATTCCCTGGATTATTTTCTTGTTTCTGAAGAAACATTAACATTAAATGATGTGTAACCTGCATCCCTCTCACCCCCACCCCGAAAGATAGATAGGCATCACATTTGCTCATCAAGCCTTTTCACGTAAGACTTATCACTCACTCCGTGATTATCTTTGGAAGAGCTCCAGTAACATCAAATACAAATGTGTAACTTTGCGAGTAACAAATTAGACTTACAAAATAATATTTCCGGTTGAAAATGGCAATTTTAACATAATTTTAACAAAATTATAAGATACTAAATGATTTTTCTCGAACGTTATTCATGCATACCTCTATGGGCAGTTGCTGTGGAATTCAAGGTTGGACGATCCTGGTTTGAAGACACACGCTACTAATGGAATGGAAAAATGGGAGCCTTCCTGGATATGGGTGAACATAAAATTTAGTATACATGGATTTGGGTGGCCAGGATTGGTTAATACTGTAAGTTGTTTTAGGAAAAAGAATCTTTTGAGACCTTATCCTAGTTGAAAGTGAATAAAAATTTAAACATTGTTTTCTTGGTGAAATTTCAGTCCATTAACAGTCATGAGTTTAGAACACTCGTTACTTAAATTAGCACTTGACATTTTGGTGCGGAATTGAAAGCACATGTTTCAAACATGTGCAAGTATAGAAAATGCCGCGGCTCATATCCTTTCCTCTACACAAAAACAGGCATTCATGTCATAATTATACTGATAAATATAGGATTGATCATGGGCACTCAGAAATTATAAGTAATTGAATTTTTAATATCATGATGTTTGCATAGGTTTACTATGGGAACTGAATTTAGTACCTTGATTCCTATTGAGAGAGTTCAAATTCGTAAAGACCCTTCTTAGTGATGGCCGTTAAAACAATTGTAAGGTTTCATTGCATAGTCTGACCGCTTTATATATCAAGCATGTAAGGTATGACCTTGACGATTATTTATATTGGCATTTTCTTTATTTACATATCCGGCCGTCACTCGTAATTCTCTTTCATGTCAATGTTTTCAAAGTGGGTGGATAAAACCACAAAATAAAAAGAGGACCATTTCCGAATTTATTTATTAAGTTATTATATGGTTAGTCAGTGTTTATTGTGGATCAAAATATATCACTTTTGGAATGTTAATTACTTTCACGAATGCTCATTCTCAATATTATACAATGACAATAAATTCCTTATCTCAAATATAAACGTTATTGCTCGTCCTGGTAAATTGTACCCTACTGCCTTAAGTTCCATGTGCATCATTATGAAACATTAGGAAAACTTCCAGTATCATCGCAGACCAAACTTATTTCCAATTTTGAACATTATGTCTCTGCATTCTGTGATAGGTATATCCATTTAGGAAAGATAAATCATACCTAAACAAATATTACAAATATTTAATGTATCGCCCCAAATTTTATTTTAATCAATGAGTGTTTACTTGCCGCCTACAAAATGAAATGAACATACATTGTGTAATACTACTTAACTAATTACTTCTTTGGGAAAGTAATTAAAGTAATTAAAATTATTATTTAATAAAGATGTTTTGGTTTCCGGACTAATATAGAGAATTCCAAGTGCTATATATATATATATATATATATATATATATATATATATATATATATCTATATATATATATATATATATATATATATATATATATATATATATATATATATTCTGGTTTCATGCTCTGTGGTATAAGAGTGGTGTCACTGTGTTTAGGATTGTTAGGGCGTTAATCATTGGGTGTTTCACACAGCAAATTAGATAAAATTGATCATACATCAACATGGTTCAAGTGAATGGACAAGTTCTAAGCTAAGCTTTACACAAATAAGGCCGAATAAACATAGCACAAAATTGATAATTATAATCAAACTAAGATATTTTCAAGGTACACTACATACACGTGCCATACCTTTATAGGAAAACCCCACCCTGATAGGAAAACTTTGATAGTTAATCGAAATGAAAGTGGGGGTTCATCAGTATCTGATTAATTATTACGCAAGAAGAAACTCAAAATATGACGCACTTCGCGGTCTCAGGTTCGATTCGGGGTCCCGACATGTGCGAATGTTTGTGGTGTAGCTGCCCATCAAAGGTTGGTGGTTACCACGGGGTTCACTAGTTTCCATCACCTCAAAGACAAATATCTCGCTGACATCTGAACTGTTAAAAGTGCATTATCTAAGTCACGAGTACTTGTGCAATCTACGTTCATGAACTAAAATACGAAAAAAAAAACCCACAGCTTCCAAAGAACATTAAATAGTACTCATAGTCTGTACAAAACGGAGGAATAGACTTTGGTAATGTGCATTAATCCCGAATATAATCGCTTATAAGTCGATTCAAACTGTAAACAACAAAGATTATCATCTGCCATAGTATAATAGATCTGTTATATATATATATATATATATATATATATATATATATATATATATATATATATATATATATGTGTGTGTGTGTGTGTGTGTGTGTGTGTGTGTGTGGTATTACTCTTAGCAAACAACACATATCCAGATCTGCCAATGCTTAAGGCGCAGGCAGATATGGATCTATGCAGTTTGGAGTAAAACTCAACTTATAATCCTTTATACATACATCAACTTACAAGCCATTTACATACGGTACGTTAAACTTAAAGGAAGGAAGACTATTAAACAGGAAGTAAACATAAGGTACACATACTCACCGATCTCGCAAAATTTCCCATGATACCCTTGTTTGCAATCGCACTCGCTAAACTGATTACATCTTCCGCCATTTTGACATTCACTCTTACACAAAGATGTGGTCACTGTAAAGGAAATTTACTTTTATATTATTTTTAAAGAGGCATGTCTTTAGGAGTACGAAAAATTGCCAATTAGTGTTATAGCGTGAAGAAAACTGCAGTGAAAATGTTGGTTAAATGCAATCCATGTGAAAGATCAAATATTATATAACAGTATTCCATAAAATCAGAGCCGCGTGCTCAATCAGCAGATTATCAGACTCCTAATTCAAGTCAGGGTGGGTTACTTCAGCTTACCTATAAGAAAGGCAGGTAGCTCCAATTTCTTCGTTATTATATCAAATGCAGGTTGAAAATAAGAAACCAATGAACCATCTCTTCTACAATCTGTTTCATTTTCTATATTGTATACTTATAAAAGTTATTTCTATTTCTTTTTTACCATCTCAGTTTAATAATGTGGTTACTGTCCTGCAAATAAAACAGAAAAGTAAAGAAAAATGGATTTGCATGTACAACTCAAGGTAACTTATCAACATTAGTGAGACACTTGTGAAGAGAAATCTTGCAACTTGGACGGAAGGTGGAACGTATATTCTTTATAAAATTTATGTAACTGTTAAACAGGAAAAACGGCAAGAATACGTTGGACCCAAGTTTACATACCAAATGCTTTGCACTGCTTTTTAAGCTTCAATTTGATTGGTGATCCTTGTATGGGATTTTCTGATTGGTCAAGTATCTGAAGTCCCAGTATCAGATCTGCCACGCCCTCGCCATTACCTGTGCAGGGGATCGACATCTGAAAAACTGAAAAACGAGTGCGAATATTTTTCTATACGTTCTTTAAACAAGTTCATTTAGGGCATTTTTGTTTGATATTAAAAAGATTTTAACAAAATGCATAAGCCTTATATGTCGCACGGGCATTATACACATTTGTATTTGCTTATGACATTTCTTGCCATTGAATGTTCTTCTAGGTTGCATTATGCATAACAAATATTTGCTTTCAAAATGTTATGCATTAACAAAAATGTATTTCAGCCCAAATAGTGCAAAATAATGAATAAAAGTTGGCACTTAAAATTAGTTATGTCGAAGTCAAAATAACAAATATCTTAATTCGATTCAGTTTTTAGAATCCCATTAAAGCACCGCTAGTCGAAACGAGTATTTTCATTCATATGCCATCCGGAAATTAGAATGCAAGGTGGAAGGGTTATAAATGTGATACGTTTATTTGTCAGATAGACACTACGGGAAATTGTGAACGACAATTATGCTACGGAGATAAATTCTGGTGCAGAGTAAGTGCTGAAAACAGTTCAAATTTCACTGTTGCCGGAAAAAAAATGTATTTTTGTAGTTTTGTCCGACAAGGTAAATGATTCTGTTACAATCAGCAAGTGTTTTATCGATCCACGTCTATCATATATTCAGACGCTTCTCTCCTATAATTTATGGAGCGATTCTTTGATAAGACTTGCAAAACACTTAAATAATCTGCTGTTTGAGGCATTCCATTCGAGGTATCAACTATTCTGAGTGTTGTTCTATCCACTAAATCGGTATCTAAATTGCACTTTTTTACTCTTTTCAACAAGCACTTGGTTATGATAATAATTTTAGGAACAAAACAAAACGAGACCAAATATAAATATATAATGCAAAAAGTAGAAAGCAGAACAGTAACCTATGCCACCTGAAAGATACCTGTTAATTTAATTTACTACAACCTTGATCATAAATCATAGCAACATATGGAAACACTAAATTACATGCACACGGAGCAGCCTGCTGACAATTATTGAAACATACTTCTCACAGTTATTGGTGTAAAATAAATCATACAGCATTTACAAATCTAATACCAATTTGCCATCTCTCACGTATAAACCGTATAAAATGGTTGATTTTGATTGAAAACGCAGCCGATTCATTGTAAGACGTGCAAACTTTCCAAACGTCTAAGATTGTATCTAGATGTGTTGCAATAAGCGGGCTAATATACAACCTGTGGTGTATCATTTAACACAGAGATGTTGCAATAATTACTTTATAATTTGTGTTCATAGCCAAATAAACTTCAATGATATACAGTTAATAAGAGTGGGAAAAAGAAAACCAAATAAACCTCAGTGATATGGTGTTAATTAGAAAGGAGCAAAGGAAATAGTATCACGGATTCCCTTCAAGTTCTTTCCATCAAAAACAGTTCTAACTGGCATGAAACCAATTCGTTTCAAAGGTATTTTCTGATGTAAAGATATTTATTTGTTAAGAATCCCAAGGTTTTCAGTAACGCAAATAGCTTCTTAATTATTTGCATATTGAAATGATTGTAATTAGGTAGGGATTTTCTTTGCTAAGGTAATCAACGGGGCTTCATGATGGGCCAAGTCATTTAACGAGACTTCATAATGGGCCAAGTCATTCAACGGGGCTTAACAATGGGCCAAGTCATTCTGTTAGTAATCTAAAACTAAGAAAAACAATGCATCATTTCAAAAGTTTGGGGACCATAAAAAAATCTGATGAGACTAGTATCTCTTACAAATTCTCTTGCAGTAAAATCAAACGCCATATGCAATACAATGGTATAGTGGGTCTATTAAAAATTAATTTTTCCTGTATCTGTTACCCTTACCTTGGAAACTGGCAACGATCCATTTCAGTCATAAACATTAGGTGAACGGTTTTCAAACCTGATTAGTATCTAAATAAAAACCGACGTACCCTTTATATCAATCAAGTGAGATGCAAACCAGTCACTGCAAGTACCAGCTATACCCCCTCGGACGATATAGACCCAAAGGAGAGGCAGTGATTCGAGGAAAGTAACTACCTGTGTATGCATCGAAAGAGTGAAAAGTGTACGACACTTACCTACCATAATTATTAACCTTATAATCTCGTATTGAAACTTTGCTCCCTTTACGGACCGCTTCGATAGCCTAAGTGGTTAGAGTGTCCACCTCTGATATGGAAGATCGCGTGTTTGAACCCAGGACAAGTCATATCAAAGACTTATAAAAATGGTACATGATTAGCTTGGTGCTCAGCATTAAGGGGTTACTGTTAGGACTGATCGGCCAGGTGTTTTGATCATGACAGGGTATCGCATGATGCTACATGTCTGAGGTATGATACCACAGTGCTAAACATCACTGCAGACATAATAGCGATATGACTCAAATTATTACAGCTACTTTTTAAAAAAAAATTAAGAAAATACCACAAGCATTCTTATGACAGGAATCATACTGTAATCTTTTAAGGAGTCGTAGTCGATCACAAAAAGAATTGGTATTGTTAACCTAAGTGTTTTATGCTTGCAAAGAAAAGTTATTATACCTATAAAATATATTGAAAGTGTCACAAAAGAAGTGATTACCTCAGTTATTCCGGAATATACATGCATAGCAATACTTAACAGATAAAAATAGCTCCAACTTTCTTCACAGGTTTGACATTTTGCAATCTTAGTCTCTTGTACACGTTTGCCATAAGTATAAACTTGGAAATTTTCAAAGCATTTAACACGTCTGCAGCAGATCTCTTATGTTTAGTCAGTTCCATCATGAACTATATAAACTCCAGTCACAACCAACACTTAAAGGAGAATGCATATGAGAGACTCGTGGTCATGTTAATTTAGGTCAGAAGTAGTAGATAAATGATGAAAGGAAAATGATTTCAACCATGGACACAAGTATGGTTCCATTAGATATAGGTTCATTAAACATGAAAAAAAATGAAAATACTTATCTAAATATAAGTACTGACCAAGGGTCATTAACTATTTAAGGATGAATTATTATTATTATTATTATTATTATTATTATTATTATTATTATTATTATTATTATTATTATTATTATAAATGACAATGTTTCCCACCTCTACAGCAACAATATCACTTCTATAAAAGATCTGAAAGCAACATAAAAGACTAATCAGAAGAAAAAAAAACAACATTGCATGAGGTTCCATGACTTTGTTATAGGGAGTCTAAAACTACACGTTGGACTAATACATATATAACCTGTTTTAAAATACTTTACTATTTCATTCAAAATGAATCATTTCTGGAATTTGTAAATTAAATACACTGGGCTGTTCAATATGTTGCAGTGGTTACTGAAGAAAGGTTAGATAGTCCTATATTAATTAAATGATTAAAGCAGATAACTTTGAAAAATGGAGAAGAAAATATGGTAAAAGATATATACATGTTGGGAAATTATTAAGTTGACTTATACGTGCAAGCTTGTTAACATTTAGTAGAAATTCGGTTCGTGTTAGAGAGAAAGACCGCATATTAGCTGTGGTGCATTTTCTCCCAGACGTGCCAGCACGCTTAAAAGCTATGGATACAGACAAGGTGAAATAGTCAATGCAGTAAGGGAAAGATAAGTAAGCGATTGTGAAGGGGAAGAGTAAACTGAATATTTCGAGCTGCTCTGTGCAACTAGCACCTCATTTATTACTTTAACGGGTCAAACTTTCGTAGGTTTTCCGAAATCACATACAGATGTTACATTCTAAATGACAAAACAGACGAATATTATATATGTATGCACTTATATATCGCACTTATGGATGATACAATATAATAATAATAATAATAATAATAATAATAATAATAATAATAATAATTATTATTATTATTATTATTATTATTATTATTATTATTATTATTATTATTATTATTATTATTATTATTATTATTATTATTATTATTATTATTGTTGTTGTTGTTGTTGTTGTTGTTGTTGTTTACTATGTTTCATATTTTGAATATATTATTATCAGAAGATAAGATAAAGGAGTTGAGCAAAAAGACAAAACAGGAAAAAGAAGGACAAAAAGGGGAAAAAATGACACTCTTGGTACTTGCCGGAAAATATTCTGACAAAAGTTTATATATGCATAAATTAATTAGGCTTCAGTGCATAGGATAAATGTAAGCCTCTGTGTTTACGTAATTTAAAGGACTCCCCATTATGATGGCTAATCGACTGTCACGTGTCAGCTGTCGAAAAGGCACAATTCTTAAACAGGTGAAGATGTATATATGCTGTCTATTAAGTACCCATCTACGGTAGTCTAATTTGTTATGAAAACTTGCAAGTCTGCGTTTAGACACTATAGTTTGGTGGTTTATATCAAGCTGTGGTAAGTGTAATTAGGTGTAATATAGGCAGCAGAACAAATTATATTTGTGGCACTTAATGGAAATTAATGAAGTGCTTTGTCTTTATAGTAAATTAATAAATAATAATAATAATAATTATAAAGAACCATTAGCTAAGGACGAAATCTGATTATGTTTGGAAGAAAAGCACCAGCTTCCCTGGGCGAATTAATCATTTATTTTTTCTTCATAATTTGTCAGACGTTTTAATTTGTAATATACCCAAACGGAAACAGTATGGGACGAGGAGAAGAAGGGGGGGGCAATAGCGACTGGCGTATATTTTTTTTAAAAAAAAGCTTTTCACACAGGACTGTAGTGATAGGTGTAGCGTCCAGAGTTTAACGATTTAACCTTGTGCCCGGTTTCAATTTTTTTTTTTAAGTAAGACGCTCAAAGGACATCAGATTATGAAGTGGAAATTGGTCAAGCAATGTCGGTTAGAAAACTACAAGATAGATAAATATGTTGTATTTACATTGTCAAAGTGGTCATGAGAAAAAGTCAGATAAAGATTTCTTTAGTTCTGGTAACAGCAGCCATAAGTTTAGTTATCAGGACATCTCCACCTGGACATCCCCCTCCGACATATCCCCCCAGGACATTTCCTCCCCGATCTCCTCACAAATCAAATAGGACTCACCCAGTAATTTCCCACCATTATTTTTATGCTACTTTATTTATATATATATATATATATATATATATATATATATATATATATATATATATATATATATATATATATATATATATATATAGTAATATTATCAAATGTAGAATATCTATTCTCTCTCTCTCTCTCTCTCTCTCTCTCTCTCTCTCTCTCTCTCTCGCACGCACACACACACAAACACACACACACAATCATGGATCTTAAGGGTAGCTTGACACCACATTTGAACTGTGAACATACACTCGCACCCATTTTTATGCATTGATAGTTATAACAAAAACGGGCATTGCTTATTTGTCACTCAATTGCTATTGCTTTTACTCACTGTAGAACAGGAGGTTTCTTAGAAGTATGTTGAAGAGGCTTGAATCTAACCTTTATTTATGGTGAATAATTGGCATATTGGAGATAAACAACAGAAGCATTAGCCATCGTTCAATTCATTTGTAATTTTGAACAGAGCTTAAATAATGTCAACCTAAATCAGATCTTCGGTGGATATTTGCCTCAACAACCAAAGAGGTAGTACAAAGACTTCTTCAAGGATTGTAAATTTAGTCTCCGACTTTGACAATCGTGACATCATAGACTACTTAAATGCAATTTATTACAACATTAACTTTTAAACAATACATTTTTTAAATATGTGAAAATGTTAACTTTGTTTAACAATTACTACTGAAATTAATTTCAAATAACCTTTATCTTTTAACATAACTTAATATAAGTTTTTCTATTTAATGGGCAAAATGTCATATTAAATGAAATAAGTTTTAAGATCATGAGGGAGGGTAAATAACTGGGGAAAAAATCCTATTTGATTGGGAGGAGGTTAGTCCAGGGGGAAATGTCCGGGGTATATGTCGGGGGGGGGGAGGTAAGTCTCGGGGGATGTCTGGAAGTGTGGGAGATGTCATAGACTCATAATTTTATGAGATCGTTCACAATTTAAACAAATTCATAATGTAAGATTACTCCCAATTAAATATGTGAAGAGTTTAGCTGGGGGTTTTAAAATTAGGCATCAGAAAGCGTTTTAGTTAAATCAGGTATATATATTGAAAAAAGATATTGTATGTTTGATAATGACAGCTCGACTGCAGATACGGATACAGTGTTGGCAACCATATTTGATGGCGAATATACTGTGTACAAACATTTAATGGCTCTCTCTACGAAGATAATCACATGCTTTTATGAGAAAAGGATAAATATAGTAAATGCACATCGATACATAGTGTAGGACACATGATGTTCGACTCATTCATCTTCGTAACATATATTCACTTGACCACAAGGAAAATACTCAATTATAGAAAACTTTACGCATAAAGTACATTTAATCACCTTACTTAGAATCATTGAATTTGGAGAATCTATTTGACGTTGTTATACAGCTAAAAACAGTTTAACGACACAGATGTACCCTAGAAATTCTATTACATTTTCGCCTACCAGTACTAGACATTTCAGTGGACTCGGGTCACAATTATTACTTCCCAATCAGTACCCACTAATTTAGTTCCAGTCTATTTTTAAAACATTTCTACCCCTCTCACTTTGGGGGTGTTGCATAAATTACAGTTAATGCATTCTTGATACTGATTTAAAGGAAATTGTTTTTAGTTAAATTATGAGTATAGCGGTGTGGTTGTCTATGTGTATTTGGCAAAGGTGCACAGTGAGTAATGGGGCATTGCTCCTGATGGAGAATTTATATCTGCGAAGCACTGCATGTTATTCTGTTTTCAGTCCAGGCTCTTATGCCTGTTAATCAACGACAAGAACTTTACCGTGAATCCATCTCTGAAGGTATTTTAGATTAACGTAAGATACGTTAAGATTTCAACAAGTTTGAAAAGTCAATATTAAAATATAAATGTATTACGGTAAGAAATTAAATGGGGTCTGGGATCTGTTAATGATAACGATTACTTTCTAAAACCTAAACATTTTAATTACATAAATGTATTCTCTAAACCCTAAACATTTTAATGGTACGTATTTGGAACATATATTAGCCATGCCATTTCCGTCAGGTTGTGAAACAAACCGCCGACGTAATTCGTCGCCATTGAGAATTATATTATGAACTACTTCCGTTCACATGGGACAACATGGCGGCGGAATAACTTTGGCTTTTGCTGTGGTAACATATGTGGTGCACTCCCCCATAGGGGAATCAACGAACGCGTTAATCTGATGTGCATTCCTACAACCACCTCATAGGTTATTTCACGACATAACGGAAACGGTTGAGCGATATTCCGAATACATCACTCTCTAAACCCTACACATTTGAATGACACAGATGTACTCTTAAACTCTTTTAGACTTTCGACTTTTCTAGCCGAAAACCTTCCGAAATGCTAATACTTGGAAAGTGAACGAAAACTGCAGTTATCCAATTCTTGCACATTCTCTCTCCTAAAATCAATACAATAACAAAGTGTAGAATGCAATAGTTTAATGTAAACGTACAGGACTGTAAGATGAAAGTAACAAAGAAAAACGAAATACAATAAGAAAGGAAGAAATTAATAACTATATATATATATATATATATATATATATATATATATATATATATATATATATATATATAAGCATTAAATCATTCATCAAATCATATTATTTGTCAAGGAAAGAATAGTGAGGAAAGATTCAACAAGGATATCAGTTTTATCGCAAAGATAGTCTGCATTAGAGAAATAATTATATCGTGGCAATACTTTTTCATTATATTGTAAAATGTGCGATACTTCAAACGGATCTCGTACAAAAAAGTCAATGCAGACTTAGAGGTTTTATTTGATTGATGCACGTTCAGTCCTTTCGTTTATTCTTCTTCTTCTTCTTATCATCATCATCATCATCATCATCATCATCATCATCATCATCATCATCATCATCATCATCATCACTAACCCTGCATAAAAACGCAAAATTTTACGAACAATTGCATGATAAAGTTCCACTTCTACCGCAGATTTTCAGTTTGCTTCCTGAAATCGGGGATGAATTTGTCATCAAACATATAACAATCTTCTAGGCCTAATGATTGTATCTCGAGTTCTCTTGGAAAGAGCAGTAATGTTCCATATCTGATAAATTTGGATGATTTATCTAAATTTGAGAATTTGACAAATGTATTGTAGAATTTAAATTGTAAGCTGGTACTATTGAAAGATAAATGATCGTATGTATACTTTTAAACAAGAAAGTTAGTTGCATCTTCTGTACGTTCTCTACCACAACAAAAAATTCCCATCTTGTTAAAGTGATCTCAATACAATACATTTTGAGAAATTTAGTGAAATCATAGCCAGAAGATAACTTGTTTTAAGGTTATACATGGGAACAATTGATTTTTTTTAATATTCTGATTTTAAAAGTGGCGATTATTAAATTCATGCTAGTTGCTCTTGGATATCTACTCGTATCATTTAGCTTCCAATAAGATTATTTAAACTTTCCTCACAATCATATCCTGAAAATGGTATCTCGTTTTATCAGCCTTCCATTCTATCTGGTTCCTTAGAATGACTGGGTATCAGTCCTGCATGAAGACTCCAGAAACGATATCTTTAAGGTCAGGAGTTTGCAATAAAACCAGTAACCAGTCTCTGATATCAACCAGAGAGGCAATAATAAAATATATTAAAGGAACTATGCAAACAACATGTTGAGAACTAATCATTGATCTTTTTGGTTGAGAGACAGGCACTAAAAAGGTTCTGGTTCTAATTTTTTAATTTTCTTTTATACGCATGTTTAAAAAAATTCATCATTGACTATCTTCATCCATATTTGGAATCTGCGGATGACATGGACGTTTCTCATTAATTGTGAACGTCTGTGTGTGTATGTGTGTGTGTGTGTGTGTGTGTGTGTGTGTGTGTGAGAGAGAGAGAGAGAGAGAGAGAGAGGGGGGCATATAGACGGACAGAGATTCTTGTTGACCATCCCATCAACAGTATTTTAATAAAACCTCTTTATTTGCTCTGACGTTATTTTTTTTAAAAGCTCTTTATTATTGTCTTTACTTTGACACAGGCAATCACATATCATTTGCTTGTACAGTGAAGCATGATTTAAGGCTTTTGACAGGTTTATATGCATATATGCATGCATGATAATATCTAGATGATATGCTATGAATTTAAACGATTTTTGTCCTGTAAATATTTTACCGTCAAATGCATGATTTCTAATCCTAATATCTCTGCAACACCGTCTATTGGTACTGTTGTTGACACTGTCATTATCTCAATTCTATTACTGTTGTTGACACTGTCATTATCTCAATTCCATGCTACTGTAATTTGAAAATATATGCACACATCGTTTATAGTTCCCTCATTCTGTCTACTATACAGTTATTCACGCACCACGTGTAAGATGGCAGCCACCTTTAATGACTCGCCGGGTATGCATACACCCCATTTATTTGCAACGTGTACATAGTTATTTATGCTGCATTAGAAAGTCAGGGGTCTTACAAGAGACCGTCAGATTGATAAAAGGGTTGGAAGCCACACAAGATGAAACCAATAGAAGAAAGATATTTATCTAACTACACCTCATTTCGCTTGTTACCAGCGCGTAATCTCCTGTACAATTTGTCAGATCACTCTCTTCGATACTGACTTGTTTCTCTGATGGATTTTCAGTACATTCCATGGTTGAATTGTTGATATAATGAAGATTAAGACGGCAATATTTACAACAATAGTCTTCTATTCATTTCTGTAAGAATTAAGGTTAAAATCCTCATAAACATGTTACTTAATAAATAAAAAAAATCCCAACCGTATTTACGTTTCCATGGTGTGATGCGACTTGGAGCACGCGATTCACTTAGTCCTTGGTACCTAGGTCGAACCTGGCACGGTCTGTTCACGGCTGGGTAGAATGAAGAGTCTGAGGTTAAGTTTGCTGTAGAGTAAATAGGACGGTCACCTGAGTCCGTAACGTAACAGTGCCAGCCCCGAGACCAATATATGGTTCAGAAACTTACATGAATTTATATGGAAACATCGTAAAATGATGAAACAATCTTAATTTAGTTATTTTACATGCAATTTTGGACAGAAATATTTAACCATATTCAATTGAATATATTTAACTTTAAAATACATAATTATTATGAGCAGCTGCAATATAAAATAACGGATCCGAAGTAAGGAACAAAATGGCATTGTTCTAAGGATTTTCGTTTTGCATAGTCATTCTCCTTTCATAAATAAGCAAACATTCTTCTTTATTCTCAAATTCTCTAAGATTTTGAAAAACCCCACATAAATTTTCATAGCTGTTGCAGCTCTAGCATTGCATGGTGTATATATATATATATATATATATATATATATATATATATATATATATATATATATATATATATATATATATATATATATATATAATGTTCATTTGTAGTTTTACTGACAATCTGGGGCAATCGTTCACGGTCGTTTGTAGTTGCATTTATATTTATGAAACTTTGAAGTCTATTTTCAGTCAAATGCAATGTTGAAATATTTATGTTTTATATCAATTAGCATAATCAGGTGATATTACAAGGTTTCGATTCGCCTCAATGAAGAATTATAGTATAGTGTAGAATGGATTGTCTGTATTAAGCTATTTTTGTCTCTTAGCCCTGAAGGTTTGAAAAACAAGGAAGTGGGCAGAGTAAACTACCCCAAACCGATAAGCTGTTATAATTCTCTACACAATTATTAGAAAATTTTCAAAAAATATATATATTTGTAATTTAACATATGTAAGTTAAATTTAAAGAAATGTATTAATGTTTTAACGAATAACGTACTAAAATAGTTTGTAAAATATTAACTTTGCCAAAATAGAGGACTCAATTACATGGACATTAAATTGGCCAAACTGAAGAAACACTCAGTCATATGGAAAAAAAATATAAGAGGTATTTTTGGGCCTATGACGATGTTCGGTAATTATGGTACATTTAATTTTTGTTGTATTTAACGGTCATATTTAATTTCGATTAAACAGTATAATAGTAACTTCAATGACAGCCTACAGAATAACTATAGGGTACAATCAAAATGCAAAATCCCTATATTAGATCCCTCATATGGCACATAATTAATTGCATTTGCAATTGAAGTCATCCATATTAACTATATTATTTATTTTAAGTGCCTATGTTTGTTTCTTGGCTTTTAAAAATTGTCTACTTTTGAAACAAATATACACTATTTGTGCTTTCACAATATGGTTTCACTTCATAGCCTGGTTATCCATTGATTTACCCTGGAATATCACACGAACCGCCACTGATATTGAAAATTGATTTACCCTGGAATATCACACGAACCGCCACTGATATTGAAAATTGATTTACCCTGGAATATCACACGAACCGCCACTGATGCTGAAAATTGATTTACCCTGGACTATCATACAAACCACCACTGATATTGAAAATTGATTTACCCTGGAATATCACACGAACCGCCACTGATATTGAAAATTGATTTACCCTGGACTATCATACAAACCACCACTGATATTGAAAATTGATTTAACCTGGAATATCACACGAACCGCCACTGATGCTGAAAATTGATTTACCCTGGAATATCACACGAACCGCCACTGATGCTGAAAATTGATTTACCCTGGAATATCATACAAACCACCACTGATGTTGAAAATTGATTTACCCTGGCATATCATACGAACATCCACTGATGCTGAAAATTGATTTACCCTGGAATATCACACGAACCGCCTCTGATGGTGAAAATTGATTTACCCTGGACTATCATACAAACCACCACTGATATTGAAAATTGATTTACCCTGGAATATCACACGAACCGCCACTGATATTGAAAATTAATTTACCCTGGAATATCATACAAACCACCACTGATATTGAAAATTGATTTACCCTGGAATATCACACGAACCGCCACTGATATTGAAAATTGATTTACCTTGGAATATCATACGAACCGCCACTGATGCTGAAAATTGATTTACCCTGGACTATCATACAAACCACCACTGATATTGAAAATTGATTTACCCTGGAATATCACACGAACCACCACTGATATTGAAAATTGATTTACCCTGGAATATCACACGAACCGCCACTGATGCTGAAAATTGATTTACCCTTGAATATCACACGAACCGCCACTGATGCTGAAAATTGATTTACCCTGGAATATCACACGAACCGCCACTGATGCTGAAAATTGATTTACCCTGGACTATCATACAAACCAATACTGATATTTAAAATTGATTTACCCGGGAATATCATACGAACCGCCACTGATATTGAACATTGATTTACCCTGGAATATCACACGAACCGCCACTGATATTGAAAATTGATTAACCCTGGACTATCATACAAGCCACCACTGATGTTGAAAATTGATTTACCCTGGAATATCATACGAACCGCCACTGATGCTGAAAATTGATTTACCCTGGAATGTCACACGAACCGCCACTGATATTGAAAATTGATTTACCCTGGAATATCATACGAACCGCCACTGATGTTGAAAATTGATTTACCCTGGAATATCACACGAACCGCCACTGATGTTGAAAATTGTATTACTATGCAAAAATAAGGCAGTTTCGAGAAGAACAAGTATAGGAACAGCGCTTTTTTGACCCTTTTTATAGAAAAAACCCCAAAATTTTTATACTCCAAGGTTGCACTTCCCACAATTTTATTTTGATCTCGCATGAATGACGTTTAGGATAGAACTGAACTGTTTGTTTGTTGTTTTTTTTTTAGAATATGGAATCCGGATAAGTAATAACTTACAAAAAAGCTCAAAAATCGGTCACAGGATGAATTATTTTTAAACACGATTAAGCATTTGTTCAAAAGGCACCATTGACTGGAGAAGAAAAAGTTAATCTTGTTTTAAAGAGATCTGAAAAGTTCATTTTAATTTTGTTTGACATTTTGGGTGTGATTTTCTCAATTTAACATAAGCATAGAACACAAGTTAGACAATGACACATAGAAGCAGGCAAAGTAGTTCTTGGCCTTCTTTTTTGCCTTCTCTTGTGCAATAAGCACATTTTTTTGTAGCTATCTACTATGCAATAATCACCATCTTTTTAGCCTTCTTGGATATGGCCATCGGGTTTTTAGCCTTCTGCTGTGTAAAAAGCATTGAGTTTGCTACAAGGATCATCCTCTTTTTAACCTTCTCTTGTGCAATAAGCACATTTTTTGTAGCCATTTATTATGCAATAATCACCGTCTTTTTAGCCTTCTTGGATAAATGGCCATCTAGTTTTTAGCCTTCTGCTGTGTAAAAAGCACTGTGTTTGCTACAAGGATCATCCTCTTTTTAACCTTCTTTTGTGCAATAAGCACATTTTTTGTAGCCATCTATTATGCAATAATCACCGTCTTTTTAGCCTTCTTGGATAAATGGCCATCTGGTTTTTAGCCTTCTGCTGTGTAAAAAGCACTGTGTTTGCTACAAGGATCATCCTGTTTTTAACCTTCTCTAGTGCATTAAGAGTCGTGTTTGTTGCCTTCTCTTGTCCATTAATCATCGTGTTTGCAACCGTCTCTTGCCTTCGTTGGTAACGCTATCGTACTTTGTAGCCTTCTCGTCAACAATAAACATCGTGTTTTGTAACCTTCTCGTGTCCAATAAGCATCATATTTTTAACCTTGTCGTCAACAATAAGCATCGTGTTTTGTAGCCTTCTCGTGTGCAATGAGCATCGTGTTTTGTAGACTTCTCGTGTGCAATGAGCATCGTGTTTTGTAGACTTCTTGTGTGCAACAAGCATCGTGTTTTGTAACCTTCTATGGCACAGTTGTCATCGTGATTTAAGCTTCTTTTGTACAATTAAAGAACATGTTTTAACAGATAATAAAAAAATAAAACAATGAGTTATTTTCATCGTTGCTGCCATATACGGAGTGTTCTCTATGAGCTATGTGCCTACTGTAAGTGGGTCTTTTCAGCAGGTGTAATAAAATGTGTAATACCAATTTGGAAACACACTTCTGGCATCTGTAAACCTAGGTTTTGGCCACAAAATTAGACAGGATTCCCAAATTTGTAGAACAGTAGTAGAGTTGATGTGATTTAAAAACTGCACCCAATCCCTCTTTATAACGCTCTTTATAAACTTTATAACTTTATATTATCAGAATCGTGAAATATTCACCGATATTGAACACCTTCATATTGTATCCCACGTGCAAAGGAACCATTTTCTAACGTAAACAATTTTTTTTTTGTGAATGAACTAAAGCAGATATTTCATGGACGGCCACATACCAGCAAATGTTTCATAGACTGACACATACAAACTGCTTTGGCACATTCCGCGTTTACTTTTTGATACAATGTTTCAATTTTAACTATATATTGACGCTATACAGGTTCCTCACAGTAAAATGCAAGTTATACATATAAACTGTCTTCTTTAGCTGTTAATAAAAATGGACAAAAATATACTTACAATTTTACATCCTGAATTTCCTCAAAAAATATATATATTTTCGTAAGTGTGTAAATCTGAATTAGATGAGCCATGTCATGGGTTCTCAACATTGATTACACATTTTGAAATTGTACTGTAATTTCGAGTATATTCAAAGTAGTTACATCCTCCTTACTGCACTCAAAATGAAATAAACATTAAATTCCACAGCGTGTTTTCGATAATTGCAATGGAAAGACTTCATAATTTTCCCACATTGTAATTTGAATCATTCAATGACAGAAAAGAAAAACGCATGCTGATGTCAACACAATTCAAAACATTAAATTGGTAGACGTTGCTGGAAACCGATGCAAGTCACTTCATGTAGATAAATCCAGACCATACTCAAAAGTCAAAAGATTGCGTTGAATCGACAAAACACCAAAAGGTATTCATTCTACATCAAATGGAAAAGTTGTTGAAATGCGAATTCATTAACAATATTACTCCAAATTTCAATTTTAAGTACAGCAAGCGTCCTTTTCTTTCGAAACTTACGTCTAGCGCGCGACCAACTTCATATTTATCTGGGTGGGGTTATGCGCTTATTATTAATGTTGTGTAATGATCCATCAACGCTTATTTATTTAGTTCGGAATACGGCATACATTTAGTTACTTTGTTTCTTTCAGTGTATTTTTGTTTATATGTTTATGCCTTGTGAAGAATAAGAAATGAGCATATAATAAAAAGGTTACTGTATTTGTATGGGAAATTATGAAATCGTTTTGTCGGAAGGATATACTGTACTCCCAAGGTCGTACAGTATATCCTTCCGAAAAACTCGTTCATATTTTCCCATACAAATGCAGTAAACCTATAATTAGTTACTTTAATATACCCATTTGATAATTTACATACATGTAAAATGTGTAATAAAGCATCATACAAAGGAAAGACGCTACAATCTAGGCTCCCCAAATGTATTTCAGTTTTTCGCTACATTATTCTGAGGTTGCTTCCAAAATATTAATCAGGATCTGACGAAATGCGATAAGCACAATCTTACATTTGTACCAGTGCCCCAGAAGGTCGATTGATCTAAGGCACTCGCCTTTAGAGATCACTGACATTTCCTCTGTCTGCGTGGGTCAGAGTCTCAGGCTTGGCCAGTGTGTGTGTGTGTGTGTGTGTGTGTGTGTGTGTGTGTGCACATATATATATATATATATATATATATATATATATATATATATATATATATATATATATATATATATATATAAAATACAAATCATATGGCGAATAACAACCCTCTCAAGCGTACTGGATCCAACAAGGGATCACGTGTGTCAGGGATTAATTAAAATATATGCAATAAACTGACGACGAACAGTACGAAACTAGTAACTAACTAGCCTAAGCGCTTTCGACTCTTAATGAGTCTTTTTCAAAGGCAAATACAACACATAGTTACGACAAACAAATAAACACAAAAACGTTGTGTTTGTAAACCTCTACATTTCTGTCTTCACATGTGCTAAAACTATAAATACAACCAGCTTGTATAGACTAGTTGCGGAAACTGAAAACGTTGTATAATTCCCTAAAAGTCTACAAGCCAAAGCGACATCTATTTTTACTTTGTGTACATATGTAACGCAGATTATATCCCGGATATTTGATTCTATACCGGTTATTCTTATAGTAAAAATTGAAGGATAATAAGAAGATTTAGAAAATGTTAAATTCTACTAGTGCATAGTTTTCATTTTCTAGTCTTCTTGGCTTAGACCGCTTGGTTTCAATGTTCTAAGGCGGCGTATCCAGTATGATTCCTTTTCCTTCCTGGTTTCGGAACTCCAGCTGTGGTTGTTAGCAATAGCGATAAGTATTATATCACTGAAAGTGTGGCCAGGGGAGGAGAAGTGTTCTGCGACTGGGCTTCTGTACAGCTTTTTTGTCATCCAATCAGATCTATGAAGGTTTATCCTTTTGTGTAGCTTTTCAGTTTCTCCCACGTACTGAAGGCCACAGATCTTACATGTGATGAGATAAATCACATTCTCTGTTTTGCACGTTTTGTTTGGACCATGTATGTTTAATTTTTCTTTAGTCACTGTGCTAGTGAATGACTTGGTCTCTATCATATGTTGACAGGTTTTGCATTAAACCTAATACTTCCGAACAAACCTGTAGTAGCTTACCGGGGACCAAAAAACCTAAAGGACATCCTAGTCAGGGCCAAGCTAACGCCAATCGCTAGTCAAAACCAACCTAGTCAATCTGGACCCTGTGGCGATAAAAGATGCAAAACCTGTCAACATATGATAGAGACCAAGTCATTCACTAGCACAGTGACTAAAGAAAAACTAAACATACATGGTCCAAACAAAACGTGCAAAACAGAGAATGTGATTTATCTCATCACATGTAAGATCTGTGGCCTTCAGTACGTGGGAGAAACTGAAAAGCTACACAAAAGGATAAACCTTCATAGATCTGATTGGATGACAAAAAAGCTGTACAGAAGCCCAGTCGCAGAACACTTCTCCTCCCCTGGCCACACTTTCAGTGATATAATACTTATCGCTATTGCTAACAACCACAGCTGGAGTTCCGAAACCAGGAAGGAAAAGGAATCATACTGGATACGCCGCCTTAGAACATTGAAACCAAGCGGTCTAAACCAAGAAGACTAGAAAATGAAAACTATGCACTAGTAGAATTTAACATTTTCTAAATCTTCTTATTATCCTTCAATTTTTACTATAAGAATAACCGGTATAGAATCAAATATCCGGGATATAATCTGCGTTACATATGTACACAAAGTAAAAATAGATGTCGCTTTGGCTTGTAGACTTTTAGGGAATTATACAACGTTTTCAGTTTCCGCAACTAGTCTATACAAGCTGGTTGTATTTATAGTTTTAGCACATGTGAAGACAGAAATGTAGAGGTTTACAAACACAACGTTTTTGTGTTTATTTGTTTGTCGTAACTATGTGTTGTATTTGCCTTTGAAAAAGACTCATTAAGAGTCGAAAGCGCTGAGGCTAGTTAGTTACTAGTTTCGTACTGTTCGTCGTCAGTTTATTGCATATATATATATATATATATATATATATATATATATATATATATATATATATATATATATATATATATATATATATATGAATGAGAAAGCTCGCCAGTAGCTTACCGTTGTGTCTTCCTCCACCGGATATACTGGCCGCCATGTGCTGAGAAATGGCGTTAACTCAACAAAAGCAACAACAATAACGTTTGCGCTTATTTAAAAAAAATATAAACAACTCGTCGAATAATTTCAGTCTTTTGCTTATTCCTCGAATTTTATAAATATCATTTTTAACTGAGCACTTGCTAAAGGTCCTATATTCATTTTCTTATATCTGAGTAAAGTCTCTTTGTGGAGGATGTCTGACCTTATGAACTAGCTTCATCGAACACTGGTCAATAAGAATTCACAATCTCGAAATTTAGTCTGTAATTGAATTGCCGAATAACTTTCGAACAGATGCAATCTTAGGATTCCCATTACTTTCGATGATCGATTACACTGTTTTGTCAAATTTATCTTAGTACACAGAAAAGCTAATACTAAGTATCATCATTTAGGGGCATTTAATGTTGATGGGTGGATGTACTAAAAAAGATGACAGTAGGCAGAATCATAGCTTATTAAAATAAAAAGAACGCGCATCATGACGGATGCAGAACTAACCTAAGGATTGGAGTATTCCATGTCCTGACTTCGATGATATATATATATATATATATATATATATATATATATATATATATATATATATATATATATATATATATATATATATATATATATATATATATATATATATATATATATATATATATATATATATATCGATGATATATATATATATCGATGATATATATATATATATATATCGATGATATATATATCGATGATATATATATATATATATATATATATATATATATATATATATATATATATATATATATATGTATCATGGAAGTCAGGACATAGTTACAATCTTAGGATTGTGTGTGTGTATGTGTGTGTGTTTTCCTCTTGAATATATGTTTCATGTTTAAATATGTTTGAAAATAACGAATCTGTATGAAGACGGAGCACATTATTCGAGTTTCTGTTTTAAATTCTTCTAGAGAAGCAGACAGGTACGATTCATTTCCAAACAATTTTCTTGGGCAAATTATTTGATTTAATTAGCATGATCTCTTCTGTTAATTTCATCTAGGCAAGTTTTACAAAATACGCCGTCTACAATAACAACATTGGCTGGTTTAGAGTTAATTGCCAAATTTTCCCTGATGAGTATAAACTATTGACGCAAAAGTCTGCACGCGATAAGACAAGATGCCGTAGTCATTAACTGCGTAATTATCTTAGATTCTCCTATTAGTAGTTTAATTTAGGACCTAAATTGACACAGGTCTGGTTTGTTTATGCGGTTTTTGAGGTAATCTGAGATAGCTGATATGCAACGAAAATAAACCGGAGAAGCAAAGAATAAAATAAACCAAGGCGGAAGTCTGTTTAATAGTCTAAAGTCTGTCAACACCTTATAGTTTAAAACATTAATGGGATGATTTCACCCCGTTGATGACAGATAAATGTTATTAGTTTGACTTCTCTTTCAGCTGGTTTGTGTAAACTTTTTAAGGGACACAGACGTTGGAGAGGAATGCATGCGCCTCGAATTAATTTGAGTTTTCATACCCTTACAAAACGCTACTGTACACAAAGTGCCTGCAAACACAATGATACGAATATGTAAGTGTATACTGCACAAGCAATGCGATTTTTTTATATGCATTTATCCAGACTCAACAATTATAATATATATCTCACTTTGTGGTAAAAGCGTTCTTGTATTCGTGGTTAAAATATGAAAGCGTGGAAATGACATATGTCAAAACTATTATCTCTGCCAAGATGTCAAAATATCATGGCCACGACGTATTATTTTGTGTCCACGATATACAAAAAAAAATTTCGTTAGTACGAAATATTTTGTCGTGATCAAGAGATAATATTTTTTTTACTGATGTCCTTTACTTCCTTGTGTATAAAAGTATTGCATGTTAGCTACTGATAGTATTACTATTTAATGAATGTACGAGATCAGAGAATAAAGGCAAGCTTCCGATTATTTATTTTGGTCAAACTGAATTATTAAACAAAATTGATAATCGAATTTGACTATGATCTATATTCTGTAAAAACAATTTTCACACATCGATTTTTTTTACTAAGAAATGTAAAAGTTATAAAAGCTGTTTCCCTTCCGTCAAATGAATTAATCATAACAAACATAAATATAAATAAAAACAAACTTCCTTACAAACCACTTCCTATGTTCATACTGTTTGACTCAGAGAGTATTTGGAAGTGTGGACGCGTTCGTTTTGAGCTGCCAACAGCGTCATATTGATCATTCAATGTAACAAAAGTGCTGATAAGTGACAAATGACAGGGCAAAGTACGCTGACTCTAGGGTTAAATATACGATGCTCTTTAGAGCTTTTGCAAAGCTGCAATAAAGAAGTGAAGAATGAGAAGAGGTAATATTTCCTTCCTTTTTGCTGGATAAAAAAAAAATAAGCTTGTTGTGGAAGTGACGTTTCGAGAAAAGAGCCTCACATTTTTGGGATAAAATTATAAATTAGCCATAAAGCAATAATAAATGAAATATCAAGGTGTGTGTGGCGTAAAGTTTTCCATAAAGTTTACTAACATTATAGATGACATGTGTAAATAAATAAAATCTATAGAACCCGGATGAAGTCCCTGACAAAAATGAAGCCGCTATGTGACCGTCACGCATATATTATGACTAAAATATTTGAAAATTAAAATCATCATTTTACGATTTAATTGGTCTCAAGCTTATAACATATAGACGTCATGACTACCATCTAGAATAAATGTTCGTACTGCATGTCAGGAATCTGAAAGCTGATGAAGTCCTTTACAGAACCCAAATTTTGGACAATTATTTCCATTTCCACTGATTATCAATGTCAAGAATAAAAACTCATTACATGTATGAAAATATAATATGACAACGAAATCAGGTATGATTTTCAAAGACATGGAGTACAAAATTAGTAGAATTTTTACAAAATAAAACAAACAGTCCTTCGAAATACTGTTTGAGTAATTTTAAATGTTTTTTTGTTTGTGTGTGTGTGTGACTTTGATTTTTATCGTAGTTTAACAAATTTAGTCATATTGCTAAGATGTCTAACTTCTTATTGTTAAGCACAAAACGAGGTGGCTGCTAGTACTATTTTTTAAATTAAGTCTTTGGTATGACAAGGTCAAGGTTCGAACTCGCAACCTTCCGCAGAGTAATTTTGATGTTTTGTTAGTTGATATTATATTAACATGTGCATAATTTTTATTTCATTATGTTTTGTCTTCACAGTGAACGGTCTCCATATCCACTTCCCCACGAGCGTTTCTCGAGAGAAATATGGGCCTTGTTGAATAAGCTATTATCAACAAGAAACTCATATTACGTTCAGGACTTCACTGTACAATAACACCATCTATAAACAAGAAACGAATGTTTCCAGGGGTGCAACTTCCGACCACAAGGAGCCTGCAATGGGTGGAGAGTGTGGATGGGTGCCAAATCCAGTGTTATTGCAGTAGGAGACCCATTTCCGACTTTTTGTACTAACGTAACTACTGTCATTGCAACGCAGAAGTGGGTGGGTGGGTGGGTGAATTTAAGATTATTATTATTATTATTATTATTATTATTATTATTATTATTATTATTATTATTATTATTATTTAAAGATTTAAAGTTAGGCCTCTGAATATTTGAATTCTTCCATAAATAATGCAATTATTGAATCTTTTATATTTCCTAACTGATACGAACTCTTCGGTAAAGTTAATAAAATCTCTCTTGAATTCAATATCGTGGCAAAGTGTCTATGCATCGCAAGACTTTAAAAGACAGACAAGTAAAAGCTCCATAAAACAAGCAGAGAAATCAGGCTTTGATAGGTTCGTACTTTTTTGTGTAATTTACGAAATGTCTATTTTATTATTCCTATGTTTTGTTTTATTCCACTTGTTCTTGTTAACCAGCGTTAGCAGTGATGTAAAACTGTTTCATGTAACATCATTGATCATAAAGAAAAATAATATATAGTTTGCTTGGCCTTTTCAGGAGTACAAAAACCAAAACATCATAGGCAATAGGAATGGCCAAAACATCATAGACAATATAAATGGTAAAAATTTGGGGCGTTAATTGGCTTGTTCCCAAAATAACTCTTCAGTTTTCAAAATAATTTTATATTTTAGTGACGTCAATGAAACAGCTCTAGTCCATATTATAAACTCAAATATATTATATTTGAAAATATTTAACTGTAACATAGAGAGGCCCGTAATATGCACCCAGTGTACTCTTGATACAAGGGGTTAGGTAAATGCTTCATGTAAAAGCGAACTGGCTTAAGCATACAAGAGGTAAAAAAAAAAAATGCTTCACCTTGGCGACTGCTGAAAAGGGGCGATCTTTCAAATGGGTTAAATTTTAAAATGATTTCATGATGCAGGCTTACTTTTTGGTCCTTTGGGTATGATACCGTATGCCGGAATGCTTAGAAGTGGATGGTACAGCAAGGCTGTATTTAGAGACTTCAGTCCGTCAAACCAGTATGTAAACTGCAATAGAAAAAATTGCTATAATCGATTTTCGAGAAGTAGCACGTGTGCCATGCAATCTGTCCATTTTTTTTAAATACGCAATTTTACCAAAATAAATCTGAAACAAAATTCTTATCATATCATCGGAATTATTAATCAAATGGAAATTATGAAGTATTGCTAATTTATTTAACACACTCCCAACGCAGGCACGCATGCACACAGACATACATACATACATACATACATACATACATACATACATACATACATACATACATACATACATACATACATACATACATACATACATACATACATACATACATACATACATACATACATACATACATACATACATACGTATCGGACACTTCCTAAAAAGGAAAGAAAATGCTTCTGCATTGATTCCAGATTATTTTTATATCTATTTAGACACATAATTATAAGAATATAATCAAACAGGTTAAAGTTAAAATTCATTCCAGTCAGGAATCGATCCTATGCCAAAATTGACGTCACCTATCCCATAGCTCTCATGCATCGCATCCCACTGGACAATGCATTCACCAGCTGTATTCGTATTCAGCGATACGTGGCTTTAGACAACAAGTTTCTCATAAAATGGAATATTTTTCATTTCTTAAAACATAAGTATTTCAAAATTTTATTCCAGCGTAACTTTTTCTTAATCATAATAGTTAAATTTTCTCTTATAAGGCATATCTGGGGTGTATATTAAACATAGTATTAATATCAGAAAACGAGCCATATTTGCGTGACTTCATATTGCTTCGAAATTGTATCGTAACAAGCATCAATGTTCTGGCATAGGAGAGCTAACGTGAAACTCTCAGATATTTTGTTTTGACACGTATCACTCTACACTCACACGATAACGAGGATCAGGAGGAATACTTCATTTTGACAGATAGCTGCAAACCAGTCCATAAACCAAATTTCTTCTGGCTCCCAAGTCTACCTAATACTGACACGGAACGCCGACTTCCGTTCAACGAGGGTGAACAAATTCCGGGTTTTGACAGTTAATTAACAAGAATGGTTTACATACATAGGTGAATGGCGCAGTTCTACATCATGTTGTGATGAATCATTAGGGGTAAATCATTTATATGTGCCAGAACTTTATTTCAACAAGGATGAAGCAGATTGAAAATTGACAACAATTGTACGTGCTAATATACCCACAATTATTCTTTGCTACGGCTGTACGAAATTTATATTAAGGATCTACCACTAAGCGACTTTGATTCTATTCTCATTTTACTTTTACAGCAAAACACAGCTAGGATACATTTCACAGTCTTCACTGCAGAAGTAATATAAATCATTATATAATCATTCGAATGACATTTCAATATATTCCGTCACTGGTGACCATTCCGTTCTTTTTCCGGTATATTCCCCCATCCAATAGCGGGCTGATTAATCCAACGATCCACATAAACTATACCATTCATCATCAAATATATTCTTTGATCAACCATAACCATAAATACTCTAGTGTCTCCTTCAAAGAAAGCCCGATATATTCCATCATTGTGAAGAATTATTCTGACTACTTTCCATGAAGAAAGTAGTCCAGATAACATTTAATGACGTTCATCATCTGCTTTAAAAATATCTCCCGATGACTACCCAGTATATTCCGTAATCCCTCGTACTATCTCAGTAACAACACGACATATTCCGTTATCCCTCGTACTATCTCAGTAACAACACGACATATTCTGTCATCAACGCTAAGGAACACAGCCACTAATAGAAACTGCGTTACATTACGGGAACAACTTTGACTTCCCGCTATTTAACGTAATTGACAGATACTTTTTCTTGTGGCACAAGATAATTTCGCCATTTACCGAAACTTTCCGTGGGACTATCCGATTTATTTCCTTATTGACATGAACTGTTTCGTAACATTCTGGTGACTGGTATACTGTACTCTATAACTGATCCAAACTGTTCTGTGTCTGCCTTGCTACTTTTAATCTAGTCTATTCAAACTATAATATGTCTGTCTTACTACTTTTAATGTAAGTAAATGATAAAAGCTGAAAGATTATTTTAAACTGAGGTTATAAACAATAAGGTTTTTTTTAGAACGCAATTAATATATATGACACAAATAAATTATATTCGAAATCTCAATTTAAAAACAATCCAGTTTTAATATATACACAAGCAATCATACAAGAGTTGTTATCATCATTCGCATATTTCACGCTTTGCCGATTGTATCGTTCCTTATGAATGTCATATAAAGGAAATTAATTGTCATGCATTGGAGCTCAATTTACCTTTGGGAAAGTCTTCGTGTTGGTGTATGCTTGTAGTGGGGTGTGGATATGAGAGAGAGAGAGAGAGAGAGAGAGAGAGAGAGAGAGAGAGAGAGAGAGAGAGAGAGAGAGAGAGAGAGAGAGAGAGAGAGAGAGAGAGAGAGAGAGAGAGAGAGAGAGAGAGAGAGAGAGAGAGAGAGAGAGAGAGAGAGAGAGAGAGAGAGAGAGAGAGAGAGAGAGAGAGAGAGAGAGAGAGAGAGAGAGAGAGAGAGAGAGAGAGAGAGAGAGAGAGAGAGAGAGAGAGAGAGAGAGAGAGAGAGAGAGAGAGAGAGAGAGAGAGAGGAGAGAGAGAGAGAGAGAGAGAGAGAGAGAGAGAGAGAGAGAGAGAGAGAGAGAGAGAGAGAGAGAGAGAGAGAGAGAGAGAGAGAGAGAGAGAGAGAGAGAGAGAGAGAGAGAGAGGGGGGAATGAATCAAACAGCTATTTTTATTATCGAAGAATATGTCATGCTGAAAACACACGTTTTCGGTCGCCTTGCATTTTAAGTACTTCTAAATTATTTACGGCCGCTTCAATGAAATGTATGTTTCATTGTGCAGCATATCACGAAACATAAAAGCCCAACCAATCCACACTCGTGAAAACTTCGTAAAGCTGTTTAGTAGTTTAATATTTGTGATATGCATAAGCATGTAAATGTTTGTAATAATAAACAATTAATCTTTAATTATTTTCAATATTACAGTCTATACTAAATTGTGACCAGTGTATTGTCTTAAATCATCCGCTTTCTTTTCGTCGTAGCTTCTTTGGTAAACTAATTAATAAACAAATACTTGAATACCATTTTTTCACGAAGTGAGCTTTCGGATCCTCATAATAAAGTTGCTTATTTATGTTCTTCAAGTATTTTGTAACTAAACTTGAAAATGTACAAATGTACTTGAATACATAAACACATACATGACTATAAGGGATTCTAAGGAACTAACTGTAGGAATAAATCATACACTATATGGTTAAGTGCACACACACACAAACACACACACACACACACACACATATATATATATATATATATATATATAAAATATATATATATATATATATATATATATATATATATATATATATATATATATATCTGTACTTAAGACTAATATCGGAGACAAAAGAAACCCAGAATTAAAGCAATATGCTACAATTAAGAACTCTCGCGTCGGCTGACCAAGTTTTTTAACAAGAAACTCGTAAAATTAGTTCCTGTTATTGGATTATATAATTAGCAAACATTTCCGGTGCATCTCTCTCTCTCTCTCTCTCTCTCTCTCTCTCTCTCTCTCTCTCTCTCTCTCTCTCTCTCTCTCTCTCTCTCTCTCTCTCTCAGCAGACATATATTTCTTTTAGGGCCATAAACTATTGCAAATGCAATATAAATATGTGTGCCAGGGTTGAATAGAAACACCATCAACAGGTTTCCATGGTGGGTTTCTAATTCCATCTGAATATATATCTGTATACTTTACTTTCTAAACACAGGTGACTTTTATTTATTAAGATCCCCTTTAAGACTTGCAATAGATGGAAAACTCTCTCCTATTAATTCTTATTTTACTGGAGACGCTGAGGCGTTTACAGCAACAACAACACTATTTCACAGTATCATGGTCCTAGTTTTCTTTGGTCTTTAGTATTACTATGATGAGACTACTTCATTGACTTTGGATCTTAAAAACTTTCCGCATTATTATTATTATTATTATTATTATTATTATTATTATTATTATTATTATTATTATTATTATTATTATGTGGTAGTAGCATAAGTAATAGTGGTAGTAGTTTTCAATTCCATGACAGTTCATTTAAAAAAGTCATATTCTATTTAACCTTGCGTAGCAGGGTTTTTCTTGATGTTGCACTAGTTGAACTATATGAATGACAACTTCAATAGTCTTCACGAAGACAAACGTCAATTAGTTCCGTACTTGAGAGAAAATTGAACAAATCGGAATTTTGTAACATGTCAGAATTCATTAAGTCTTGATCTAGTGGAAGGAAATCCCTAAAAGCCGATGAGTTATGTAAAACACCTATGTTAATGGAAGTCGGTGTTCAATTCCAGAAGGGCCATGTAGTATGTTATTGAATTTCAAAGTGAATAATTTTCTGTAGCCATTTCAAGATCATCCGGTACGTTTTGTATTAATTCCAGACATAACCGCTGATTAGAACGAAGAAATATTTTTATATGTGCGTTTTACTTATCTTTACTTTTCGTGCCCTTGCCAAAGAGACCCAACCAATAAGAGCCGCAGAATGGCCATGAATGTCTTGCATTGTTGTGTTGCATATTGCCCATCTGGCAGTGAGCGCGACGCTTGATCAGACGCCGTCTATAAAAGATAAGCCTGTTTTCATTCCCCAAATGATTCAAATGTAATCGACAGCAAAGGTTTGTATCCGTCAGTTTCTCGCGATGATTCAATGACATCGGCGAGGTCATGACCTGTTATATAGCATGATGATTCATGCACAATTTGCTGATGTGATGCGTATGGAGTGGAATATTTAAAGGAAAAGCGACTATTAAAATACATTGCAACTTTTAAATCAGGGAGAAAATTAGAATTTGTACGAAGTTTAGCTTCCTGATACTATTAACACGCATACACACCACACTACACACACACACACACACACACACACGCATATATATATATATATATATATATATATATATATATATATATATATATATATATATATATATATATATATATATATATAGAGAGAGAGAGAGAGAGAGAGAGAGAGAGAGAGAGAGAGAGAGAGAGAGAGAGAGAGAGAGAGAGAGACTATTTTCGCCCTAAATGTCACCGTTGTCCATAGGGTGGAGTAATTAAAGTACTAAAGTCCATTCCCGTTCGCAGTTTTAGTGACTAGCTGTCTTGACCATTAATACAGCACTCATGGGTCAATATTAATATAGTGATAATAAGGAATCTAAGTCATCAGAGCACATCAGTGTCTCGTAATAAAACTTTGCGCGATAATCATAAATAAAACATCATATTTTTTGTCTGTTGTACATCGGAAATCTTTCACAACTGAATAGATTTAATAGCAGTTTATTCTCGGATGAAACATTTTAACCCGTTTTGCAAGAAATTGCTTATAACAGATAAATCTGATAGTTTTCATTAAGTGGAAAGGTCAACGATAATGAATTTTACATACCGTTTCAAGATCACCGATGAAGAAAATTATGCATTTTTACAGTCTGAAACTAAAGCTAATATTTACTAAACGTTTTGAACAGAATCTTGTGACATATTTTCAGCTTCATTTGCATGATTAAACTTGTAGGAAATTATGTACATATTTGCACCATGATGAGGGGTCACTTGACACCACCACCCGACCTAAACTTAGGGAGGCCATGCATTTACAGGACGGAAACAATTCATATATAATTGTGTTAATGGGAGGCAAATATTTCGCCACACTGGCCTAAACATAAAATTTAAAATGAGAGACGGACGAACTGAAAAGGTGTGTGTGTGTGAGAGAGAGAGAGAGAGAGAGAGAGAGAGAGAGAGAGAGAGAGAGAGAGAGAGAGAGAGAGAGAGAGAGAGAGAGAGAGAGAGAGAGAGAGAGAGAGAGAGAGAGTCTTTTTGTCTGAGGCATGTTTGTATTGTAAACAACAACTTTGTTATTGGATGCCGTCACACCAGTATGTGAGCAGTTTATCGTTTATTCAATCATCTTGAAAGGCCAAACATCTTTTCCTCAGATTTTATATTTAATTATGTTCAGAAGACAATCTTAGCTCAAAAATTAGCGCATGTACAGTAAAGTTGTTTTCTTTTTCTTTTCATTATTGTTCTGTAATCCAGCACATTTTGTTTGTTCACATGTTTAACCAAGACCCTAACTAAGAAGCAAGTTAATGTATTTATAGTCTATTTAGGACGAATTCGTCAGTTTCTTTGACACGAACGTTTGCACACATATTGCACATATCTAATACAGTCGAAATATAAGTGAAACTATTTAATGTAACAATTGAGCGGATAAGATTGCCAGGGAACCATGACGTTGTTCTGGTTCGTCACGCGGTTTTTATTTTCCCCTTCCATGTTTTAAACAATGACAATGATCGGAAAGTCTACAGACGTCTTCTTGCCATATGTCTATGCAAACATGATCAAGATTTAATAACCTATAAAATCCAAGATATATTAATATCTAAACACTTTAATACCCTCTTGTACCGAGTAAATTTAAGTTTGGTATCGCAAGAGTAGAGGAACTACTTATGAACGATTCATCTGATAGACACCGAAAATCATTCAAAACTTAAAAACTGAAAATATTAGATAGAAGTTCATTCTCTGATGCAACACACTCTCTCGTGTTGTACACGTTAGAAATGTGATGAAAGATATACGGCTATAATACGAATATTCTAACAAAAGTACATAACTCTGCAAATAACGGAATACTCGTCGGTATGGTAAAAAATGTTCTGGCAATTCTATCTACAATATTTCTGGTGGGGGGTGGGTGAGATGACTGGCACACGTTTTTCTATCAGGTTCCTCACTTATCAGATAGTCTGAAAACATAACCCAACGCAAATACACTAGTCTATTACCTTAATCTAAAAGACGAGGACCAAATTACTTGATGATTTACACAGGGAAAAAAAGTAAACGATCAAACAAAGATAGCATATTAGATGACTGAAGAAAGACAAGGTCAGACGGTTATTGGTTTGGGAAAAGCTCTATCTGAACTTTTTATAAGTAAAGGGATATATTTGTTTGCAATTCATCGTCTGCTATATTACTTGATATTTTAGCTACGTATAAAGTAGTTTAAGATTCGATATTTCGAAATGACCTCCCTAAATATGTATAATGTATCTGATGTTGAAAATAGTATTTCCTGAATTTCACTAAATCAAACCGAATACGGATTTATAATTGTGATTAAAATATGGTACATCAGATTCATACACAGTATACTTAAACGATATTGCAACTAAGTGTTTTGTATATCAACAAAGTATTTTTTCCTAAACTTGAACAGTCGTCTACTAATATAATTTTTTGAATCCCACCGAGCAAACTAAATTAAGAAATGATTTTGTTTCATTACTACCATATTGGCTGTCTCGTTGTACAATTAATTTATTTTGTAAAATCACGTTAATTATTTACGTATAAATGATAAAACTTGCTTTAGATTGAGGCTGAGTAATATGGTAAAATTCAATATTAGCATACAAATTTAAGCCATGAAGCAGACGGCATCTATTGAACGATTGTTGATAAAATTTAGATGTATCCAACTTCGATATGATCGTACAGATTAGTCTATATTACAGACATATGTTGGTACTTGGCAATATTTTGGGTTAGGTAAAACCTGCTTTACTGGCAAGGACTGAATGTTGGCGTGGACCCATCTAAAAACTCGTTTCAATATGACTTTTAAGTCAGACGAAATCAAAACACAGGACAAGGATAGGCGAATGAAACCAATATTGTTTTGTCTGATGGAAATCTCAAGTTCTTGGTGTTAAAGTAGGTTGAAATATAGCATATGCAAACAGCCCGATTCTTCTGCAATCTATGCAATTGTCTGTTCTCGTTTGACATTCATGGGCTGAGTGGGTTATCGTAGACATTACAGTCATAATAGACTCGAATCATGCTATAAAAATAGTTTAGTTAAAGATAGTCCCATCGAAGTGGTTTGAACTTGATGATAAGAAAGAAAATGTATTGCTATAAAAATAAAAGAGAAAACGCAAACAAGAGCTGTACGTACGTCTTCGTGCACCTCGTTGATATTTGACACGTAATTCGGAGGAAACCCTTTGCATGAAATGTGCTTAGCCTCTCGTATACCACGCAAACAAGTCGCAGATCACTATTGTTTATACATACTTCAATCTGGAGTTTTGCCCCATAATTGCAAGTTAATTTCGAATTTTTGGATCATGACCTTGTGTCCTTGATACTTTATCAGTCGCATGTGCAGCAGCATATATTTGCCTATGTGTGTGTGTGTGTGAGAGAGAGAGAGAGAGAGAGAGAGAGAGAGAGAGAGAGAGAGAGAGAGAGAGAGAGAGAGAGAGAGAGAGAGAGAGAGAGAGAGAGAGAGAGAGAGAGAGAGAGAGAGAGAGAGAGAGAGAGAGAGAGAGAGAGAGAGAGAGAGAGAGAGAGAGAGAATAACGGTAGCCAAATCTCCTACAGGAACAACCTAACCCACTCAGCCATGTTAACAACCCTCGAAAAGGAAAGTAAAGTCGAAGGAAAGGACTAAAGGCGCACGAAAACGCCATCACCGGGCTGACGGAATATAACAATCTTCTGTATGTACAAACCAACTTTCATTTTAGAAATAGCTGGTTAGGGAACTGATACCTTCGAGCAAGACCGTCTATGCCCTTATTTGTGGCACTGGTTTGATTCTTGCCAGACTCCTTGTGATAGAATGAAAATAATCTCGATGACCTTTTGTAAAATGATTTGCTGATCATATGTAGCAAAAAGGCATGATTAGCAGTGTTTATCACAAACTATACGAAGGTGTAATAATAAAACTCCAGGTAATTTCCCGTCATTAATAGTATTTAAACAGGAATCAAAGAAACCATCAAGTAATGTTTCTCTATTTGGACAGAAACCGGATTGACAAAAGGTACTTAAGTCATCTTTTAGAAAGTATAATCAGAAATTTGAATTTAAAATATGCCGAGGTTACATTGGAAAAAGTTTATAATTGTCGACACTCAGTAAACTCAGTAATTCTAGCTTTTCCAATAATCTACCAAAGCATTTGTGTCTGGACGTAATAAATATATGTCAAATGTTCAATGATGCAGTCTATTGACATTTTTAATAGCTTAACAGACACGCCATTAAAGACAGTAGCCTTAGAATTATATACATTTACAATTTATTTTCAAGCAGATCTGCAGCAATTTATTTGGTTCTGAAGAAAACTTTCATTAGACATACGTTCTGCATTCAGCAGCTATGAATTTAAGTCCTTACAAATATATAATCCGGTGTCAAAGGTCGCCCAGTGGTCTGAAACTCGCCTTTACCGACCATTACCATCTCACCTCTATGTCAGTTCGAGTCTTGGGCTTAGCTAATATGAGAAAGCTTTCTAGTAGATTCCAATATGTCTGCGGTTGTTTGCTAGGTTTTCCCGGGTTCTTCCTCCACCAGTTTAACTGGTCGCCATCTATAGTATATCATGTGCTGGAATATAGCGTTAAACCCCACAACAACTACCTATCCCAATAATTCAGAAGAAATCATTGAAACTATTTCACAATTTTATTGAAGTCATTATCGACTTTCTCTCTCAACAATAACAAAGCCTGTATATGTATTTAAATCGGAAAGGTATAAAAAAAAATTTTAAATATGACTGCTGGGACTACTTTCCTTTCCCAATTATCCACCCTTATGAATTTTGTTGAAACTTATATTTTCATATTTAAGTTTATTTCAATTTTTCTTCCGTTTCATTCTTTGCTGTCTCCGACAGGCTGAACAGGTCTAAAAAAATAGGTCAAGAAATGAAAGCATGTTGGTGTCAAACAATGCATAAAAATGCAACATGTTTCAAGTATTATTTTTAAAATAAAATAGTTTCTATACGACATGGGGCTGTTATCGAACTAGACAGCAAACAAGCACAGACCACATAATTTGCGTTTGAATGCAAAAAGAGACAAAACAAAGAACGAAAATTCTTATAGACAACTCACTATCATTATGCATTAATTTGACGCCATACAACATCTGAAGTATTATATGTAAGGTACAAAAATTATCGTAAAATTTTCGAACTTATTTTAATCGACGTAGTTATAAAACCGTTAATCGCATTTGCACATCAGGAAGCAATGCAAAAGGAATAATGGGCGGTGTTTAACTTGAGAATATATAAGAAACAGAAAATCTGCATTTCTTGGTAACATATCAGGAACAGCTTCACTCGCGAAGTTGACAATACTGTTTCGACTTCACTTCTGAAAATACTACCTTATACCACTCATAACATGCAACTGTCAATGTCGGACCTACCTACCTACCTACCTACCTACCTACCTACCTACCTACCTACCTACCTACCTACCTACCTACCTACCTACCTACCTACCTACCTACCTACCTACCTACCTACCTACCTACCTACCTACCTACCTACCTACCTACCTACCTACCTACCTACCTACCTACCTACCTACCTACCTACCTACCTACATACCTACATACATACATACATACATACCTACATACATACATACATACATACATACATACATACATACATACATACATACATACATACATACATACATACATACCTACCTACCTACCTACTTACCTACATACATACCTACATACATACCTACATACCTACATACATACATACATACATACATACATACATACATACATACATACATACATACATACATACATACATACATACATACATACATACATACATACATACATACATACATACATACATACATACATACATACATACATACATACATACATACATACATTGTTACTTGACGGCTCGTTCTAAGTAACGTAAAAGTGAACACAACAAGCTTTATAAATTTTCACAATGATACAATTTTTTTACTAGAACACATAAAATGTAAATTATTTAAACAAGACATACGGTTTACAGAAATGATCCAAATTTTGTTCAAAATTAATTTATAAGTCCTGTAAAGAGTTCTAAACACAGTCTCAAAGAATGATGTTCCGGTCCAAAATGGCGGTTGACCACGTCAGACGAAGGCTAACAGCAAATTCCAGAATTTTCACAATAAACAATGTATGTGTTGTCCCATTCCAATATTAGGGAGAAAATGTCCAAATACGTAATGTTGTTCTCTATGAAAATGATAAAGACGAAGTGAAATATAGTTCCTCTTAACACGGCATGTTATTTTACGTAGACATAATGACAACTTCTTCTGGCACAACAAATTAAAAGTTGTATAACAGACTCGACAACGACAGTTTGTCCGGAACTGTTGACTCTCGACCAGGATTGTCTGTCCGTGACTGTCGACTCTCGACCAGGACAGTCTGTCCGTGTCTTTGCATGAATTACAAAAATCTCAAACATATATGGGATGGCTAATGCGTAGCCTGAACTGCACGCGCACGAGGAAGCATGCAATTTCCCAATACTTCTGAACATTCAGGAAAGCCTGACCCAGCATCAGCCTATCGCTCTCGTGGCCTTTCCTGAATCTTTACTTGCAATAAATTTGCTACCATACACAGCACGTGCTATAACGAGTCACATCTACGACTCAGCAAACACTGTTTTATCAAAAACATGTTGGACGACATTAATATAATGAAATAAAAAGAGACTTATTGATATAGTAACACACATACTTGTAACTCCAGGATTACAATATATATATATATATATATATATATATATATATATATATATATATATATATATATATATATATATATATATATATATATATATATGTTGATAGAAGTTCGTAGAGAAACTTAATTTTTACGGATATACGATATTGGATTCATCTGCAATATTTGATTTACAATGTTACCAAATGGATTTTATCGGCCGGGCTTCTTTTCTGTTCTAGAGTGCTTTAAATATTATCCTATTTATTTTTTGTATGAATTTTAATATATACATAGTTTATAAAAATTAATTACTTGCACTGCGGATGGTCCATCAATAGAAGCAATTTATTACACAAGACTTGGACAATTATAACAAAACTAAGACGCTTCATTAATGTTTTTTTTTTCTTTCTTTTTGTAATAACAGAGCTGCGTTAATTTTTACTGTAATCACAGATTCTAAATGTGTATAATATCACGATAATATCTCCTCAATATAAGCAAAGATCATTTTTTAAATTTTGTTATTCAGTGGCATTCGAAGCGTTTCTGATGCAGAATATTACTTCTGTTGCACCAAATAATATTTCGTTCGGTTGTTGCCTTCTCCAAGCACCCCGAGGGGTCCTTAGTCGCGAATTATATACGCATCTGTTTGGAAATAGCATCCAGTCAGGTACAGGTATTTGTGTATTTTTAGTATTACAAAGATAACGCCCAATATACTTAAGTCACTAGTAATAAAATAATAGGACAAATTATCAGTGATATTTCCCAGGAGAACTGTGCACGGCAGACTATCTTTAAGTAAACCTTGCTTTCTGACAAGGTCAACGCTTATACCTTGAAGAATCAACAGCTGGCATTATACATTTGGGTTTTCGTATCACAAGGTCACCAGTCTTAGAAATTATTTGAATAAAATAAAATGATATTTCGTTGTGTCATTTTTTTTTTAAATTCACATTTAAACCCTTTTCGTAGGTTTTAACAAAATGTGATTAAGTTTATTTATTTTCCTTAATTATTTATCCAGTCTATATTATTTTGCGCTACAAATTATTAACTTGCCAAAAATGATAATGCTTTGGTAAAAGCTTATGTGTGAATAGACAGACATTCTAATGATTACATAATCAGTAATAAACGTGATTGGATCTGTCATTGCATAGAGGAGATCTGATTTAAACAAGTCAAAAATGAATGTATTTAATCGAGTAAGTGAACAATTAAAATTTGTCGCGGGTGGCGAAGCCAGGAGTGAAAATACTCAAGTTCTTTTATACCATCGAAATAACAAATGTTAGCTATCCACTTGTAGCAAGCAAATTTACCTTTTATTTCATTCTCAAACATATTGGCTAGCATAATGTACCATATAGAGGACTGAAGTAGCAGATTCCTTCCTGTATCCCGTGCGATGTCGGCGATTTTAAGTTTATGTATTGTTGTGTTTTGGGAATTATTTGCAGACAAAATATAAGGAGTTGCATAATTATCCTTCACAATTTAAAATATTATAGCACATTATAAGAAAAAAAATCGCCTTGTTGGATTTCAACTCGATTCAAGGCGGCAATATTTACCTCTCAGCCTGTAAGTATTTAAGAATAAATTGGAATTTCACGGTTATCTAGATATTGGCAGTGAAATTAATTATCTTATTTCAATCCAGTGAATTATCACAATTATTTTCTGGGGAGGATCCATCAATTCACAGCCTAGTAAAAAAAAAATGTTTTTCTTTACACGATTCAAAACTAGCTCCATTATATATGAGAAACATTTGCAGAGGTAAGATACGGAATCGGTTTCTTAATAAGCCAAATAATTTATGAAACAAATCACATTTGTTTTTGTTTTGTCCGTCCATCAATTTAATGTAAAATCTGTTGACAGGTTTTCTTATATTTACTAACAACGTTTATATATGACATTAACGGGGTAAGATCGTTTTTTTCCCCCTGATATTTTTAGTTTCGTAATCTTCGGTATTTGATATTTTTATCGCAACCTTGGTAAATATTTTTGACGCATAATTCTTAATAAGTAAACACACACAAAAATGATCTCGTTAGAATCACATCCATTAGCCAATGAATCGAATAAGTACCCCAGGTAAATGAGCAGTGGTGCTTACCTTGAAGGATACGATCCATGCAGTAGGATATACAAACGATTCGAGCAGTTTCGGAGCCATGTGAAATTTGTAATTCGTCCAGCTCGCAAACGAAGTTAAAATGTTTGAGAAATACCCTTTAGAGATTATATATTCATACTCCTTTAACATTAATTTGGATAATAAGCTAAAGTGTGAATTGAAGTTGTTGAAAGTACGTCTACTTTTTGTTCTTTCTTTTCGAATTCTTTGTTAGCATTCGGAAACCTTTATTTTTATTAACCGATTCTTATCAAACATCATACAAAACTTGATCAGCGTAGATTATATGGAGAACCGGCTGATGGTAGCACGGACGGGCAGACTAACATAACTGATTAAAAGATAGCAACTAAAAAGTGTGTACATATTTGTTAACGATCGATGCCAATATTACAATAGGATTTATCATTATGTGCAATAATGTACCTGTTTTATTTGCTAATTTATAGGAAAGACGTCATGATAATATTCTCTTTCGAATTCATCTATAGGCTACTTCAGATTTGGAGTATTTAGTTTTTTTAGGGTAAGTATCAACACGATGCATCGACGCCCTGAATATAAACGATATTCACAGGTGAAAATTTGAAGAAAAATATTTGAATTATATCAATCTAGAGTGGTCCTGTCTTTCACGTAAATAGAAGACAACAATAAAATGCTGACAATACAATTACACAAGAAAGAGAACGAAATATATTAAAATGACACTCGGGCTGGTGGTGGACAAACAAATTGACTAAGCTATAATTTCCATGATCAAAGTAAAAAAATGTTGCGTCTGAAGCAACGCGATGACATGATTATTCAGCACACTAATAAAGATTACGCTGCATGTTATTTGAAAGGTATGTGAGTGGCTAGTGGAACGTAATTGTCTACAGTAAGGTCTATCTTGCATCTATGTGTATGTTATGAAAACAAGGCGCGTGCAGTTGGTATAGCTCCTTAGCTTTCACTCATCAAGCAGGCAGCTCATTCGCCATAAAGTAAACCCACAAAGTATTATCTGATGCACATCGTTTCCTCTGTCTTTTAAAATACTTGATGTCTGGGTTCACTGTCTGGACTAAAAGAGTGCATTTACCAAATCATCTTATTTTTATTATTTTGCAAATTATTTCACTACAAGATCTAATCGTATATTTTCAGAATGCGCATATTTTGAATTTGTCTGTTTAGGTGTCTCGACAATTATACAGTATCATGTCTTGAATTACTTAGCACCAAACTCCTTGGCAGGTTGTCTACTTCCGGCTGGCAACCCGCCAATTGATTGACCAATGGTTTATACCAAAACACGGGCTCGTAGCTAAAACCAGGAAACAATTGGCGGTCGAGAAGCAATTTACCAGATAACACAAAAACAAAAGGAAACACACTGATCGGATTCTTGACTGTCTGGAAGTTATTTGCCAAACATTGCCAGATGTCAGATCGCTAGAGTAAGAGAGACCATTTATCGTACCGGGGTGCTTTCCAACAATCCAACTGATTCTACTTGCTACGATAATAACCGGTACTAACTCGATTCGATATCAGGAAAAAATGCCATTAATAAAAATTATAATCAGTAGGTCAATAGAGCAAGGAATTATTAAATTGCAGTTTATTTTTGTTTCACCAAAACATCGTGAACCTATTTTTGACTATTTATTTAAAGATCAAGATCACTTATGATAAAGTGAGTTGTGTAATTCAGTAGATATAATTGTATTTTGACCAAGACATCTGTCACCTTGTACATTAACACGTATTCTAAGCCTTTCATCAGAAGAATCAAACACCCACGGCTTGCTTACACTTTGTCCGTATAACAGCGGTCAAATCGTGACAGTACTGAGTGATGAACTAATATTTAGATCAATTTTATCACTAATATACAAACAAGATAAGTAAAGCAAATAAAAAATAACAAAGCAAGTAATTGCTATAATCGAATTTTGGGAAGTAGCACATGTGGAAATACAATCTGTCCTATTTTTGTTTATAAAAAAACAACACATTCTCACCAAAATAAATCTGAAATAAACCTCTTATCGTATCATCGGAATTATTTATGAAATGGATATTATGAAGCATTTATAATCTATTTGACACCCTCAATATATATATATATATATATATATATATATATATATATATATATATATATATATACATGTATGTATGTATGTATGTATGTATGTATGTATGTATGTATGTATGTATGTATGTATGTATGTATGTATGTATGTATGTATGTATGTATGTATGTATGTATGCATGCATGCATGCATGCATGCATGTATGTATGTATGTATGTATGTATGTATGTATGTATGTATGTATGTATGTATGTATGTATGTATGTGTGTGTGTGCGTACATACATACATACATACATACATACATACATACATACATACATACATACATACATACATACATACATACATACATACATACATACATACATACATACATACATACATACATACATACATACATACATACATACATACATATACACACAAACAAACGATTGATAAATAAATAAGATCACCTTTTCGTCCCCAGCCTCCCATGTCAGATTAACAGTGTCCACTGTAGGGGGTAGAATGGGAATATTGTTGTTAAACTCGGGCTGCTGCAGGTAGGGGGACATTTTGCCATTACTGATTATGTCCAGCTCAAATGGGTAACCTGAAAAAGTGTATTATTATTATTATTATTATTATTATTATTATTATTATTATTGTTGTTGTTGTTGTTGTTGTTGTTGTTGTTGTTGTTGGTTGTAATGAAGAATGTGTCGCAGAGAGTAAATATTTAAAAATTTGCATGAAAGATACCGTGAAAAAGAATTATGAAACAGACAGCAACAGGGTTCTTTGGTAAATATGTAGGGTTTTGTGTATTCTGTAACAGAAAGTTATAAATTTGAACAGTTTGAAAAGAGAACACACTTAACATATTAAGAACTAATTTTCTTTTCTCTACAAAAGTAATTGTTCATCCATGGCAGACTATTATTTTCCAGCAATCAGACGTTCAAAGTGTTTGCCATCATCTTAAATATCTGCTGGCATCCGATTTGTTGCAAGTTATCACCCATTTCTAAATAGACAGTGAAATCACATTGTCTATTATTTATTGTATTTTCTTTTCAATTTAATCACGTTAAGGCCATTCCAAAGTTTGCTTTTCTAAACACGAAATATTTTGTTTGGTTATGGCTTTTGAAAACGTATTTTCAAAAGTGTAATTACGTCACTCAATGGGACTGTTAATAAAAAGATATGTACTAAAATAATACATAAATCCAAAGATAAAATGAAATACGTAGGTAGGTTTGTGTAGCATTGCCACAAAAAAAAAATGTGTTATTGCTGCTCCATTGACATAATATGGACCGCTCCAGTGGCCGCAGTGGTTGCAGCATTTGTCTCGTATTCGGGAGGTCGCCGGTTCGAACCCTGACAAAGTCATACCAAAGACATAAAAATGGAAATAGCAGCTGCATCGCTCGGCGCTCAGTATTAACAGGTTAGCGTTAGGACTGGTCGGCCTGGTGTCAGGATAATATGACCAGGTGGGACATGATGCCACATGTGCGCAGAATGATGCCCCAGTGTTAGACATCACTATAAACTGACACACTGCAGTCATCGTAGTGATATGACTCAAATTTGATTTATTTTATACGTTAAAAATTAAAAAAAAAAGCACGCTCGACATTACATGTCCGCGTGCATTCTTTCAACTTACACTCCACTCCAACTTCATTTTAGTTCTTCACAACGCAGGAAAAACTACACAGAACACTCTTGCTACGGGCCATATCAAACTAAATTGCCGAAAAGAGGAGTTTAGATCTGGAATCAATGTTATGTCTGACAGATTTTATTAGGCTGCAAATGTGATGAAAAGATTTAACATATATGTATTAATTAAAGTGTTCAAGATTTTATGTGATAGATATATAAAATTAGACATACAAACAAGTAATAAATACTAGCCATTGATAGGACTATAGCTTGTTGACACCAAGACGACACTGTGGGGTTACGACAACATTAGAATCGTAAATCCAAGGTTTGTAGCAAATAAGAACTTTTGACCCCAATCCACTGGATAGGAATGCCAGCACAATGATAAAATGTTCCATTTTCGTTTTCGATGAACTCTTCTGAGAACTGTTGAATTCAATCAAGTGTAGCGATGGTGCCATAATGTATAATTCAACGAGTGGCGCTTCGCTATTGATTATTGATAGGTTATTTTAATATTCTCGGAATATCATTTGAATTACTGTAATCCTCCAATATCCGTATATGCTTACTACAACTTACATAAATATATACATAATAATATAGGGACAAACCGTATGCAATACCTGTTTTCTTGTGGAAGAAGAAAATCTACACTACTGTCCTTTCTTTCTTTCTTTCTTTCTCAAAAGTATTATGATTTAATTGCACATTTAACTCGTCAATTATGTAATCAGGTCCATTTTTTGACGTAGTAGAAGTTGATATTCAGCCATTTGAAATGTTGATACTAGAAAATACCCAAGATACAAATTTCCGGTGTACACGCACATTGTTGTATCGCACTTTCAGATGACCTCAACGTGTTATTTTCATCAACTTTATGAGTTCTGACATAGTTTCGAGGCAAAAATATTGTCTCTTTCTTGCGCCTACTTCAAATGTTAATTATAAAACCGTTAAACAATGGTTTACATTAATTAATACGTGGTCTACATCCAACATAACAAACTTTTTGTGATGAAACCGTTGCAGATATTTAGAATCCTGAAGGATACAATTAGTGATGATGACGATGATGATGATGACGACGACGACGACGATGATGATGATGATGATGATGATGATTGTAAAGGATCAAATTTTTAGGTCGATCTTTGTTAGAATTAATTATGGTAGAACACAGTTGCATACATGTATCATTAACGAGATTTATGGGGAAATGACCACTTTGTTCAATCCATAAAGCACAAATTAGTTCGGGCAAGGTCAGAAATTATTAGTTTTTTTATTAAGGGCTTAGTTTGTTTAAACTTATCGAACGGGGTTCAAGTTTTGTTCTGCTTATAACTGATTGTAGAAGACAGCACAGTCGTAGACATTTGTTAATTGAAATAACGCAGGGTTTAGTACCAGCAAGGCGGGAAGTATTATAAATCTGATTGGTCACGCTGTGGAAGAGGGCGTAGTTTAAAACGAAAACCTTAAGTTTAAATATACTGGAGGGATTTGAAACTTTAGTCTACACTTCTCTACGAGCGAGCGAGCGAGCGAGCGAGAGCGAGAGAGAGAGAGAGAGAGAGAGAGAGAGAGAGAGAGAGAGAGAGAGAGAGAGAGAGAGCTAAAGTCTTTAAGAATTTTAAAGAGTAAACTTCTCGTAAAATAATTGTTATCCAACGGAGAGATGTTTGTCTGAAGAATTCGACAGACACTAAAAGCTTGAAAAACGAGGTAATTGCATAAATCTCATATACTTCTTTTATGCTACGATTTAATTGCTTGTAGGTACTTGTATTTGCAGGAATTTATATACGTCGTTTATGCTTTAACTTAATAGCTTGTAGAAGCATGTATTCGCAGGAATTTATTTGTTGAGTCGTAGATTAATTTTCTTGATATGGCATAATTGTGTCTAGTTTGTTTATCTGAGCCCACGCAACGATATTTTTTTATTTTTTATGCGTTGGCGATTTACTAAGTTATAGCCTTGATTATTGTAGGAATTGAGAATTTTGAAGTCATACTTATTCTATATATGGAATTATGTATCCGACATAAATGTGCTAAGTTTATTTAGCTGATAATATTGTATTTATGAATTGATGATTGATGTTACGGAAGTAGTCAGAACTAATCGAACGAATTTATTATGTATAAAGTAGCCTTGAAGTATACGAGGAATTTCATTCATTTACGTGTAACGAGACTGAGTGAAAGGGCTAATGCCACATGTGGCATAAATGGCCATTCGCAGATCATTAGTCTAAGAACTAAACGTGTAGACTTTTTGAAAGTCGATATAGATAATTTCTGACCTCGAGGGGTCAGTCTAATTATGTATTTTCGTATAATGTGACGGAAGATTTTGGTTGTTTGTTTATATTTTTTATAAGTGTGAGATAGTCTGGTAAAGAGTTACAACCCAAACAGTGTGGGAAGGAAAAAGACTATTGAAACAAAAGGAAAGCATCTAGTATTGGTGGAACAAAAGAAGGTGGAACGGAAGACGTACTGAAACAACAAAACCGGAGTACATTCTAAAGGGACCTGTGGGACGGAATCAGTCAACAGGTTATGCATTCATGCAAGGAAGAGTTATTTTTTATACTCGGACTCGTAAATGATGTTTTTGGATTCTATCTTAAACAGAATCGGCAAATTTTATAATGTCATTGTTTTTTTGAAATTCTTTAATTAGTTGAAACTTAAAGAAAGAAGTGTATCTTTCGAACTGTAATTTTCATTATTTACTCGTGGAAATTTTTATTGTGTGAAATTTTATTAAATTTTGTCTTTACTTATAACGGGGGCTCGACTTATTTGTTCTGTATATTAGCTCAGATTACTTCTTTATTCCAATCATAAATTCCCACTTGTAGTAGCTTTATTTGATACCGAGCAAATTTCATCGTTGGAGGTCACTCCTAGATACGAACCAAAACCAGTAAACCCGCCAAAAATAAGATGGGGAGGGGTTTATCATAACCATATACCAGAATGATGATGATGATGATGATGACGACGACAATGATGAATTAGCCCTTGCCATTTGATGGTAGAATAAAGTTAAAATTGATTTTAGATTAACTAGTGATATATTTTATATTTGTATGTTTTGTGTGATGGTGTGAGAGAAAAACGCACAACCTGATTAAGAGATATGCTGTCTTTGTAGTATGGTCTTGAATGCTACGCAAGTAAAACAGTACTTGCCTAAGTTTCGCAAATATAACTTTCTGTTAGGTGGTGGTGGTGTCTATTGTTATGTAGAGGATGATCGAACCACGGTTTTTATTGCTCGAGTCGAGCGTATAATGGAATTAAGAGATGGGATAGAGATTTGAGCAGAGATATAGAACAGAACCACACGAGCCACGGTATATTAAATATAACAATTTAATCAAGTATATAAATAAAATAAAATAAATTCTACAAGACACGTGAGGGATACACTTCTATTAGAAAATAATTACCAAAACGCTCTTACAAAATGCAAGTAGAGGTTCTGTTTACACAGATATGAACATTTCATCATAAAGAACTGTTGTCCAACATGACTGCACAACCTGCTGATTGTTTGAGGTCACTCCAGATTAAACACAGGTGGTAGATTGGGTTGATTTATACCTCTGACTTCTCATCTGATGCTGCCATTATGACCTTTCTATTGCGTCCAACTTCTTACGGACTCTCAGCTGGATCCTTACTACGTCCCTGTTGCGTTGAATTATTGTGTGGCATTGTGGCGTTGTGTGGAACTGTTTCCTTAGTTATCTTTTCCCCCTTTCAGAATCGTCTATTTACCATTGTATAGAATCGCCTTTCAAGACTTTATATACACGTCCCTTGAACTTGTATTTAACGAGAAAAAAAATACACTCTATTCTTATCTGAGCTAAGACATTGCCTTAACAAAACATAAACTGACTATTTTGAGAGGTAGAACATTTAAAAATACGAAATTTTGCCCGGAAAGTCATCTTGTAGCTTAGCCAATCAAGATTAGATTTATCTAGCTACCGTTTCTTAAAGAGCGCCATTTTAGGTTTGAGTAATTCCTCATATTTAAATGCTTTCTTAAGAGATCGATTTCTGTACAGTTCCATCTTAGGACACCAATTTCATCAAGTACGAAAGTTGTCTCTGCATCATTTTAATTATGTCATTTTTCGATTCTTAGTGCCGAATTCACCTCACCTTGACCAATGTGCCTGACCATTATTAACGGAAACCTCAATTAAAGTTAATCGTGGCCAAACAAGGTATAATAAAGCCTCGTATTCCAGCTCAGGCCCTAGTCATAAGACATTACCTAAACACGTTCATCAACTTACCTGTCACTGACCTTTCAACTTTCACTTTGTTATGTCTTATATCTTACAAAATTCACAGTTACTCAGATGAGTATGTGCATGAAATTACATATCACATCTTACATAAATGTTTAGGTGTTGTTTGTTTTGCCCGATAAATTACGTAAATCTTACACTGAGGCTCACAAATGAAACTGTGTCAACAGCGATTTTATCAAAGCTTTAGTCGTGGAGTCTTTTGTTAGTTGAAATCAAGTCAGATGTTTAAATCACATTGGATTGTGAAAAGTGTAAACTCGTGTATTAAGGTTTAATCAAGAGACAGAAGGATTACTTAAGCTGATCTTTTATCATTGTATACATCTACCTACAGAGGGAGTCATAAACAAGGTTTGAAAGCTTTTATTTAAAATCTTTTAATGTTCCGCCGTATCATCTTGTAGTGAGTTTTACTTACAACCGCATGCAATTAGATTTGCCGTTGATTACGCAAGTCACAAAGATATTAAGTAAATATTGATTCACTGACTGGTGATGAAACAAATGCAAATTTTAAATACAAATTTCTTCGAAACATTAACATATTTGTAAATTTGGAGAAGTTTGATTTAGTCTATTGTTCTTAAAAGTGTTAGTTTTACCCATGCCAATAATTTCATTCTCTTAAGATAATTCGAACACTCATTTGATACCGAGCAGAGAATTTAGAATAAAAATCGACTATGAGTCCACCTCTATCAAGAAATTGAGATTTAATAAATTTACAGGAAATAATGGGAAAAAAAATTATGAAGTGGACCGGTCAATTTAAATACACTAATGGGATTCCAATGTGCATGCCATATTTTGTTTTAAATAAGACATGCATAGAGCCTGGCTGTCGATAGTCTTAACGTGTTTTTGAACATTAAGCATTTTTGAATGGTTTTTTATTCTGACATTATTTTCAAATGATATAAGAAAGACAATGACGGAGAATAAAGTAATCGACACTGTTCTATCTTACCTATTTTACCTACATCGTAATGAGATATATGTCCTTTATCCTAATAGGTAATGCAAACTGGAATGAAATACGATCGTATATATCTAGTGTGACAAATAATTGATTAACTGAAGCTTCCAGTTTTGCGAACAGTTTTGTTTGTCTAATAATCAACACCGACGTTATACTATCTTCGCCCCGTTTGGAGCGACCATCAACATTTACTACTGCCAAACACCCTGTTATCTAATATCCAATCAAAACATTAAAAGTTAGAGTCTTCTATAAAATATTTTCTACAGGAACATTTAAATTCTTTTATTCACTAAATTTTGTGACACTGCATTAGTGAAAGTTAGTTTCTTCGCTAATACTACTGCTGTTGTAACAATAACAGTTTTTATTAAGTACATTGTGTGCCAGTGCAACAGATTTTTCTCATTCATTTGTGTGCTACTACAACAGTAAAATGATACATAGCACATTTTGTATTTGCTAATCTGTGGACATTTGCAGCATCCCTGTTTATTGACCGTTATATTTGCAAAGTGCGATCAGCATAAGGTTTGGTGTACTTTTATATCACAAAAGGGATTTTTATTTTTTTTAAAACGACAAAAACTACACTACATCGAAATTATGCATCATGCATGGCGTGTTTTGCACTTTTTAAGAAGAATATTTCCGTCTTTCTATTGAAAAGTCTATCACAAACAAGCTACAATGTGGATACTTACACATAAACACTTACATAATATCGTACAACAGAGCAAGGGTTTTAAATTTTTGTTTTTTGGAAGACAGACATACCTAAACATAAAACATATATCATTGAATAGTATTTCTGTTTCAAAGAAAATTTGGTGGTCGTGAAAAAGAGCGTTGGAAATTTGAAGGAAAATAAATGAAAAACTTTGACAACATTAAGTGCAACTACCTTACACCTTTTTCACTTCCAAAGTCCTATTCATGATGTAGTGCTAGTAATGATAGTCAAGTCGTTCGCAGGAATATTTTTGGAGTGGGGCAAGCTATAATCCTGATGCATGGTGTTAGTGGTCACTGTCATCTGCGCAGTGGATTGTCGTGGAGTAAATTTTGGTCTCTTTCTCTTAAGTTGCTTCAATGACGTTTGATACACTTCTCTCAGGCGTTTCAACTCTTACAAAATGTCATGCAAACACTAACAGTTTTGTTTTCACTTTTGTTCTGTTACCTATTCAATGTTGTTGTCTTCACCTATTTTTGAACTCTCCATTTGCTTTTTTTCTGAGAAAATATATTTAGTTCTTTTTGGCTTTATAAAAAGGATCTTTCTTCTGTTTCTTTACAAAATCATCATAAACTGGCAGTGATAGAATGAATTATGTTATACTCAATCTCCGGTGCCCTAGTAGTTAGAGCGTCCGCCTCGGATGCGGGAGGACGTGGGTTCGAACCCAAGCCGAGTCATACCAAAGACTTTAAAAAATGGTACTAACAGCTGCCTCACTTGGCGCTCACCATTAAGAGGTTAGTGTTATAACTGGTTGGCTTCGTTCAGGATAACGTAATTTGGTGCAACATTATGCTACATGTCTACGGCGTGATGCCTCAGTGCTAGACATCACTATGAAAACCGTCACACTGCAGGAATCGTAGCAATATGACTGAAAAATTGTTAAAGATACGTTAAAAATGTAAATGATACACACACACACACAATCTGATAGAGTGTTTGTACTTGTTAAAAATAATTTTCTTGCTGTCTGTAAAAATGTCCAGGGTATGAGTGATTGATTACACATACTTAATCCACAAAGCTGCTTATACATTATCACGCAATAGAAGTAAGTTATTTGTGTTTTAGTTTTTGAGAAAGACATATACACATTTACTTCCAGAATACGCCGAGGTCTCTTGCAAACAAATATCCATCTCAAATAATTGCCAAAAAGGAACAAAATCCAAATTAATCCATAATAAATTTTGTATGTTTATTTTTCAATATCTTATTCATACTTAAGAAAAAGATAATGAAATGTAAATTTGTTGCACTGTAAAAGAAATACAATAAGGTGTTTATTTTATGCGAATTTGATAGAAAGAAAGCAGTTTGTGTTTAGAGGTCAGAAGTCCTGCCATGTTAGATTCCCACTGAGACCAGAGAGCCCCGCCCATCTTTAATTTCCGACGGAGGCCGGAATGCCCGACTGTGTTAAATTCCCAATGAAGCCAGATAGCCCAACCAGCTTAAATTTACGTTGGAGGCCAGAATGCCCGATTGTATTAAGTTCCCAATGAGGCCAGAGAGTCCAACCATCTTCAATTTCAGTCACATGCAAGAATGCCTGACTATGTTAAATTTCCAATGAGACCAGAGGACCTCATTATGTTAAATTCCCATTAGAAGTAAAAGTCGTATTTTTTTATTTTGAATTAACCTTTTAAATTTACTCTCTTCCTCTCTCAATATTGGAATTTCGCATACAATTCCATACAAAGTGTATTATACGCAAACTCGTATGTTGAGAACCAAAATAAATCAAAATCTCTCTCTCTCTTTCTCTCTCTCTCTCTCTCTCTCTCTCTCTCTCTCTCTCTCTCTCTCTCTCTCTCTCTCTCTCTCTCTCTCTCTCTCTCTCTCTCTCTCTCTCTCGCTCAGAAACACAGACATTCACACACAATCTTTGTCTCAACCAGAATAGTTTTATAAACGTGTCTCCAAAAATGAACTGACACTGAATCAGTCGTTGTTACCTTAAAAAAAAATAAATCTTAACTTCAACACACTAAATTTAGCTTAATTCCGAGTTAAAGTTAACAAATGAAAAAATGTCCATCTAAGTCTAGGTAAAGGATTATGTAACAAGTAAGCTGATCTTGGATAAAAGGTCTGTCTTTATATTTAGCAAGTTACCATGGTTAGTGGAGTCTACAACTAGTTAATTTGAAACAAAATTTAGGAGAGAAAATTTTCTAACAGGGGATTATTTTTTGTGCAACAAACATAACTGGCTGACAGTAATTCTGACAAATTCGTCACCCAAACTGAAACATCCCATCATTCTTACTGGTTTGATAGTGGCTGTTTGTTTTGGCAAACATTACTTGATGTCTGTAACACACGTATCATTCAATACATTCAGTTATTTTTATACATCTTCTTTTACATCCTACACTGTGAGGTAAAGAAATGAGTAAGTGTATTTTGATGAATTCAAAAGGTATGCTACAGTTGGTGTAGTTTTAATATTCTTTACACTTCTCGTTGTATGCCTTAAAAACCTATACAAGTTATACCTACAGCGTAATATTCATGTTAGTTAGAAGCCAGACACCCACCAACCCTCTATTACATTTTCGGCCAGAGACCCATATCGTTTAATTGAGACATATCCAAATAGACCCAGAATATTATAATACCATATTCCCTACCAGACAGACCTATCATGCTAAATACATGGACTCATTTTTAACAATGGATTTCTCATCAAGACGTTTTTAATCTACAAGATGAAGTCCTGTTAACGTCACAATGATTCTCAAGTACCATAGAAATGGACCCCTATTTCTAATTACACATTTTGCCCAAGCGCCGCTAAAAATGGCGGCCTAATGCTATTTAATCTGTGCCTCATAACTTGTTATAAATCCTAATGTAGAAACTATGTACCTTCCAAGCAACGTCGAGATATATGAATCCATTGCCAAAAGCCCGCACCCCACCCCACCCCACCCCACCCCACCTACATATACACCCAGGTACGGTTGAATTTCATGACAATGACATTCAAGGATGCTGTGTTTCCCACACTGTTTATGTTCGCTCGTTAAAGATAAATTTTAATTGTCAGTCATAAGCAATGTTATAATTTGATGACCTTTTGTTGTCGGTCAGGTTAAAATTGCCAGTAAAGATTTGGGAAATAGCTAATCATGGACAAAACGCAGATTCGTAGAGGGAGCAATTATTTATTAAAAGTTTTAAGCCCCACTGAACTCTCATATCCAATTATGTATACATGTGAATATGGAATTTTCTGTGGCTTTATTTAGAGTAGCATTCATATAGAATTTCACATTCAGATGCTGATGAAATGTAAAAGTCAATCAAAACATCATTTTCTTCTTTGTAACATAGTGGCGTCTTGGGGCTAATGAATTTTTAAGTACCATGGATATTGACATGGAGTTTATCACTGAGTGCAGTAATTATCCTATACATCTAATCTTGAAACCCGACCATGTTCTTTATCTCCGCAAAGAATGCATATCGCTGCATGGCTTCAAATAGATATCAAAGAGTGGGGCTTGGTTAGTCTAATCCCAAGACAAGATCAACAATATTGTACTTTTACTGGAATATGATACACACCTAACATTTGCCCGAGCATGCTATATCAGTGCTTGTGCCACATGGTAACGGACAAGTTTTCACACAACGCCCTTCACGGTTAAGGACAAAGAACCCCCAACCCCCCCTCAAAACAGATAACCAAAATACAATCATATAATTAAATTTATCTTTTCCATTTCATTATATTTTTTCATTTGCTAACTTAAATTTGAGGATATGAACAGTAAAAACACCCTAACGCTTTTTGTTTATTTGTTATTTGGCAGTAATAGAAATTATTACCATTACATCCTATTATTCTAGACCCGTTGATCCCAGTCTGTGGGCCGCTAAAATTCTCAAACATTTTTTTTCAAGCTTTTGTATCAAATTTTGCTTGATCTTGATTATGACATTTCTGACAAGGTTAGATTTTGTGAGGTAATTACAATACATTACAATACATGAAATAAGAATTAACTCGTTAGTTTTGAAAGTGCAGTTGTTGTTTAATTTTCTTCTAGAAAACGAGCTGAGGAAAACAAACATTTGCGAAAATTGTCAATATTTCATCCGATATAAAACGGGTTAAATTTCAGGAGAATTCAGGTAATTATGTCCACATTTTAACCTTAATGAGTGTATAATATTAATATAAATGTGTGTAATTCCAAAACTAAACTCTAGAAATGATATTTAAAAATCTCAGTTTGTGTAAGACAGTTTTTAGATGTTTAGTGAGACCTGGCCCTGTTCGGTTCAGCCTACCGGTATGCACACGTTGCTGAACTTGATTTGCCACTTTAAACTGATTCAGTGAAGGTTAATCGTGTGCAATAAACATCGTGATGTCGAAATATCGAAAACAAGCAAAGATATCAAATCAGCATTTCTGAGTCTCTCAGACATTCTGCCACATATTTTAGTGAAACTTCAGAATTATTACATATGATTTTCCAGTGTTTTTAATTAAAATGTGTGTTAATTTTATCGTAGAATGCTGAATCCGATCTAGTGGCACAGTTCAGTTTAAGAACATCCTACCCACGGGGAGCCACTGGAAAGCTTCTCACATACCCTCGTGTTTCAGCCTAGATCCAAACTGACGCGGATGTGGAACGATGTGTGAGTGATCTTAGAGGCGAGAACCTTAGACCCAAGAATGTGAATAAACACGTTTCTAATAAGGAAATTATAGAGATTCATTCAGTACTTAAAAATCTCCAAAAGACCCCAAAAACATTACTATAAATACTAAAATCTAAATTATATTTTCAGGAGAAGGTATATATCTAAATACCATATTTCAAAGCAGAAAGAACACTATTACAGAGCAAATTGAAGGGTTAGTTGATCACACTATCACGCACAAAAAGTAGATAATTGTACAGAACGCCAGTTTGCCTTGTGTGGACTTTCGTTCTTATATTCAGTGGTTTGGTCTTTAAGTGTCGCTTTCTTCATTACGGGTATGGGCCCTTCTGGATATATCCCCGGTTCCCCCCCCCCCGTCTGCCCTGCCTGACACGGTCGAGGCCCTTAATTTTGTAAGCTATTTCCTTATCTTTTCGCTGTTTGAATAATACTTTCAACTCATGTTGATTGATATTGGAGCATTTGGCTGCATTCCGTCAACTTTGTGAGCATAGGTACAGGGCAAGCTGGAAATATTTGGGACAAGTTCAACCTGGGGCTTCAATAATTATAAATAGAATTAGTGTTTCTGTTTGAATTTTCAAAACTGTCTAACTCTGTCGTTCAAGAAATCTGACAATGCGTCCAAAAGTAGTTGCTTTCAAATAGCATCCTCAATTGTCACTATTGGTGCATCTATAACTCTACAGCCGCTAGGGTTATTAAAAGCGGATAAAGAGAGCTCTATTTCACAAGTTTTGATAATAGTATAACCGTTATTTCTCCGTAAACAACGAAGTTATGTTTACTGTTTGCCATCAAAAATTCAAGTCATATGCAATATAAATTTTCCTCACCCGTGAATAGTATCAAACAGTTGCTTAGCTCTGCAAAGGTGATTTTCCTGAACAAATTAAGAGTTAATGTTGCCTGTTTCGTAATTTGCAATCCAAATGTTAGATGTAATAACAAATAAAAATTCCTTCAGGAGATATTTTTCTAATCGTTAAGAAGATGTTAAGACGAAATTACTGATCTATTTATTTACGGAAATTCAGCTGGGAGTTTGGAGTAAGGCAAAAGAATGTGACAACATGGCGGGAAATTTAACATCATGAAGGAATTTATTGTTTTAAGATTGAACTGAACTTACTGTCAGGGTTAATTGAAAGAAGAACAGTATGATATTGTTACATCTCTTGTAAAATGAACTTTCTAAGTTCGTTAATGAGGTCGTTTGCACACACACACACACACACACACACACACACACACACACACACACACACACTCACACACACACACACGAGTGTCCCGAGTGTTTGAGTGGTCTAAAGCGCTGACCATTACGGATTACTGCCATCTCACCTGTCTGCCTGAGTTCGAGTCCAGATGCGGCTAACGTGGGTAAGTGAGAAAGCCTGCCAGTAGGTTCTCATGGGAGGGTGGTTGTTCCCTGGGTTTTCCCGGGTTCTTCCTCCACCATTAATACTGGCCGCCATGTATAGCCTATCTTGTGCTGAAAAATGGCGTTAAACCTTATTACTACAACAAAACACACACACACACATACACACACACACACACACATATATATATATATAGTTTAATACAAACAATACTATCATACAGGTTAGAGAAATTAAATTCGAACTCTACCGAGTTTCGAACAAAGGTCCGCGAGTAAATGGCAATTTTGGCATTTCAGACTGGATGATTTTGACACAATGCTCTGAACAGATAACAATATAAAGCTAATCCGCCCATAATCCAGCGCATATATTCCTTACGTGACAGTAATAATAAACACACTCGATTAACATCATCAAATTAAGCTAAATATTTCTAAAGAATTAAACTAGAGTTTGATTAATGGGTCAACCATATATTGATTGCTGTTACTAAGGTAATTCTTAATGACGAAGGAAGGTGAATTTTCAAGTTTTCAAAACTGGCTTTAATAAGGAAATATGTTGTACAGATCGACCAAAGACCGCTTCATCCAACAGTAACTCAAAGGCAAGAAAATGTGGCTAGTGTATAAAGAACGGTCGATATGTGCACTCAAGTATTGCCAGCAAGTCAGTCTGGAATAATTGCAAAGCATTGTGAATATTCGAACCATCAACACATCAATTGGCACTGGACTAATTGTAATGCATTAAGTATATCCACACCACCAACATGTCAATCAGTCTGGAAAAATTGCAATCCATTTAAAATCCAAACCACCAACATATCAGTCTTAAATAATTGCAATGCATTATAAAGATCCAGATCATCAACATATCAGTCAGCCTTAAATAATTGCAATGCATTTAATATCCAAACCACCAACATATCAGTCTTTTTTTAATAATTGCAATGCATTTATTATCCAAACCACCAACATATCAGTCTTTTTTTAATAATTGCAATGCATTTATTATCCAAACCACCAACACATCAGTCTTAAATAATTGCAATGCATCATGAATATCCAAACCAGCATCATATCGGTCAGTCTTAAATGACAGAAATGCATTTAATATCCAAACCAGCATCATATCGGTCAGTCTTAAATAATTGCAATGCTTTATGAATATCCAAACCAGCATCATATCAGTCAGTCTTAAATGACTGTAATGTCTTATGAATATCTAAACCAGCATCATATCAGTCAGTCTTAAATGACTGTAATGTCTTATGAATATCTAAACCAGCATCATATCAGTCAGTCTTAAATAAGTGCAATGCATGAATATCCAAACAACCATCATATCAGTACAGTTATAGTTTGCACTAAGCTATACAGCAGACCTGTCATTTTAACACACTGTAAAACCTTTATCTGCGATTTATTTTGAAAAAAGAGCATATGTAACGTTTCTCTTTTATTTGTTGTTCACCAATTTGTGAATAAATTTCATATTGATTAATTTGGACAAGATCATAACATGTTTTTATTCTTGGTTATGTTTATTGTTTAGAAACCTAAAGCCTGTTATGAAAAAATAATAAATTGTATTTTGTCGGACACCGGTTGTGTAACTCGAGTTCCTTCTTTGAATGTGTTTCACGTTAATGTTCAGACAAATAAATAAAAGTTTCCATGACCACCAATCCACTTATTTGAAATAAGATTCTCTGTTAGTAAAAACTGAAAAAATAAATGTTGGTTTTAATTTTGGATTTGTTTCTTCGTTCGACACTTTTGTATAAAACACGGATCCCCTACTAGTGTAAACATAATACCCTTATTTTAGATTCATTATTACAGTGTGTGAGAGAAAAAAAAATAGCTATTTAAAAATCTTCATTGAAGAGGAATGTCTTTATCATTGATCCGCCATAAATGATGTACTTGTGACTTTTACCACATTTACTCTTTGCTTCAAATCGAATCTACTTTTTTGCTGAAATAGTCTAAAAACGACTACCGCTATATATAGTGTATAGCGTATTATTCCATCTTTTTTTGAACCGGAATAATCTCATAAAAGCTCAAAAACTTACTTTCGAACTCACATATAATGTATTTTTACGGACATCACAGCGAATGTTATTTCGATAACACGGGATATTGTATTGTATGGACACTATCACAAAGTGTGCTATCTGGAACTCACAGGATATTATGTTTGTATGGACACTATATCACAACGTGTGCTATGCTATTTAAAACTCATAGGATAATAAGTTTGTACGGACGCTATCGTACCGTGTGTTATTTTTGAACTCAAAGGGTAATGAGTTTTTGTGAACACTATATGGTAGCGTACTATTTGGAACTCATAGTGTTATGAGTTTGTATGGACACTTTATCGTATCGTGGCATATGCTACTTAGAACTCAAATGGGAATGAGTTTGTATGGCAACTGTATCGTAGCGTATGCTATTTGGAATTCATAGGGTATTCTGTTGGTATTAACATTATATCACAGCGTGTACTCTTTTGTGGACAGAGAATAATTGTGGACCGACTTAACCAAGCGTATCGCTAATCCGGAACACTTCGTCGGATAATGCACAATTTCACTGCTGTACTAGGTTAAGAGAGGCTAATAATATCACCTATCTTGGCAATGCAATCGTCGTCGACTTCAGATACCACAACATCCTGAAACAAACTGCAATTTACCATTATAGTCTAAAGTTTTCAATAATTTTGGATTTCCATAAGTTTTTAAAATATATTGAGAAATAATAATGGAAATAATGTACATTTTGATATATCATTAATATGCATAGAAATCTTAGAGATGAAAAGCAGAATTAGTTATGATACATCAAATATGTTTTCCAAAGGCAAATAATAATAATAATAATAATAATAATAATAATAATAATAATAATAAGAATGATGATGATGATGATGATGATGATGATGATGATGATGATGATAATAATAATAATAATAATAATAATAATAATAATAATAATAATAATAATAATAATAATAAATAAATAAATAAATAAAAACAAATAAATAAATACAGATAAGAACAGAACAAAATTATGTCACAGCAAATTTTAAACATTTGCCGTTAGAGTAAAAAAGGGTTTTCTCATTCAATTTGTTGTTTAATTTTTATCCACTGACTTTAATGACAACTCACGTCAAAAGGTCATTTTAGGACCGTGATACATATATTTTGAGGTTGCAAATTATAAACAAATAAAACATTTGACTTTTAAATATTCTTTCTATATTTGGTCAGCGTTTATAACTGCAAGTTATTTTCTGTTATATTCATCCATTTGTAAGCATGTAGAAAGGGAAAAAAAATCGTATATCACCTATATGAAAATTATTGTCCGTTTAGAACGTAAATATTCTGTGTGAAAAAAAAACCGTCCAACAGTTATAAACCAAACAGTAGGATGTGAATGTTAGAAATCTCATATTGAATAGGATCATTTTAAATGTTTAGTGAAACTTTTAACCGAGTGCAAACTCGTACTCAAAATTGCCTTTGTCATACATCTTATTATACTTTAATTTGTACGTTAATTTGTTACAAATTAAACTCAATATTTAATATACGGTGTCAAAATATAATTTCACGTTGAAATCTCTAGCATTTTAATTAGCTTCCTTACTTAAAGATATCATAACCAGTTTGAGTATGCACTCCAACTTTAGCAGTTTCGTGAATGCGAAGTCTGGCGACAGCAAATCATGCTGAAAAAAATATCCTGACCAATCAATAGGATGATATTGCACATTTCTAACCAGAAGTAAGATTTTATTACACAAAATGTCGAGTAATGTTTTTAGACAGAGAATATTTGTTTCAATAATTTCAAATTTTCTTTCTCTGATTGTGTTTCTGAACATATTTCTTTTGCTTTGTTAATAACAATGATTTTTCACATAACAATCAATATGGGCCATAGGTTTAATTGATCTTTAAGTTTCTCTCAAGGTGTATTGCTTTGTCTCTTATGCAATTTGTTGTTGTTGTTGCTATTGTTGCTGTGGGGATTAACGCCATTTTTTAGCACACGATAGGCTATACATGGCTGTTAGTATTAATGGTGGAGGAAGAAACCGGGAAATCCCCAGAAAGAACCACCGACCCACGAGAAGCTACCGGCAAGCTTTCACATATCCGCATTCGCCGAATCTTAGACTAGAACCCACGTTGAAAGAGGTGAGATAGCAGTGATCCATAAAGGAGAGCGCTTTGGACCATTTGGCCACTCGGGGCCCCCAAGGAAATTTGAAAGGATTGTGTTACGTATATTTAATTTGTACTATTTGTTGGCTTTTATTGACTTTGTGTTATGTTTATCTGCTTTTTTTGTCCAAAATCAAGTTACTAGTCTACCTTTCCCGTGTCATTTATTTTGTAAACAACACATTACATAACTAATATTTCTCTATGAGTGTGGAATTAAATATTCAGATCATTATCAATGGAGGTAAACATGTTTATTTTGGTCAGGGTCTAGGACATCTGACTTTCACTTGGAAATTCTTAATGTTGTTGACAACTTTGAACGTTTTGGAAGTAGACTGACCTTCATCTTGGCTCTATTAATGTGCTTAGATTTTTTTACTGCAACTACAAAGTGCTTAATAACATTTATGAACGGAACATTACTTTAGAATTATAGTGACATCAGACAAGGACATTTTGGGTTATATGATTGTGATACATCAAAAGGCGGAAAGCACATAATCACATTCCAGGCCATTGCACAAATTCAGTTGGAATTGCACACGTTTGAACTTGTGATAAAGCTTTTAGTACTACATGGGATCAAATTGTCTGAGGAAATAAATTACTTGTTGAATTTAACAAAACTTGTTTGCTTTCGCTATTTATCGTAACTTATTTTAATAATAGAATAGTAACAATTTCCTCAAAATTTAAAAAAATTCTAAAGTCTTTTCTGAGGACTAGAAAGGCTTGCATTTGTTAATTTTTTTTTAAATTCAAAAGAGAATTTTGATCCTGTTGACCATATCTGCGTATAAAAATATTCATATTGCCGTATTTATCATTAGCAGGATCATATGAATTCTCTAAAGAGGAGAAATTGGGATAATTTCTGTGAAACTAGTGCTTGGTATTTATGATGCTGATCCGGTGTGGTCTCGTATCAAGTCTTCATGTGACTTACTTTGACCAATGAAATCTCAAGAAAATAGTTAAAGGTGGTGTAAAAACTGATAAAACAATGTTGCTCCACTTATTCAACCGTAAAGCACTTCCACTAAATTATCCCATTATCTGCTTCTATGTCATTTTATATATTTCCCACGTTTTTGATTCTCGGGTTTATTATACGATTAGTTTACTTATTTTCGCTTTCACGTTTGCCCTGATTGTCGTAACCCGTACTCAACAGGTAGTATCGCGGGATACCAAAAGGATACATTGGGAAGAATGAAAAAAGGGGGGTGGTAGAGAAAATATCCAGAATCGTTATAAACTTTATTATTTACATTGTACTCTAAACTTCTCTGCGATGCTCTAAGGCGAAAAGACTCATTTCTGAATCAGGGTTCTCATCTTTGTCTGTCTGTCTGCCTGTAGGTATGTATTTACGTTCGTAAGTATGTATGTGTGCGCGTGCATGTGTGAATGTGGTTTGTTAAATAATCAAAATTACAATTCAATGAAATAACGTCTCTATACTATTACTTCACTATGAATTAAATATAACATCCATTTACCAGTCTGCTTTAAAAGGTTTTTAAATAACTTGCAATATATGTTTTATATTGAATTACTTTTTTGTAGCATTATCTTTTGTATTATAATAATGTTTCTGATCTGTTGAAAATAAATTTGTTTAGTTTTAGCTTTTGATTTTTATGTTGGTTTGTCTGTGATACCCCAGTTAGGCCCAATTGTTACTCCTACTTAATGGTATTTCAGCCTTTTTATTCATTGGGTACACAACAATGAAATATAGTTAAAATACCAACGTGTTCTTTCTTTCTACTCCAGGTACTGGAACAGGAATAATATAAAGTTTCATTCATTGTAATCTGATAAACCTCGTTGTACCCACCTCACCCACAGGCAATATTTAAAAAAGAATTACAAATAAATAAAATTTGTATTCTAATTCCTATTGTACCTGAAATCTTTCAAACCAACGTCTATATTTCTAAATCCTGTTTTGATGGTAAATGGTGATCTTTTAAGAGAGCATTTAACACATATTTTATAGCATAACAGAAACATCTTTTTATTCGTATTTTTTCTTGTTAATATGAGATTATGTGTTATTAACTCATTCAAGAAAATCTGTGCATGAACTTCCTCTGAGCAGACGATATTTAATACTTGCACTGTTAAGTAGCTAATCCTTTCAAAGAATCATCTTGTTATTTCTCTTATTTCTTGTCTATATTGCTATGTAATATGTCAAATAAACATTATCCACTTCAAATCAATATAACGAGAATCTCAAATGTTTAAAGGCAAAATTTATGAAACGAGCTGAATAATTCCCTGCTTAAAGGCGAGCAAAAGCTGACATTATTCACAAGTTTCATAAATTTAATATTATATCATTACCTATTTGAGATTCTTTGTATCACATTGTTTTTATTTCAGTGGAAATTATTTAGATAGAAAGAAGAACGAATAAATTCTTTCATTCTGACTGACGATGATCCTTTCATTTGTTGTGCCTAAAATATAGTTCCATACAAAGTTGAACTAGTAAAAGTAGATTGTACATTTTTACAAACTAACAAATCAAAGAAAAAGCTTCCATCCTAATAAACAGAACATTTTATAACGAAAAAATCATTTTTCAAACAAAATGATCAATGCGATGTGATGCCACATTGTTTAATACGGTATACAGTAGGCCTAGAGTACATGTTTACCCTAAAATGTCACTTTCAGAACTAAATATTAAATTGTTGCGATTTTCATGTGAAATAGGATTACTGGATGCAAAAATTCCCACATTTACTGCAATGCATTTGTGACCGGATATTTTCAGTATTTGATTCGGAACAATAGACTATACAGAAAAAGTAAACACATTTCATTTTGAGTTGGATTTGCATCCCATATATAATGTGCAAAGATGTTGTCAGTTAGGAACCAATTTATGTACAGATTCTTTTGTGAACAGAGGTGAGTTTATTTGCTTTTGTAAGTTAAAATTTAAACCACGCTTGTACACACGGTGAATTCTATATCTATGTTACAGATATAAGGCCTCCTTCCCCAACCACCCGCTATCAAACAAGCAATATATTTCGTTTTACTTCTTATTGTTTTTCTTGTTTTGTAGTTTTACGCCTTTTGTCTTATGTTGATATTGCTATACATGACAGCAAACCTCTTTGGAGTAACATATCCATATTCAGACAGCCGAGATAATTTTTCCTCAATTTCCTTTCGTTAGTCGAGTTAAAAATGACCGCCAAAATATTCTTTCAAAACAAAACATTCCAGAAGGCGGGGTTAAATACGTTTTCTTACTATCCCAGCCAATAAGTAAAGAGTATACTGCACAATAATTTCATGGGGTTATTTGGACCAATCAGACACAATAATTTCATGGGGTTATTTGGACCAATCAGACACAATAATTTCATGGGGTTATTTGGACCAATCAGAATCACAAAAATGATATTTTAACGTGTCGTAATATCAAAAATATGAAAGTGCATATACTATAAAAAAAAAACTATACCTGCTATTTGATTAAGTACATTTATAGGCTGTTGTTTTTGCAGTTTATGCTTTTGTTTTCAGTTTAGCGCTATGTCTCAGCGCAAGATATGATATACATTAATGCCAGAGTAACTACTATAGGAATAAGCCGGGAAAATCCCAGTAAGACACATCAATCCAAGGGACGATACTGGCAATCTGTGTCACATAACCACATTGCCTGAGTCCGAGACTGGAACTCACACGAACAGACGTGAGATGGTAGTGATCGGTACAAACGACCGCTTTAGACCTCGAAGCAAATATTTATATACTCTGCTTGGTCACCTTCTTGAATAGGACACTTTACAAAACGGTTAAGTGTGCTTGTGATTCACTGAACCAAATTGTCGAATGTTTTGATTGATAATTTATTTTACACATGGTTCATTGAATTGCAAACTTCATGCAAACCACATATAAAATTTGCATTTTTTAACAGTGCAGTCAAATGAATCTCTAGGTTTGCTTGTTTTTACACAAAAGTTTGTTTTGTTTATGTACATTCAAATGTTTGAATTTTTTATCTTGCAGAACATATTTAAGGTTGTTGTTAATTTGTTCTCGCTTGTGTTTGGAATTGACCTTTTAGTATCGAAGTGTTTATTTTACTTTATTTACATATGTTCTGGATGATCCGAGAGAAAAAGGATGCCAGTGTAATTATATCAGTGTATTTATATTATACTACTAATACAGTAAATAATTTTTTGGTGGAAGGGGTATTCCAAATTTTAATATATTTGTCAATTATGAGCAGATATTCACTCTAAACATGTGTTTGATTTGAATAGGTGTCCTTTTTGTGTATTAGTCCCCATACGCATATTGTAAACTGCAAGGGCATAATTACTCCTTAGAACTGCAATGCATTATTTTAGGTTTCTGTGAATATTCAGCTATGAGTTATTCACTCCGAAAGCGTCGATAGATTGTTCAATATTAATCAATATGTTTAAAGATGTGCAGAGTTCTCTTTTTCCGTCAAAGGGTGAAAAATCCCCTTGTTTTTGCGAGAAAACTTGTGAATTGTACACATATTTCTTGGATAAATTCTTACATGGTCTGAATTGATTTATCCAATGTCACCCGTGAGAGATCAACTACAGTGCCGTCTTAATAACGTTGTAGGCTCTGGGCAAAGCAATGCACTGGGGCCCCCTACCATACTACTATTCATTAACAATAAGGGCAGCATGATACCCCTAGAAGCGTGAAGCACTGGGCTTAGTGTGCCTACGATTAAAGACGGCACTGTTCAATTATGTGGTAAATGCCTCTGCGGGCATGTTGTTGTTGTTGGGCTTAACTCCATTTTTCAGCACACGATAGGGTGCTATTCATGGCGGCCAGCATTAATGGTGGAGGAAGAAACCGTGAAATCACCGGAAAGAACCACCTACCCACGAGAAGCTACTAGCTTGCAGGCATGTAACTTGCCTGACAGCCCAATGTTTCAGATATAAATGTAATATATTATTTAATATAGTGTATGTTTATATTACCGGATTGATGAATAAATCAACTGAAATTATTAGAAATTATGAATCGTAATATTGACCACAATTTCCGTCAAATCATGTCATTTTTATAAAGTTCAAACGTGAAATCCCTCTCTCAATCCTCTATGGCGATCCGTTTTGAACAGCCAGGCTCTTATGATTGGCTTTGAAGATACACTGACTGCATATTTCTTAGTGCATAAGAGGCAGTGTTTAACTCAGATTTAAATACCAAAGGTAACGATCTGTTTTAAGGTGTTCATACACAAAACTACCATTTCAATTTACGAACAAATATTATTAATTTGTGCTTGCTGTGTTAGTGCGCTAAGAGTTCTTAATTTGCTCCAGTGTTTTTGTATCTCTCAACGAGTTGATTCGTGCAAAACTTACATTGCTGCTGTTTGTGTACTTTTCTTTATCAATAATAGGATAAATACCGTGAAGTATGCATGTCTGTATTCGCACAAGTGGGTATGTATCTAAGTACAACTGAGAAATTAACAGACGCATTGACGGATGCATGCATGTATTTATGCCTTAGATCTGCTCATAAGAAACAATTCTGCCGATCCTTATGAAAAGTTCGCTTCTCTTTTATTTCTTACCTCTGCAGTTCACGTAAATTTATACATGAATGAACATGTTTGCAGTTGCCTCCTTAAGAAAGCTCCGAATTAATAAATTAGCTCCGAACGCATCTTTTCTTATTGCATAGCTGACCACAGTTAACCACAAGGATGGTTATAAACAGGATTCTAATAAACGAAATATCTCTTCATGACTTGGTACAAATTGATCACAATGAAGTCATTTTGTCTCGCCTGTAACGACTATCGCAAATCACGACACCAAAGCTGATTCTATCTTTACGTCTGTTCGCTACCTAATAGTTGATTAAATATTGGGGTATTAAAACAGTAGATGGTTTACAAAAATAAAAAACTTAAAAAACTGAGGAAATTATTAATTTGGGTGATGAAATGGTAAACAAAAAGAAGTAAAAGTTCAAGGGACAAGAAGCAGACAGGTCAAAAGTAGGTATTCGCAATAAATTACATCTCCATGTCTTAGACAGTCTCTAGTGTCCGTGTCTCTAGTGTCTAGTCTCTAGTGTCTCTAGTGTCCATTTATTTCCTTTACAAACAATACACGGGTTCCCCTTGCTTCATTTTAACATTATCTTTCAAAGAAAAGTGGGAAAATACGTTACCCTGCCCTCCGTAAATGTATGCAAATGGTTGCATAACGAATACTTTATCCTATTAAAAGAGAACTTTCATACAGTCATATAAAATTGATCATATTTTCATTGTAGCTTAGTGACAGCATTTTGAACATGTACATTCATGCCCTTGGAGTGGGGTAGAAAGTGGTCGTGGAGGGGTCGGGGCATGTTGTAATCTCTAACACTAACTATACGTAGGTACGATGTACGACTGTTTCTAACTTTTTTATTGATGCATTAGAGAAAGCGGGAATGTGAAGGCTAGAGTGGTATTTGAAAACAAACCATATTAATAGAGAATAATATACTATTGGGAGACAAAAGTGGACTCACTCCTTTCCGAAAACACTGACGATACATGTACATACATGATAACATGCATTATAGATATCTTGTCTAATGGAATCTAATCAATGAAAGTCAGTTACTTTTGTTGCTTGTGCATGATACAAAGCATAGATTTTCAATAAAATAAATTAGATGAATTAGTCTGTGCTTTTCTTGTATAGCTCATATTGCATACATGTTTATCCACTCTCCCTGAAGCATTACATGCCAGACGACTATTTATCTAGTTAACTATGCAACAGAATTCATCTTACAGTTCATTTGTGAGTATCATTTTAAAAAAAGACATTGAAATTTCAAGACACATGATTAAATAAATCTAGCACAAAGCAAATCACGTTTTAAAATTGGACTGTGTCTTGAAGAACCTTCTGTCATGCACATGGGAAGGAAGTCTAAAGTTTAAAGGTATCAGAGCGCCAACGTTCTTTCTGGTTATAAAAAAAATGTTGGGTTTTTAAAGTTCTGTGATTCACATAAAATTTAGAAAGTTGGCGCGGAGCCTATTCATAACATCACTTTTTCCATCCAAGACTGATACATAGAATATGTTAATATAAATGTGCACTTATAAGTTATTGCACATACACACACTTACACACACACCACCACCACCACAACAACAATAACAACAACAACCACTGCCCAGTTTTGACTGATCGATCAGTTGAACATAGTTATCGCAGCCAATAATTACCAAATTGTAGATAACGTTTGTGTTAGAAGTTTCGGAGCATATTATAAATATAAAAATTGTGAGAAGTGCTAACGGTGGCTGTGCATATAATAGTATGTGTAAATGTACGCCAGCCCCTCCCGCTGGTTTAAAGGCGAATCGTAGAACTATTTTGGCCTGGTAACAGATTCGACTTGATGACATTTTGTAAGAGCTCCCATTCTAGTTTGATCTATGGAGTTTGAAAATCTTGGTTAAGAATGAAGGGAGTAAAACAGCTGTAAAAGAATCGTCATATCGCAGCGGGGAGACTGGAATGCACTGGGTTTTACAAGTAATAGCGGACTAAGTCTAAATATTCGGATACCTTTTGTTCCGTACCATGGCTGAATGATTGCGTTGGCAAAGTTTCTTGCTGGCCTGACCTAACAAACCGAGAAATAGGGGAAATATGTTTAGTCATACATCAGAAAATGTTTGTTAGAGTTTCTATGTCAGATGTTTTTATTTTCTTGACCAACAAAATATGCAATCGTTTCACAATTTCTCAGGAACTGACGCTATAATTGCACTTACAGATAACAACTTTTAAACACGAGACTGGGCTTTAATGAAATTATAGAACCCCAACAATCACAAAATGATTTCTGAAACACTACCTGCAGTTCATTCCAATTATTGGATGGTATCAATTCAAACCTTTTGGTAAATCCCGACAAAATACTAAATAATGCAGCATAACGATCGGAAAATCGCTAGCCCATTTCTATCATGTAGTAAGACAACCTCAGAAGTAGTTGTAAGAATACATGTCAGTTTGATGTGTTGGGTGAATCGCCTCTGGCGGAGTGCAACACATATGTTACGACATAAAGGCTGATAGTATTTCAATTGTGACTTTGTCTCTTTCCGCCTCCACATTTGTTCCACGTGAACAAAAGTAGTTGAGAATATTGTTCCTAATGGCGCAGAATTAAATTCAAGTTTTTTTCGCGAATTGACCGAAAAAAATTGGTGATTGTACGACTGACTACAGTACTCAAACCTTTGCCAGTTTTGGCCTAAATGTTGCGATTAGAAATGGTATCAATCCGGGTACCTGGTGCATTTCTGTGAACAGAAAGCAGAAGGCCAAAAGTGTTAGGTTGATGCTTAGGCAAACATGTAGTAGGTGGCTAAACTCACAGTAAGAACCAAAATTTGAAGTAGACAACATTTTTAAGCAAGGGGTGGCAGTGGAGGTGTTGCCAGCTTTGTGGGATGGGGTTAGAATGTTTTACAATCAAGATATATTTATTTTACACCATATAAAAATAAATGTTTCAGGATTTGCCTCCATTCCCCCAAAAAATGGAATTTAAGTGGTGCCAAAAACCCAATCAATTGTTTATTTAAATAAATTTTGATTGAATAATCTCTCTCTCTCTCTCTCTCTCTCTCTCTCTCTCTCTCTCTCTCTCTCTCTCTCTCTCTCTCTCTCTCTCTCTCTCTCTCTCTCTCTCTCTCTCGTTATATGATAAGATGTACTGAATTGTTACAGAGATTAAGTGTTCTTATCGTAATGTGTTTCTTTATAATGCTGCATCAGAATATTTGTAATGGAGAGGCTACTCGAATATATTTGAATAACTTATGACCTGAATCCACTAGCAATGTGACCAAAGAACAAATAAAAACTTTAATTCAGAATAAGTGGTTTCCACTACCATACTAACTTCCAGCCCTGAAGTGCCCATCAACTCTCAGTTTAAAGAGGCTAGTAGGAGAAGCTCATTACAACGTACTAGAGGATCATGTCCATGACTTCAATCAATGTGCGTTAAATATTGTTACAACCTGGATCTAACTGACAGAAGTATTTCTTTCCCTTAGTTGTTGATAAGCCAAATACGCAAAACGTGTATCTAATGATTGTATCTGCGTTACCTGTATGTGAACAATTTCATTATGTTCAGATATTGCTTGCTATCTGGAGAGTCTCTTGATCGATCCCATTGTTGTCATTGCGCAAGGATTGATGTTTGCAAATCCAAGTCAAATGCGTCATGTGCGACATTCAGTTGTTTCCTGTGCACCTGGCACTTTCTTTATACTGTAGTAAAGACATTGCTCTTTTATTGAAAAGGGTATGGACACGTGTTTTTGTAACCTCAAATCGTAATAATTCCATTTTTTATGAATTTACTGCGTTTTCTACGTGTTGATTGGATGTAAACGGTCACGTGATACTTGTCTGGAATTTGTTACTTCTGCGGACTACTTTTGGTTCCCTGTGTTGCGATTATTTGATTTGAAGTTTTACCTATATCAACGCTTTACACCCCCAATAATAATAATAACAATAAAAAGCTCCTATCCATGCACTCCTGTGATTTTCAATAAAAAAAAAAATAACAAGCCATAGATTGAAATCGACCATTACAAATTAAAACAACGTAATTGCATAGACCTTCCTGCCTATGACAAACTTTAGAGGTCAATCTTCGGAAATTATTGCATTTCACCTCGCCAACATATTACAACAGCAGTTATTAAAGGTCAGAGCCAAGTCAACAAAGTGGTTTCACTTAAAATGGACACGATTTAACATTTGAAATATCGAAATGCGTAGAAAGTAACAACGACGTTGCTATAACAACACGTGCCATACACAAGCGTAATTTTAAAAAATAATGAATATTCCTGGTTTAACCGCAACAACCATTTTTTAAAAAAAAATTAATATAATGGTTATAACAATATATCACTAGCTTGATCCGATACGACATTCTACCCCGGATCACTGTATAAAAGAATCGACGAATCTTGGCTAGCGAAGATAGGGATATGTATTTTATCGAAGTTACGAGGCTAATGACAGAAAACTTAGAGGTAAATAAAAGTGAATGTTTTGTTGATTACATCTGCTGATGAGATGTTAGAAAGAAAATAAATTGGAATTAAATGATTAAATGAGCATGATTGGGTATTTACTTATGTGTAAATTTTACCTAATCTCTCACAAAGATTACGTAAAGTCCTTCAGACTTTATTTACTTTCTGAGTGATTAGATACAATTTACACATGGATAAATACCCCAATCATGATTATTCAATCCTATAACGAATCAGGAGTTTAGAAAAAAAAAGTAATGCAAGCATGGTCCTCACAGTGGCTGAATGATATTTATGAACATTTGTTAGCAACTAAATAGTGCCGCGTTCTAGACGTCACTTCAAGTTCTGTAATTCAAACTATTAACTACTGGAGGTGGTGTCTTATCCACAATCAATTATCTCTACACAACTGTATGACAGATATGAAAAAGGCTTAAGCTATCTACAATGATCTTATCCAGTGTCAATCACTTGTATAGACCTTTCACTATTACCTTCAGAATTAAGCAAATGTTTCTACTGTTATCATGCGAACATCAAAGGAATCATTCATTCAGACGTGAGAAATAAAATGAAAAAGAGACGAACACTAATATGATCTGACTGTCGAAATTAATCTTTTGTGTACAGTCTATATCCGATATCATATTCGATTAGTCAGAGAATAAATATTTCAAAGGTGAACTAATACCGAAATATTAGTATATATAAACGTAAAGCAAGAGTAGGGAAGGTTAAAGGAATACTAGATTAAAAGTGCGAGCACATGATGCTCAACAGTATTTCTAGTCAATTCACTGAAAATATTCATATGGATATAGATGTAAATGTTGTATAATCCATAACGCGCGTTTAACATCTGCACCAGCAAAACCGCGAAACAATTTTACGTGAAAATCTACGGTTTCCTGACATTAGCATCTTTTGAAGCACCTTGCTCTAGTACGACAAGAAAAGCATAAGAATGAATAAACTCTCGCTGTGAATCCTAATTATGGGCCGTTCGTACAAATTCCATGGCACATTGAACGGTTTTGCACGTACAAAATGGTGATTTAACACAAAAATATCTTGCGTGCTTGAATGCATCGAATACAACGAAACCAAGATTTAACGAACTTTGATCGTACGGATGGTCTACGTAAACTTCATGTCAGGAGAACAAGGGAAAATTTCAGAGATGAAAGAAACTGTGTTCTTCCCTAAAGATGAGCGGTACCGTTGCATTCGACAGCTGTGCAGTCTAAAACCACTTGAGAGATTGTAAAACTTCTGACGGGTGCTTGGATCACTAATACTTCACTCAAAAGATGGAAATCCATAAATTATTTGAAAATTGGAGTTATGCCGGTAGTACAAGTACAACTCAATAAGCACAGAGCATACTCTGTATTCTTTTACCTTTACGTCTCTCTCTCTCTCTCTCTCTCTCTCTCTCTCTCTCTCTCTCTCTCTCTCTCTCTCTCTCTCTCTCTCTCTCTCTCTCTCTCTCACACACACACACACACACACACACGTCGTCACCTGTATAGTCATTATTCTGAAAACGTAATCGCTGAGGTTTTTGAGTCTTCCCCTTGAGACCAAATTATCCTCAAAGTATGGCGTAAATGAAAATAAAGAAGTCAAAATAAGGGAAAGAAGGAGGCAGAATGATATATTGCTTTGAAATTAACTGAAACCCCTATTTATATTTTAATACATGCTCGAAGAGATTTTCCATCCATTTCTGGGTTTTATTCGTAGTCATAGAACTTCTTTAACCATGCGCGATGCGCGGGCAGTTTAGAAACATAAATGCTAGGATAAGTCTTATCACTTTGTATTAAGATACACAATGTCCTAGCTAACGTAATAAAATAAATACATTTCTTCAATATTCGAAATTGTAATAAACATTTGGAGCAAGGTGGTCACGATGTTTATTTAGCTATCATCAACGACTGAATTTATAAACAGTTCTTGTCTCTGAATGAAGGCAGAGAGAGAGAGAGAGAGAGAGAGAGAGAGAGAGAGAGAGAGAGAGAGAGAGAGAGAGAGAGAGAGAGAGAGAGAGAGAGAGAGAGAGAGAGAGAGAGAGAGAGAGAGAGAGAGAGAGAGAGAGAATAATTTTTAATTAGATAGTGATATAAAATGGGAGATAAAATTACGTTGGAGCCGATAACGTATTATTGTAACAACGTTATTGTAATTTTAAGCAAAAATTGGAGAATCGACCAAACTAAAATTGCAAAAATTTAAGTATGAGTGCTCAGTCTGTAATACTCACTTAAATCTCGCACTTGTTTCTTAGAATTGCAGAAATATCCATGCACTTTAACGAAAATGATGTAAACTATTGAATGTTAATACTGTGTGTGTATCGCTTGTTTGCTGGTGACAAATGATACAATTACTGCAAACAATTGTACTTGAAAATCATTTAAACAGCATCTATACTGCCTTGATGGATTAGAGCTAATCACACCCACATTATATATTTACACATAATATATAGTACTTTCTATGTTAAATATAATTAAAATATGAGCTGTTAAATATTGATAAAATATTTTAAAAGTATATTTGTATGTGCTACTTTTCTCTTGAAATGTAAAACTTTGAGACTTACCTATAAAGTTGGCGACCTGCGCCTCGTCAATCCATAAAGAAAGTTTACTCTTGGCTGTGATTTTTGTCAAAACCACGAGAAGAAGCAACACAATAACTCCATTCATTGTTTCCAAATAGGCCCACCAAACTCGTGATGGATCCTCTAGTTCAAAGGTTTAAGTCAGACTTCGCCCTGAACAAAATGCTGGATTTGTTTTTCCACCTGACTTCTCTGATATTGGCTTTAATTGCAAACAGACATTTTCGAGCTGAAGCAGGTTAATCATTCGTGAAATCACTATGAGTTTCATTTTGTTTCCAAAACTATTAAATACCTATCTAGATATCCAAGAAATCACCATCATTAATAGTACATTTTAGTTCAACACGGAAATATTCCTAAAATTCTAATACCTCGGAAAATCGTCTGTCTACATGCTCGTACTGCAGTTTTGGTTCCTTCGTTCGCCTTTGCCAGCTGTATTTATTGCCAGCAGTCGTCTTGTTAGAGAGGTGTACCCCTCTGCTCATATTTAATTAAGACTGACCAGTTTGACAATGGACTTAGATGGCGCTGCGAATTTTGCTGATGGATGAAACCTTTGCTTGAAAGAGGGCGGGCACCGTATGATAGCGAAGGTGGATTGGAACAGTAACCCTAATCCAAAAGCAATCACATACCACAACTGATAGACCGAGGGTGCTACTGAACCGAGGTGACTTTATTTCCTTACTATCAACTGTTCTACTAGACCCGTAATTGGCCGTAGCTGGTGAATAGAAAACACTGTTCAGATAAACTTGTACGAAAGGGTACACCGGTCCAGTGGGGATGATAACATGGGAACTGTAAGACCCGAAACTCCCCCAAAGTTTATTCCATCTCTCCAATGTTAGAACATGTTCAATCTAGGTTAAACGTTCCTTTATTAGAATGTTTCGCTGTAAAAATTCGACTAGTCTTTCCTCACCAGGGCGCCTTGTCCCTCACTTAAGCATCTTCAAGCAAACCATTTTCAACTACGATTCGTACAAATAGTCTTGCTCATTTATGATTTCACCGCAGTAAAACAAACCCTCTTATGCCAACAACAGAGTATTTCTAGGCTGAAGTGCTGTTATCGTTAGTAGGTAGTAGACTGTATCTCTGTTAGGCTCTTTAGATATCATAGCTTGTTCCGCCGTCTTGGGGAGAAAACCGCTATCACAGCGTTCATGACTATTATATAGGCAACAAAAGACACTGTTCAGATCGACCTGTTTGTTTCCACAAGGGAATCACCCTCTTCTAGGACTTGAAAGGGCCAAACGGCATTTAATTTGTTTGGTTAAATTTAATTGCACGCAAAATTATTGACTTTTACCTGTTTGAATATTCTATTAATTGTACAGCTTGTTGTCAGAATGGGGTATTATTGAAGGATTAACATAACTTATCGTCTCCAGAGATATTTGACCGAGGCTTTTGAACCACGTGGACACAAAGATTTTCGCCCTTAGTAGCGCCAATAGTAATCGGAAATCTTAAGCCCAAATTGGTGTGAGCAATTCGAAATTCCATGTCGTAGCTTATAATTTTTTTCAACTTGATGATTTGAAAAATAACCATTTTACGTCAAAGATCGTTATCTCTGTGGATTGTTTGCACAGAGGGCGTGTGTAATTTGACATATTTGTAGAAGATGGTACACCATATTTTGTTTCATTTCTGAGGTACATCACCTAAGATATTTTTATAATGTATAAGATATTATTTGTTGTTGTATTTAAAGCTTTCTGTTGTACTTTGTTGATTTGACAGTGCTTTCGGATTGGTAAGGCTTAGCACAATGAGATTCGAAATACGTGTGCAACACCAAGTGTTGCTATTTCTTAAATGTAATAACCTGTCATTTCAGTCACTGATTTTCTTATACCCTGGTCCAGATTTAGGGCAAAACTGAAAATATTCCAGCACATTTAGACTGTGAAGTCATTTTAGCTCACACGTCTTTTATTCTTTATCGCTAATTATTAAACTATTGCAAAATAAAAGTAATGTGGTGTGTGTATGTATGTGTGTGTGTGTGTGTGTGTGATTTGGATTTTGAAAGTAGCTTGAACAATTTCTCAGTCATATTGCTATGATGTCTGCAGTGTGGAAGTTCATCGTTGTCTAGCACTGGAGCATCCTGCTGCAGAAATATAGCATGATGTCCCACCCAGTTATATTATCCTGACACCAGGCCAACCAGTCTTAAAACTAACCTATTAATGCTGAGCGCCTAGTGAGGCAGCTGTTGTACCATTTTTATTAGTCTTTGGTATGACTCGGCTTGGGGTCAAACCTGCGACCTCCGCATCCGAGGTGAACGCTCTAACCACTTAGGCCACCGGAACGGTGTAAGTAAAGTCGTAAAGTGAAAATAAATAAGAAATTTGCTCTTAGATATTTTTTCAGCATACACTGTGATCAATTATGATTCATTTACATTAAAAGTGCATATTTGCTTCTTTATGACTGTTTTCATTCTTTATTTTTGTATTGTTGTTGTTTTGTTTCAATTTACGAAGCGTTGAGTTTCTCGTACTTTCTTAACCAAAACCAGCACTTCATGTTTAGTTAAATGTTCTTTAAGGAAGTTGGAAGTTTGAAGTTATAAACAGGAAATGCATAATTTCTTAGTTGTGCGATGCGAACAAGCACGCATATGTTTCATAATTTCTCGCCTTTTGATTTAAAGATTTCTAATGTTTCTAATATTCCAGCATGGAACACATATAATTACAAATTAATCATTGAGTTAATAAAGTGGGACAAATGTCCAGCATTGATTTAATGTATTGAACATAAAAATGAAATCAAACAGATGTTTGCATAACAGTGCACACATCACAGTCATCATACTATTTTTCGCAAAAAAAAAGAAAAAAAAGACCGTCCTCAATTTCTTTTGCTCTGAAAATATTTAACCTGGATCTTATTTTCTAATGACCCAAATTCCAAATATTTGTTTTTACGACCAAGCGATAAACCGTGTGTCACGTTTGCTAAGCCTCAGCTATAAAGTTATGTATAATCTATCATCTACTGTCCTGAGAATATTACCGCGGCCATGTGTTTGATGTCTCAAGTTTTTCCACGGGCTAGTGTTAATCTCTTACGCAGGGTTACATGGCCGGCCTTAGAAAAGGAGTCTTAAATCAGCAAAGGCGTTAGGTCGCCCCACTTCATAACTATCAGTTATAGCTTGGTCCTAAGATCAAAGGCGTGTTCTTATCCGTCCCCAGGTTGACAGAGAGCGAGAGGGACATTGACCGCTAAGTTTGATTGGATCAGTTCGCAACGACATCTAACTGGAATTGAAATAGAGGGTGTGATTACAATTTAGATCCGAATTAAAGCTTCCAGAACCCTAAGTGGTTAGAGCGTCTGCCTCGGATGCGGAGGTCGCAGGTTTGATCCCCAGCTAAGTCATACCAAGGACTAACACAAATGGTACAGGCAGCTGCCTCGCTAGGCGCTCAGATTAATAGGTTAGTTTTAGGACTGGATGGCCTGTTGTCAGGATAATGTGACTGGGTGGGATATCATACTACATGTCTGCAGCATGATGCTACTGTGCTTGACATAACAATCAACAACCACACTGCAGATATCGTAGTGATATGACCTAAAAATATTAAGCTACGTTAAAAATGCAACACACACACATACACATACACACACACAAAAACACACACAACTCCAAGTAAACGTTTAGTATTCTCCTGTGAAGATGGTTGAGCAATAGGTTTACTCCGAGAGAGCCACTCGTAATTTTGCGGTGAAAGTAAGAGTTAGATTTTAAGGAAAGACAAAGCTTCGAAAAGGAAGGCGTTTTTTGGGACAGAACTTCCGATTCAGTTGCGTCTCGAGTCTCCAAGAGGTGGAGACGGAATTGAAACTAGCCGAACAGTCGAAGTAGACAGAGTCTAGTCGGTGGATAGAAGGTGAAGGAGGAGGAAAAGGAGCCTGGAGAAGAAGTGGAGGAGGAGGAGAATGAGTATAGAGAAGTCGATGAGGAGAGGAATGAATTTGGAATTTGGAGAAAGTCGGATACTAAGAGGAGAAGGAAAAGATAGAAAGAAATCTACAGATGAATAGAAAACAATGACAGAAATCAATCACTCTGCTAATCGAATGATAGAATAGGCTATTAAAGGGTCGAACAAAAGCAGTGTACGAGTGAATTTTAATCATTTGATTATTGAATTATTATTAAATTGTTATTCATTGAATTTTATCATTTTTGTATATTTAACCAAATAACTGTCGGCATTGCTGACTGGGGTATCGGAGTTTTACAACTGTCTTTCAATAATTTAACTTCCAAAAAATATCGAGCCTGGGTCGGACTTTTACAGCAGTTTAAATAAAATATTTGGAGCACCCCAACCAAACCACACAACAAAAACACTACACCGTGGTGTATCGAAACATTCTAGCACGTTAATCTCTTGCATTTTACATGTATTTTAAAGTTATATTCTTCATCATTTTAATGCGTGCTAACTTTGGAATTCTCCAGGACCCAATTTTAAATTAGTTACTCCACCTTGAAAGCATTTACAAATCACGAAGGAACATTAGTTTTGTTTTCGAAAAAAAAATAATCAGATAAGTAGGTAGGTACGTAAGCAAAGTGGTTACTGAATGTGATCATACTCAGCATCACACAGAATGATTACTCGGCGTCGCCTGAACAATTTTCGAAACTTTTTTATGTTATCAGGATTTGAAAGGTATTGAAATACACACACGAGTTTATCAAATTAACCCCTCTAGATTTCATCTATTTTTACAATTTAAATGTGAACATTTAACGGCCGCAAGTTTTTGTCCGTTGGCATGTTTTAGCCATGGGTGTCTGAAGGTTCAATAATTTAGCTGAATTACCTGGATTTCGGTTTTTGATTTTTGCGGGGTGTTTTTACAAGCGTGGTTATGGATAAATCTATAAGAAAGGAGTGATGTTTATGAGTATTAGAACTTTAGCTTCTTTAAGACTTATGCAAATATATACTGATAATAAATCTGAAAGTGACTTTACCATATGCCAAAAAAGGGATTAACAAATCGAAGAAATAAGTTAATTAATGTACTTAAATCTCCTTACTAGACTTATAGTAATTGGATTTACTTAGGAAAGGTTAAAAGTATGCGAAATTAATAAGATGCATAAAGTATTGAAGAGATTACTGATCTGGTTACAAAGCATCTGCAAACTATGTCTCGAACCCAAAACTCCATAAGGACAAACTATGACTCTAGCACCTAGAATATAACTCCTCATTGCCTAGATATATTTTAAACAGCAATTAGAGACTTTTATAATGTCTTTAATTTTTCAGTAAATTCGGATTAATTTCAACTCGTCACGATCTGCTTTATAAAATGTATTTCTTTTCCTAATAAATGATCATGATAAGGCTCATAGTTGTTCGGTACTATCATTTTTGTACTTACTATTAAATTAACCCCGTCATTCTGTCAGTACTGTCAATTTTGTACTTACTATTAAATTAGCCACGTCATTTCTCTCAGTAGTGTCAATTTTGTACTTACTATTAAATTAGCCACGTCATTTCTGTCGGTACTGTCAATTTTGTATTTACTATTAAATTAGTCACGTCATTTCTGTCGGTACTGTCAATTTTGTACTTCTTATTAAATTAGCCACGTCATTTCTGTTGGTAGTGTCAATTTTGTACTTGCTATTAAATTAGCCAAGTCATTTTTGTCAGTACTGTCAATTTTGTACTTACTATTAAATTAGCCACGTCATTTCTGTCGGTACTGTCAATTTTGTACTTCCTATTAAATTAACTCCGTCATTCTATCAATACTGTCAATTTTGTATTTCCGATTAAATTAGCCCCGTCATTTCTGTCGGTACTGTCAATTTTGTACTTATTATTAAATTAGCCCCGTCATTCTATCAGTACTGTCAATTTTGTACTACCTATGAACTTAACCCCGTCATTTCTTTCAGTACTGTCAATTTTGTACTACCTATTAAATTATCCCCGTCATTTTTGTCAGTACTGTCAATGTTGTGCTTCCTATTTAATTAGCCCCGTCATTTCTGTCGGTACTGTCAATATTGTACTTATTATTATTAAATTAACCCCGTCATTCTATCCGTACTGTCAACATTGTAATTTATACTAAATTAGCCCCGTCATTTTTGTCAGTACTGTCAATTTTGTACTTCCTGTTAAATTAGCCCCATCATTTCTGTCAGTATTGTCAATTCTGTACGTCCTATTAAAGTAGCCTTGTCATTCTATCAGTACTGTCAATTTTGTACTTCCAATTACATTTTTCCCGTCATTTCTGTTTACTGTCAGTTTTATACTTCCTGTTAAATTAGCCCCGTCATTTCTTTCAGTACTGTCAATATTGTACTGCCTATTAAAATCCCCGTCATTTCTGTCAGTACTGTCAATTTTGTACTTCCTGTTAAATTAGCCCCGTCATTTCTGTCAGTACTGTCCATTTTTTAATTCCTGTTAAATTAGACTCGTCATTCTATCAGTATAGTCAATTGTACTTCCTATTAAATTAGCCCTGTCATCTCCATCAGTTCAGTCGATTTTAGTTCCCTATCCACTATTTTGTTTTTATGAGACTGTAAGAAATGATATAATCCAGGATATGGGCCAATTAGTATTTGTTCGCCGAGAAGTATTTTTATTTTCGACTGTCAGACTTGATGTTATTATTCACATTTAACATCTTCCCGTCAAAGCAAATTTTGGTAAACATTATGCGGCTCTTTTCACACAGACCCTAAATGAGTGATCTTCGAAGGAGAGCGTTTATTATGACAGAATAAGGTCGATGTTATGGATTTTGGCTTAGTGAACCAGTCTTGTATTTTTCTTACGGGGAATACGATATAAAATAATTTTGACCGTTAAAGAAATATGTATTCCCCTAAGTTATTATACTTGCGATTTATTAATTTATTTAATCCTTTCCAAGACCCAGCTCGTTAATGTTACAGACGAGTTGTTCATAGCGTCTTCTTAAATATGTAACATTTTGCCAGATAAAATTTTCTTACCATAAACAAAAAATTGTGATTGTTTCTTTGAATTTTTATTAGTCTGGTATATCCTTGTAATATCGGTCATAGCTTTTACATTGAGATTTGTCTCTTCATTTCATCCACTTGACAATTTTAAAAGACGCAAAGAAAATAGAAAAAATAAATAAATTAACAGAGGTCAAATGGCATTATAAGTTTCTTTTGAAGATTTTCATGAAGGTTTCACTGAGTTACGGTTAGTATCATTCTTTATTTCTTTATCTTCCACCTACTTCTTATATTTATATCATCATCATCATCATCATCATCATCATCATCATCATCATCATCATCATCAGTAGCAGCATCAGCAGCATCATTTGTTTTCTTTCATGCATGACATCTCATGCAAAAAAAAATCTTCTATGGAATATTAAACTTGGTACTTCTCCTTTGCAGACGAACACACGCACAACTCACCCACTTCACCCAACTCCCCGCAGTGGATCTGGACAAACTAGGCTGGGCATTTAGTGGAATCGTATATCTCAATAACATGAAAGATAAATATTTTCAGTACAACTATGGATGACATCAAAATTAAAGAATGTAAAAAACGATACATTTATAATATACCACATTCCACGGAAACTATTTTCCTTGTCATAAATGTTTATGTCGTAATTATCAATAACTTAGGATTTGTCACCGATCATTCTATTGACTCTTTTAAAGACGTGCAAATAAAACAGTGGTGAAACATGAGCGTAAAAAGTAAGATTTAATTTCTTTAAAATGTAGCCGTTGGTACGGTAAGACAGAGGTACGATAAAAATTTGAAAATTAATGTTACGCAAATTAGATGTAATATAATAATTACAACATTTGTCTAAGTATCAAAACTATGGCTTACATATAAAACTTCAATCTATAGCCACGAATTAGCCGGGATAAAAAGAGTCCAGGAACAAAAGATATATTATTTGTCTGTTATCCCACGGATTATCCAGCGATAAAAACGAGAGCGTGAATCTCATTCATTTTAAATACCACTTATCGTCTGCTTCAAACTGGCGGACGATATTTTATTGGCTGTACTAAGACACCTCGCTCCAATTGTCAAGTTGCTACAGAAGAGAATTAGCGACTTACTTAAGACGATTTTGTGGATTTAATCAATTTATACTTTAGTTTAGGTAATAAAAGGTAAGAGATGTAGGCAAATTAGGCTTTAGAATGAAACTCTTCTTTCCACAAACTCTGCAGACAAGAGCCGAAAGTAAGAATCTAGTACGGAGTCATTCAAATGGGTAAACAAACTTAGGCCGTTGTCATCTAGATGTGTTTTCTTTCGCTAAAATTAAAGGCGTTTATAACCTTCAAGAAGATATGATAATGCCGGTTATAACTTTTTAAATGGGTGCAGAAATCTGCATCAAATCCCTAAAGCCGCATGTAAATACAGGCAGGACTTGGTATATCTAAACAGAGTGACTCACAATTTTATACTGCAGTGGGCGAATATATGTGGGAGTGATTGCAAGCTATCCATTGTACGATATGCGTGTGATTCAGGACAAGTCAATGCATTGTAAAGCCTGACATTGACTTCTGATAATTATATATATATATATATATATATATATATATATATATATATATATATATATATATATATATATATATATATATATATATATATACACACACACACACACATACACACAATAAACTATTGTTTGAACCGCTATTCTATACGCATCAGATCAAAGACACATAATAAATTAACAATAGTACGGCTTTCGGACAGATTTTCCACGTCGTAGAGTTATCAATAACATCAAAACTTTGCATGAGAGGTTCTGTTGATTATGGGTGCAGAGATGCAGTTTTAGAACCTAGAACTGAAGGATGATGAAGTGACAAAAACTACAATTCGGCTACCATACTGGACAGTGCCTTAAATCGTAATTAATAGTTCCGGTTCAGTACCTACGAATGTAGTCCCAGTCTAGTTTTAGAGAATTGATTCTGTCTCCTTTTGTTGGTAATACAAGAGTTAGATTAAGCCTTCTTGGTATGGATTTAAAGGCAATTGTTTATTCATTAGAATATGAGGTTATGTAGTGGTTATCTGTGTGTGCTTCGGCGACAGTGAACAGTGAGTAATAAGGTTCTGAGAATGATCCGGAAGTGAAATGTTCCATTGCACGCTGGTTTGTTTTACAGTACATCCTTTCAAAAGCAATGCCTGTGAACCTATGACAAGAACTTCACCGTAAAGTCATCTTTGAAGGTATTTTAGATTAACATATGATTTGTATTGATTGTTACACAGTGGAATGTTCAGCACTGCGAAACGAATGTAGAGAATATATAGTAAAATTCTATTATGTCTTTAAGCTATGTCCTTGGCAGAATGATTTCAGGAGCACTCGATGACATAATAGTCGATCGTTTGATTGCATCACATCAAAATGTATCGCCTACGTTTAGACACTTTGAGCTTGTTTCTAATACAATAGTCATCAATTTTAATATAAAATTAATTTGCAATATTTTTGGTCTATCATTTATCAGTATATAACTAAATACATAATATTAAAGCACGGTTATGAAAAAGAAAGGAAAAACTTACAGCAACGATACGAACAATGATTTACCTTGCATTTAACGTATTTTTCAAAATGTAGACGTCCGGTTCGAAGAAAGGTTTTAGAAATACTGTTAATTGAAGCAATTAGCCAATACTGTTACTATAAGCAGTATTTAGCGAAAATGATGTCACGTACGTATGACACTTACGTGGTAGATATTTATCTCAGATGTTTTTCTTATCTGATTGGCTTTGATTTATTAAAACACTTCGACCAGTTGTTGCGATTAATTATCATATAAAGCCACTGCCAAAGAGCCACATGCATGGCGTAGGATAAGAATGTTCCACAAATACAATGCCACTACCTGACCAATTTATGTTCCAATGTTAGCCTCGTTTCGAAATGTAGTTTTCAAAAATATTTTAGCGAAGACTTTTTGACGAAAAAATCAATAAATTTGCTTTGCAAGCGCTAGACTGATAGCTTAAGCGTCTCATTTATCTGTTATTTTTTGACATTTATTTTCCAAAGCAAGGTTTAAACGAGAGAAAAGCCATTAGGCTGGTTCCTGTGAGCTGTAAAGGGAGGTAACCCGCATTTTTGGACTGTCATCGTCCGTTTCCATCGCATGTTAGGAAAAAAAGAACTCGAATGTCAACAATAGCCATTGTGAACTACCCTCAACCTCGTTAACGCGTTATGAAAAAGGTTGCAGGGTATGAACGATCAATTGGAACAAGGAAACGAAAATTCTGCATCACTAATAGCAACATAAGTAATAGTTGCAAGCTAAAAGCTCTAAGATTTATTCATTTTCCTTCTTTCAAACGTTATAGAAATAACATCTTAAACCTATGAGTATTTCAATGATAGTTGAAACCTTTTTAGACGTTGTTTTGTTTCTACGCCTATCTGTTTATAAGGATCTTTTCTGCGCACATTTTGCCGGATATTTGTCCACCAAATTCTTATCAGTTCATGATGAATCACAAGTTATATCATAATTGCTTTGCCTTATTTTTTAGTGTTTAGTACAGCGCTCTCGAAAAGTCCCTTCAACCAGTACATATTTCCGTGCAGTTCGTTGATTGTTTCGTACAGTGCCTTCAAAAACTCATTTAAATGGTGCATATTTCCGTGTAGTCTGTTTAAATACCAATCAGATTATCTCCAAGAGTTCCTCCAACAATGCCGATTTTCATATAGTTTGTTTTAGTCTTCGTATACTGCCACACTACACCTTCCCCAAAATACGTTTGTTCACAGTGTGATTATTTTTTGTCATGTATTTTCTAACAGGACAATAAAGGTTCGAAGAAAGTTAAACTTTACAGTGTAGCCATTGAAGGAAATTTATGACGCATGGCCGTTTAATGGCAAATTCATAAGCAAGTCAGTTTTGACAAGTCACAAAGTGACTCATGACTGTTTAATAGCAATCTGAATACATATGCAATTCACATTTGACAAATCCAATATTAGACTGTTTAATGGCAAGTTGAATAAATAAGCACGTCAGCTTTGACAAATTCCTATTTTGTTTTTAATACAAAAAGTAAGAATTTTATATTTGACTCGCGCCATCATTTATCGCAGAGTTTCGAATCAAGTCATTTTCACATAGCTTTGCATCAAGTCGACATTTTTCACATGGCTTTAAAGGTAGCTTTGGGAATAAAGTATTCGTCTTATATTTTTCTGTTGGGTGCGTAGTGGTGGCATTAAGGGTATGGATAGACTCAGTGAAGTTAACAATACTTCATACTTGTTATTTCCAAGACTAGTTTTGGACGACAGTCTCAAGTTTGTTAATGTCATGACTCACTTCGGACGACAGGGCCTCCTACTTGTTAATGTCATGACTCACTTCGGACGACAGGGCATCCTGCTTGTTAATGTCATGACTCACATCGGACGACAGGGCATCCTGCTTGCTAATGTCGTGACTCACTTCGGACGACAGGGCATCCTGCTTGTTAATGCCTAGATTCATTTCGGACTACATGAGTTCATGCTTTTGAATACCTAAACTCGTTTCGGTCAACAGGGCCGCCTACTTGTTAATGCCGAGACTAATTTTGGACGACAGAGCCCTCAATTTGTTAAGGTCTAGACTCCCTTCGGACGACAGGGCTTCCTGCTGTTAATGCCTAATTCATTTCGGACGACAGGGCCTCCTGCTTGTGAATACCGAGACTCATTTCATATGACATGGCTTAATGCTTGTTAACGGAGAATAAATACAAAAATGATTGTTTTAAGATTCCTTAATCATACATTATAACTACGCAATAAGAAAGATCAATATATAAATGAATATATAGCAAGAACATAAAGATTTACTTTCGTTTCAAAGAGTTTATTACGCCAATGACATATGGGTTACTTATGTTCGTAGCAAAATGGTACACTATTTTACATTAATTTTAAAGCACTCATCCCGGACTCAGCTACAGTTATTACATATAGGCAATATATTTTTTAACGACTTGTCTTTGATGAAAATTCAGGAATTATATCAGTTGACGGCAACCCACCATTTACTTCGTTCTTTCAGAATGTTGGCGTCAAGGACTTCATGGAGCTACATTCTAAAACCTCTGACATAATTTTGAATATGTGGTATCTATCTATCTATCTATCTATCTATCTATCTATCTATCTATCTATCTATCTATCTATCTATCTATCTATCTATCTATCTATCTATCTATCTATCTATCTATCTATCTATGTATGTATGTATGTATGTATGTATGTATGTATGTATGTATGTATGTATGTATGTATGTATGTATGTATGTATGTATGTATGTATGTATGTATGTATGTATGTATGCATGCATGCATGCATGCATGCATGCATGCATGCATGCATGCATCTATCTATCTATCTATCTATCTATCTATCTATCTATCTATCTATCTATCTATCTATCTATCTATCTATCTATCTATCTATCTATCTATCTATCTATCTATCTATCTATCACAATTCTCACGTTCTTGATGATAGGTCTTAACTCTATATGATCAAAAACTCATTGCATTTGGAATGTGATCTCTCATGACAGCTTGTTTCACATATTTTCCCGAAGTGTTTCAATGTCTTCTCAAGTGAAAAAAAAATACACATGTACAAATATAATCTTTCACTTCGACTCACGTTTCAATGAGTTATTGTCCTTAATTATTTGTAGGAAAAAGATCGTGAATCAAGATACCTGGCCAGCCCCTTATTTGTTCCTCTTGTGTGTGGGGGGAGGCACGGTTATAGTTCGCCTAGGGCGCCAACGCCAAAACCCTTATTCAGTGTTTAATTGTGTTATGGACAATATATATATATATATATACATATATATATATATATATATATATATATATATATATATAGATATATATATATATATATATATATATATATATATATAGTAGTATATGCCATAAAAAAAAAAACCAGTTTAAGAATCAGCCTGGAAAGTTTAGTACACTATTGTTCGGAGGTTCGATCTCTGAAATAGGTTTAGAAAGCTAGAAGGTGAGAATAATGGGTTCAAGGGTAATGAAGAAAACATATATCAGACAGGTCGTGGAGGGGAGAGGACCATTACGTTTTACAAAAGATTCAGTTAAGTTTGAAATATGTTAAGAACTAGTAAGAAGTCCTTTTTCATCTCTTGATTCTGCCCATAAGTAGTGTGAGAATGAATATTTTCATAGTACTTTTACTTTATCGTAATGAGTGGAATCACAGGAATCTGCCGTTTTATCAATAAAGCACGACGAAATTTCTGACTACATGAAATCACCTTATCGGTATTTTAAAATACTAATAAGGAATGCATCTAGACCACAACCCTCCGCTCGATTCGAATTTTCAAACGCGTCATTTATCCCTTCAGAATCGTTCGAGGACTGAAAAACTACACATATCCAATAAAAAAAAAACAGTAAAGTACCTTCTCATCACTCTCAGACGACCATTGCATGAATCCAATCTGGCGAATTAACCTTTATTTTCACCATTACGGTCACAAACCCTGGAGACGTGAACCATTTAAGGAAGTAGCCCATTTGTACTAGCTACTACTCGGCAGTAAATATGCGTTAGGGTCAAATAATCGTTCCGAACACGGCGCAGAATCCAATATTTAAATATGATGACGTCATCAGCCGTTATTTGTATTATCAGAACTTTAATTATACATTTCTGTTCTGGAAATTGATACCAAAATTATAAAATAATGAAATCTGAAAATATATACAAGTTAAACATTTTATTTTGTAAAATTAGTTTAATGACGTTATTTAGCCCGTGGTAGAAATGAGTTAATTCGATAGATTGGATTCATGCGATGGTCATCCGAGAGTGATTATAAAATTGCAGACTCCTGTGGTAGAATGTATCCATAACATGAAAGGAGATGTATTAATGTGCATTGCAACTGATTACCTCAAGCTGTCAATAATCTGGGTCCCCGTGAAACGATTCTAATTATTATGACCTTGTGTCTCAGTGTGATGAGTCACTTGCTGAGGAAATTAAACCTTCTGGTGATAAGAATGACTATGTTCCCTAAATCTGTAGTTTTTTTTATGAAGATTCGACAATTGACCCACACATCCACAGTACAAAGTGAATGACCGGAGTATACGGTATAATATTTCCGGAAAGAATCTTCAGTATAATAATATAGATTTTAATGATCTGGTCTATACAGTATTCTTCTCTGGTGTTGGCAATAACATGAGAACAATTACTTCACGTACTGATTATTTCCGTAGAGAAAAACACAGCCAATATTGAATATTGAATTATGACTTGCACATACGCACTCAGTAAACACCAGTTTCATACAAAGTGCGATCAAATTATTACCAAAGGTTTGATTGGTATGTCTGTCATGACTATAACGTATAGAAACAGGTTACAGTTATTTTTTCCAATATGTGAAAACTTCGTGTTTATTCGGTTCTTATTCCAGCGAATGCTAAAAATATTACGTTCAATAATTGTCAGATTCTCAACAAAGGTTAAGAACTAGACGAAAATAAGGTTTGCTTAAAATGTATTTTTATACAACTCAACTAAATCTGCATACAATTTTCTTTATTTCGTGTTGATACTTCTTGGCTTGTATCCATTGGCTTAAACCGCGTAAAATGAATACCCTGTCCATTTCTAAAAAAGTTAAATTCTTCCATCTACCAAAATATATGCCCAACAACAGAAATAAGAAAGCTGACGCTCACAAATATCTTATTTTTCACTTTTTTTCTATCGAACGAATGCTTATGTGTGAGACAAAGATTTATAAAATTTAATGCTTGGCTTAGAATTAATGTAATATGCAGGTTCCAAAGTCAATTCGTGAGAAATTTGTGAGAATATATATATATATATATATATATATATATATATATATATATATATATATATATATATATATATATATATATATATATATATATATATGTGTGTGTATGTGTGTGTATTTGTGTGTGTGTGTGTGTGTGTCCTATACGAACTGGAATATATAAACGTTAAAACATAGCCTAGATATAATGTATTGCGCTGACGCAAATGTAAAGTTATCAGAAAATTGAAAGTTGTATATTTATAATAACACGCATACTGGATTATGGGTCAATTATACAATACTTGCATAATAAAGCGAACTCGAGAAAATACAAAACGATGCAGGTGGAACCGGGACTGGTGCCAAGGACTTGCCTCTATTGAAGCTTTACATGGACATGTACAAGGGGAAAGTCTTGAATCCAGACGATCTCTGATTCCGTCAGCGGTTAACGATACGACTCCCCGATAACTTAATTATGTAAACAATTTCAGTGGGTACAATCTAAAAGAAGTCTTTACGACCGTTCGCTTTTTCGAGAATGTATCACCTTATCAATCGAGAATCGTCAAAGCAAACCCATTAACAACTTCAAAATCGCGTTATAATCGCTACACTGATGTTGCCAGATTTTGTTTTGTTTGGAGTAGATAGAAATGTCAACTTTGACGTGCTCAAGTCAGGAAATCTTGCAGGTCACTTCTTGACCAGGAATTATTGATGAAGAATGCAATTGGATCACCTTTAAGTAGGTCTTGTAGAATTTGAACCACGCTTTGTTTCCTTGTGAATATTACCAAAAACAACACATGGATTTGCTCATTCCCTAGCACCAACTTTACATACATTTTTGTGTCGTAATATAAAGATTTCTATATGAAGTAAACATTCCTATTGTTGATTCCGTTCACAAATATTTTGAAACGTCAAAACTATTTACATTGATGTACCTTTTTAATATTTGTGCACTTGTACGAGGCATGAAAACAATTTTTACAGAAATAAATAGCAATTACCACTTTTTATATATAAAATTATTGGCTATTGCTTTTAAAACGACTCGATCTACCAGGAAGACCTGTATAGTTTCAATATCGCATTTCATTTCCTATACTTTCCTTGTTCCATTAGCTTTATACACAATGTTCAACACGTATTCCTTATGTTTTTCATTTCATCTTCTTTCTTTTCTTCTTTATTCTCATCTTTCATGAACTCGATCGTGGTTCACCTTTGTGCTTTGTATTCTCTTGGTCAGTCGCTAATGTTTCGTTAAGAAACACTGCCGCTTTGACTATTCAACAATTTAAACTTCAACATCTTCCGCCCTCATTTTACAATAGTGTTATCGCCTATCACTAATAACGCTATAAGCCGTTGGATTTCCATCTAATCCTTTACCTTCAGTAGAGCACATCTTGTAATCCCAATAAAAATTATGTAATAAAATGTTTGAACTAAACAGATTACATCAAAGTTTGTGCCCACACAATGAAGTTTAACATAAATTCCATTAACGCACATCTAATACTGGGAACAGAAGAGTGATTTCCTGTCGGTGGAGACTTTATACCACCTCGCTTGAACGGTTGTTTAGCTAACCTTTTTGCACACCCCATTTTCATAACAGGTCGAGAAATATATAACGTTACTGTGCTTATGGATATATTGATTGTGTGTGTGTGTGTGTGTGTGTGTGTGTGTGTGTGTGTGTGTGTGTGAGAGAGAGAGAGAGAGAGAGAGAGAGAGAGAGAGAGAGAGAGAGAGAGAGAGAGAGAGAGAGAGTATGTGTGTATATGTACTTCTGAATTGTTTTCGAGATTAAACAGGTTGCTCTAAATTGACCAAAATCTATTTGTATCGAAATAAGATTTTTTTAAAGTGTAAATTCTGGTCCTTGTATAATCACTGCTAATGATATCAAGACTTATGTAATAATTTTATTGTGTACACATAATTTCCAAATCTTGTATTCTTTTAAAACAATAAAATCATTAATTTACATGTCATTTTGTCTGCTTTTTAAAAACAAGGAATCGGAACTTTAGGAGTTTGTATTCATTTTTTATGAGGATGATATGGAAGATTTAACTTTAGGGGTAACTAAACTCATGTCAGACACAATCATCAAGCCTAATGAGACGATTTTTATGCATATTGCAATATTTAATTAAATACTTCAACATTATACAGGAACAAAAATTTTAAACAGAAAAGGTTGCTTGAATATAAAAGAGTTACAATTCCTAACTTTTTATACAAAATATAAATATGTCTGTCTCACTATCAGAAGTAGTATAATTTTATAGCTTTTGGACCTTGTTCACTGTTTAAAATCCAAAAATAACTTTTAATACCCAGAGGACATTTTTGTTACTCTGGATTTATGCAGACGAATGTATCCCGCGAGACCCTTAAACGAAGTTCCCAGGAGGCGTCATAGTGCAGCCACTATCAAAACACCACTGTGATTTGGCAGATAGATCAATATGGACATGTAACTATTTTTCTTTTGATTTTCACTCCTTGGTTTCGTTGTTTCCCCGCAAGAAGTTCTGAGTAGATTATTTTCTCGCGTCGGTAACTGAAGGTCTATTGCAGTTTTTTCTATGGATAAGGTGATCGCCAATACAATTGCTCAGCAAGCTTGCCTTCTTTAGGTACAACAAGTACGCGCAATTCTAGCCACTTATAGCGTTCTGGGGGCCTAGCACCACGTTCACTTAGAACTATATCGATTGTACCATTAAGTAGTGTCAAAAACGATGATTCTCGCTTTCGCCCAAACGTTGTTACACGGGCATGTGCGTGCTTGTTGAATATCAGTCGAGATTTTTCTCTTTTCAGTATAGTCATTTTAGGTTCATTATTATTAACTGGGAATGCAACCGGCTTGGATTTGTCGGTAAACTCCACTTTTTGGTTGTGGAAACCATCTCTGCGTACTTTCACGAACGGTATGGTACTTTGCAACTAAGTGGTTTCGGGTGTTAATGCTATAACGCCAAGATGTCGTCGAGTTGGTATTTGTACACTAGGATGTAAATTCAACCGTTGATTTCGGTTCGACTTTATACTATAGATGTTAAGTCCTACGAACTGAATTTCATCTTCACCAATGTGAAAGACTTTTAACATTATTGTCTTGGATGTTACGCGTTACTGATGGTTTACCGTGCTAATAATTATGTATAGGCATTGTAATTGCACCCCACCATCCAGTAAATCTAAGATGAACGCCACGTTGTGTGAGAAACTTTGCTAACAATTCCTGCTTCATGTTTATACCTCTCTTCTGATAGAATTCTTAATTCAAAGTACTTTGGGTAAGGTCAATTTGTGTTATATAACACCACGACTACATACCGATTCCGAAACTCTGAAACTACCTTTCCAAGACTTAGCCTTTGCGTCGCATTCAAGTTCGCGGTAAATTCAAAGAGAACCTTACCGCGGTGGTGAGAAACTGTTTGTTTTGCATTTAGCCCTTGAGGTTACTGGTTGGCTTAGGCTTAAAGACCGGAAAACCTGACCTCAGTGCTACTACCCCTGACAGTTTTCAAAGAGGCCACCGGTATCCAATCAGAACTTCGTTAAGTTTATGGGCGGGTTTCTTACTTAGTAAGACATTAAACATTGACAGTCATTTTTGGAAGAATCAATGCAATTTTGAAAGTGATTAAAGAAACATCACTTACTCTGAGAGCAAAATGGGCACTCGTACAAAAGAGCAGGAAAGGGAGTTTTATGAAATTCGGACGATATTTGAAACAAAGCTTTCCCAGTGGGATAGAGCGCCACCGGAAGATGAGAGAGAGAGAGAGAGAGAGAGAGAGAGAGAGAGAGAGAGAGAGAGAGAGAGAGAGAGAGAGAGAGAGAGAGAGAGAGAGGGAGCAGGGGGCCGGAGGAGGGAAACAAGGGTACCAGAAGTACCGACTAGGCGAAAGTTGCAAATGAGTAACATAGAAGGGATACCTGAAGGAAACAACCTATCCTTTAATTTCGCGTGATGAAATAATTGTCAATTCGAATAGGTCTTGTATGATTGGAATCAATTACATTGAAAAATTGTCCTGTAATTGTTGAATGCTGTGATATGGTTTATCAAATAGTTATACCTTTCACTTTATTATTATTATTATTATTATTATTATTATTATTATTATTATTATTATTATTATTATTATTATTATGCACATAGACCATCAGCGTTGATGACTGGGGCTTGGTTCGGGGCAATTTAATCTTTTAATTGACCGTCCTTCGTCGGGCACTTAACTGTGAACAAATACGATTCAGACTTGCGCACCGATTTTATAAAAAAAAGTTGGGCTTAATAAAGCCATCACCCATGAAGGAAAGTCTTCCATTTGCTATGTTCTTTCCCATTTCCTTTTCTGAGTTGGTTAATATTATACTGTATACAACCCATGAATATTTACTGTAGGTATTGGCGAGAGAAGAGCTGATAACACATAGTGTGGCTTTTACATCCATATATTGTTTCGTTGTAGTATCAGCATCGTTTTTATAAAAAAGCGACCGACATACCATTGTCCCTAATTCCCTGATTATCTGTGCTTATGGGCATGTTTTTAACGACGTAACCTGTGTCGACGTTTTGGTCTCAGCTCATGAACTACAAAATCTTGACATATGCACGTGCAAATTTTTTTTTAAACTCCAGTCAAATTTCGCATTATTTCGAGATGACAACAGCAATGCTGCATTGTGGTGTTGATAGTGTGGCTGTTGGCAAAGTTGTGTTGTCGAAATTATTGCTGTTGATGACTGATAATCTAATCGATGACTGCATAAATATGTTTGTTGTCCACTTGTATGTCCTCCAACCGTTTTTGACTTTGTGATTCTTGTGCTGACCTAATTGGACCAAGTCTACGTTCTGTTCACATCGTTTCTATGGTAGTTTCGGCGATTTTCTTCGCTTATTCTGCAATCTCCTCAGTCGTGGCAAGAATCTCTTTAGTTGGTTTGATCAGTGACACAAACGTTCATTTAAAGGAGGACTGCCAAGTTTTACCGGGGGTGGGGAATAATCGCAACTGTAACATCTTTCATACCTTTGAGGGGTCCTTTGTACTCGCGAAGAAATTTTAGTTGATTGTGCCCATCTTTGCGATGTCGATCAACAGTTTCTGATATAACAATCGTCATTGTTGTGTATCTTAGCTGTTTAATTGCTCCTTTTGTTTTGTGTCCAGACATATGCTTTTCTTTATCCGGCGGCCAGACCGCTACGCGGTCCTATAATTAAGTCAATAGTGAGAACAATAAAACGTAACTTGTGGTGACCTCCGCAAACATATTCCAAACTCACCCCACGAGTGGTCAGAGGCACACCGAGTCCAATGAATATTTGCGAGACCATGGACATCAACGTCGCTAAATATCATCAACATATCCAATTGTTCAGGATCACTTCAGACACGTGAATGTATCGTTGTCAGTGTTTGTGTGTAGCATGGGTTGTCTTGATGAACAGGCATGACATCGTCCTATGCAACATTATTGGATCAGGTCGTCAAGGGTTGGGGCTTCATCAATTACGGAGAAGCAATCAATGATGGAAGCTTTGCTTCTCTACTACAAAGAAAGCGCTACCGTAAAATTCTTGAATACGTCATATCGTAGCTGATCGTTAGGAAATAAAGCAATTACATGCAGTCGATTTCATATTAACCATCACATGATCAGATTCAACCACACCTAGGTTTTCCAAGATCCAATCTGACCAATAATAGAAGCACAAACCGTGTTTGGAAATATGTCACAGTGCTTAAATTAATGGGATTTAAATGATGGTAAAGTCGTCTGTTCTTTCTTTTCAAGCCATAACGAATATCACTTGTTGTATCTCATGACTCCATATTGTGTGCAATGTCGCATTACAATTCGTAAAGAAAATCGATAGCTGGAAGAACTAGTTTCCTGTGTGAAGCAAAGAAGTTTACATTAGTGAGAACTTCCTGCTACTGTGCTCCAGCGTCTAAAACCCCAAGATGATATTACTGCTTCGTTAACAAAGCTACTGGGGGAAAGGCACCATGGAAGAAATTCCTCAGTGAAAAAAAAAATCTTTCCCGAATGGAAATATTCCTTGCTAAATGTACAAAGTATCAATTGATATCCGTGCACGTCAACCTGTCGATGTTGATCCCATCCATGACTTAAATTAATTCGTAATACACAATGGCCAGATGAATTATTAAATGAGTATGAGGATCAAACTTTTCTTTGGTGCACAAAGGTCACTCTTTGTAGGTAAAACTGTTCTATGGAAATCAAACACAGATAAAAACAGGCCACGCTACACTATTGTCACCAAAGCTATTAAAAGGGTTAAGCAGCTTTTCAATAGTTTATCTAGTGAAGCAACATTTACCACAGAGGTCGTTACAGCATTGTGGCATATATTTTTTTGGAATGGTATGAGGACAGCAAACAGTTTATCAGGCAGATGTTTTATTTCTCCCACATGATCGGGTATGAAAGGTATCATGTTTGCTAAGTCCCAGATATAAAGCCATATATAAGCTATAATCTACCTATCTAATGAATATAACTGCGGCTATGTGTTTGATGTCTAAAGATTTCCACGGGAGAGTGTTAAACACTTACTTAAGGTTATCTGACCAGAGACCGGAATCTTGATAGGCAAAGATGGCACCATATAAATAAAGGCTTGCAGTATCATACCTATGTGTTTAAAGATTAGTCCAAAGATGAAATGGAAGCCCGCGTGGTGAGTGGGGCGTGTTCTCATTCGTCCCCACGTTGACAGACGGCGAGAGGGACATTACCCGCTAAGTTGAATGGGTCGGTTCACAGCGATATCCAATCAGAATTGAGATAGAGATGCGATTACAATTCTAACCCGAATGATACTTCACAGTTGCAAGATAAAAATTAGTATTCGCTTAGAGGGACTGAAAATCAATAGGGTTACTCCGAGAAGAAGCCTATCGTAATTTGGCGGTAAACCTTAGATAGATTCTAAGGAAAGTGAAAGCTTCGAAATGTCAATAAGTTACTTGCTCAATGATTGCAAAATATTACGGCATCTTAATAGTAATTATTTGTAGTATCTATACTTAATTACTAAGATCGTTAAATATGTAGAATTACCTTTGTAGTGTTTCATTGACATGAGTATTTGATATATGGGCTTGAATTTACGTAGAGAATTATTAGATGCGAGGCGGAATGATATAGATTATTAGCTTGTGGTCAGAAATAATTTTGTAATTCGCTAATAGGTTACTTCGTAGTAAACCATTGCATTTATTAATACGTTATGTTTGAATTAACACATACTTGAATTGTGAATTTAGAAACATGGTTGAAGCATGTAAGATTAGTTCCTATGGACATATGCGTATATCAGAGAATGATATTTTAATATTTGTGTACTTTGTATGAATTGTAAGGTAAAGAAATGCATCTGATTATTGTGGTATTGTTTATTATAACTGGATTAGGAATATGTACTGATATGACGGAATTTATTGATGTATGTATCAGAAGTAATTGATACCGTGCTTTTTATTATGTTTGTTTACCATGGAAGAACGTATGGATATCTCGATGTGACCAAATAAATTTTATAGCCGTTGAGGTAGGCTGTATGTGAGATAAGAGGGCATTGGAAAAAGATTTACCATCCTTGTGTTTTCACAGGAAGCTTTATAGGGGGCACAGAACTTCGGGTTCCAAAGGGTCCCGATTCTTCAATAGTTGGAGACGGAATTGAGTCTGTAGCCAAGAAAGCCAAAGTCGACAGAAGAATAGTTATGGTAGAGAAGTGGAGGAGGAGGAGAGGAGTCTAGAGAAAGTGGAAGAGTAGAAAGAGTCTAGATAATGTCGACGGGGGGATTAATAAAGAGTACAACGTCGTGCTACTGACACAGTTTGGTCTATTGATATTATTTGCATCCTAGGACCTGCCTGATTTTCTAGGAATTCCAACACGCTACAATCTTGCACCCGCTGGTGAGTCTTCTGTGGTGAAACTAATGGAGGCAAACTCATCAAAAAGGGCATATATGTGAGAGGAATTGCATGTCTTGAAAGGTAAATATCTCCAAGATTTATTCTGAAATCGCAATCGAGCGATGTCTGATCGCATAAATAGTGCTTTCGTTAGGGAATATTCACTGCTTGGTGTCCTGCGGGCGCAGACTTTTGCTTTTACTGTCGTATTTGTGCATGTATTTGTGAATATCTACATCCGCATGATCGATTAACTGAAACTAGCTTACTTGCTTTGGGTGCATTACCGCCGTTTCATACAAGATTTTGGTGACCACGGTGTAATTATTTGAGACAGCGGGGTAATATCCATAGCGGAATATTGCCTTTAGTGTATCGGTAACTTAGTAGGGAAATCCCACAGTAGATTCCACTAGAATTGTGCTTGTTGGTAGCATTTCTTTGATATTTATAGGCATGCAGATGTCTTAAGCTGTTGCACATATTTTTTAGTCCAAAGATGTGTTACTAACCAGTGTTGATTACGACAGTTTCAAGTTGGAATCCCTAAAGAGCTTCAAAGTGCCTAAACTCAGAGTTTGTTTCAAGCAAAACTACGTCTCAAGTGAATATGCATGCAGCATAATTTTAATCACGCTGAAAGTTCCTCGTCATATTTGAATTTCACATATCATGGCAACTTAATCCAGGCTAGACAGTTTCTTCGATTTATAAACAAATACAATTTTGTCAGCGATATTCGCTTCAGAAATATTCACCCATATTCTTTAACAGGGCAGACGAAAAACTGCATGATCCATTCCTCCTTATTTTGCGAATATGGAATGAATCTGTTAAAACTTGTCATCCATCGCCTGCTTTTTTAGAGCAGTAACTTTTGCAGTAATTGGCTCTTTCTAACGATTATAATGTGCACGTCTCTATTATCAATATTAAAGATCGCATACTTGGTCGAACACACTTTATCAATCATTATCGTAGCTGATACCTTGTATTCTAATTTCTGTTTCAAATACTACCTCGTACATGAGTTGTTTTTATATTGGCATTGGTCAATGCAATGTTGTTGACCTTAATCTTAAAAAACATTTTTGCCCTTATCCGAGAATTATCGTCTAGGAGAACAACTATATTTAAAAATAATCCGTCTGCCACAACAGGTTTCTAACTTGGGACGCTGTTCTGGGAATTCAATAGCTAATCAGTTGCGCCACTCGTAAAGCAGTCTCCGAGCAAATTACGAAGTTCGCCGAATTCTGCATGAATTGGCGCTCTAGGGGAGGGTAATTTGCTGACTGGACTCGTATTCTGCGTTCAGTGCTATCTTACGCACTGTACACATTTTTCCCATGGGAGTAAAATCAGGAGGATTATAAGTCTCTGACAAGATAAGTAATAAAAATCTCAAACTTACAGCTATCAACTACAAAGTGTGGGGAATGGGCGAACGGAGAGCGAACGGTGGGGGACATTATTTACACATATAATAACAGTTTTGTATATATGATTTCTGTACACCTTATGTATGTTATGATTTATGTACACTACATTTATATATGTATGTATGTATGTAGGTATGTAGGTATGTAGGTATGTATGTATGTATGTATGTATGTATGTATGTACACTGTTTTGAAAATAAATTTGAAAATAAATGCTTGAAAAACGATATATCTCACAACGTTGCAAGAGGACCGAAAATTTACTTCTCATTTTCTGTTGGATATCAATTCTTTGAAAAGAAATATAGTTGTTATTTTGCTTTTCAATTCCTGATTGCTCTTCGTCACAGTACTTGCTAGCTCTTCATGCAACCGTTAAGTGAAAACAGCTGGTCTTCTCTGATTTTATCCATAAACCACTGAATATTTGACCTTCAGTAGTAATTGATGTCCCAGAAAAATAGAATTAATATTCTCATGCTTCTTTCATGGTCACATAATTTGTCCCATAACAAATTTAGGGCGGTTTATGTTTTGAATTTAGATTTGGACACAAGCAAACTGTAAGGTTAATTAACCAGTATATATTATAAAAGCAATCAACGACATATAATTGGTGAGCTGAAGAGATAATGTTAACGCCCCAACGACAATTATAAATACGAGTTTTGAATAGCTTCTAGACGCCAATTGGCCGTCACTACACTCCAACAGGACGTAATGGCTGAAGTGCAAACGAACTTGCTGTATACAGAACTGAAATCGAATGTTTTATGTTCTTTCTCTTTACTGTGTTAATGTTAAGTTTCTGGCATTGTGTTAGAAAGATCATATATCCTTTGTAGGATGTTCTTGGGAAATGTAGTAAGAGATTTTACTTATTTTGGACAACATGTCTCACTTTACTTCAAGACAAGAAATGAACTGGAGAAGCAAGGAGACGTATTTTCTGACAAGGATGGTAATCTCTTTTCTCAATACTATTGTATCCCTGAAAGGTCGGCAATTATAGACAACCTTTGGGATGAAGCGTAGAAGTCGCCCCAAGGCGATCATCAAGAATGCACAAATAAAAATACCATTAATCCGGGTTATACTGCTGATTGGTTCAATTTTTACGACGTATAACCTGTAACACTGAAGAATCGCGTCGGTAATTTTTCATCCGAGAAGGTTGTAAAATCTTTTTGCCAATGAACTGTTCTATTAGAAAGATTGATACCTTTTTGTAACACAAGAATATAAATCCGTAGCTTTCGTTTTGTATCTTTAATAATATCTCAGAGATTAAACTCTATAGTTCACCTCTCTTTCTCCCCAAAATAATTGTGTATAGTATTGTTATGCAGTTTTGTCTATATTTGTGATCGTAAAAAAGGAGAGTCTTTGAATTAATTATAGACTTTATACTTTGACTGGACAGTTTTAAGCCGGATTAAAATTATAACCAATTTGATCGCTGGACTTAAATTTAAGTCTTGACTTAAGTTCTGTTGAGATTTTTCTGACTTTATTTCCTATCCTTTTGGCAGAGATTGTATACTAACTGCCTGGTATAAAATAGTTTTTAACATTAATTTAATTGATAGGGATTCTGACATTTTTTAAAAACTGTTCACGGGCAGACGCGGATTCAGTTTAGTCATTGTAAACCTAAGCTTTAAAGTCTATGAGTAAAATTTCAACAACTGTTTCGCTGTTTAACAGTTTTCTGAGAATTCAACATTATGACTTCGACTATCATTTTTCTTTGTTAGGATTGTGAGAAAAGCAATCTTTCGTGATGCATTGGTGTTGGATCAGCTTTCAGAACATGATTTTGTGACCGACTCTCAGTAATAAACTAAGCAACCTACAACTTGATATTGGCATGTAACAAGAAAATATTATTTTAAAAGTACCTTTAATAACATTGTAATCATTTATTTGAAACCCGTAAGATAATAATTGTGAAGGAAATGTATTGTTTAATTTCAAACAACGAATTATAAAAAAAATCCATTTTATCGAATGACTGAAGATTATATTTTTTTATGTGGATAATCCATTTACGATTATAAAATTGTGAGTCCGTGTTGCTCAAGATAATCACGAACAGTTGATTTGATACAGTATTAAAGTAACGGTAGGTGACTGTATTGAGAGGACAATATTGTAAACATCATTTACCATTGCCAACCCACCCACCTCAAAATGCAAAATAGCAACCCCCCCCAACAAAACAACAAACAAAGAAACAAACAAACAAATCTTCTGAACACATGTAAAACAGAAGATAATAAAAATGATATCTTCTTCAGTTTGGTATTGACATTATAAAAGTGAAAGCTAAGCGATTGTTTCTGTTTAATTTTAATTAGGAGACACGTAGATAATAGCCTAGTAGTATATGGGGACATTATAACCCACGCTATTTTAAAAAAAAAGACATAAACCCCAGGACGATATCGCTCCAATTGAATTTTGTGTTAGTGACTAACACACCCTGGGACTGTATAGCGCCAAGAGGTATGACACAGGTGGCATTACGTCACGCTACTAGACACTTGGCAACAGTGTAGCAAGGAGCTGACCTAGTTTGACCTAAATACGCAATTAGTGCTACGATTCTAGGGATGAACATATACACAGACATAAATATACAAAGGAAACAGAAACATAGATAAACACAGAGAGAGAGAGATATGGCATTTTTTTTTTTGAAAATTAAAATCTTTTCGAGGTATGGAAAGTGCCCTTGAAAAGGGCCTTATTGTTCTTCTTCTAATTTATTCTCTTCTTCCACCAGCTTCTTATCTTTTGTCCTATAATTTTGGTCCTCTTCATGTCCTTCTTCTCCTCTTATTTTTGTATTATCCTCCTCTTCTTTTTTTTTCTTCTTTTCTTCATTTTAACCGGTTCGGTGGCCTAGTGGTTAGACACTCCGCCTCGGATGCGAGAGGTCATGGGTTCGATCCCCGGTCGAGTCATACCTAAGACTCACAAAAAGGCACTAACAGCTGCCTCGCTTGATGCTCAGCATTAAGAGGTTAGTATTAGGACTGGTCGGCCTGTTGTCAAGATGATTTGACTGGGTGGGACATCGTGCTACATGTCTGCGGCATGATGCCCCAGTGCTAGACATTACTATAAACTGCCACACTGCAGACATCGTAGCGATATGACTGAGAAATTATTAAAGCTATGTTAAAAATAATAATCACATCACGTCAAATCCTTTTTCATTCTCCTCTTCTTTTTAAATTTTTTTCATTCCATTCTCTCATCCTATTTTTGTCATCTATATCCTCCTTTTCTCCCTTTTTAATTCATATAATTTCATTTATGATATCCTTACATCTTTTCAAATTGTTACTTTCCATTTTTACACGATGGGACTATAACACCAATAATCGACTCTAACCAACCATTCCTCCAACATAACTAAGGTTTGAACTACCTCTTGCAGTCTTAGTAATCTCTCGTAATTCCTTGCCATCTTTTATTGTGTAGAATCGAGCGATTGGTGTTGCGCTTTGGAATATAGTCGCTTACTGCCTGATCGGCATTCGTGCGACTGGTTGTGGCCCCGAGCTTATGTTCCTTTAAGAGGGCACTTGGCCCTAACTGGGCCTTCTGGAACTTTGAAGAGGACAGACGCGCCCCCCTACCAGAGCCCCCGGGGAAGAACAAAGAAGAAGAAAAAAGACAGGCGGGGAAGAACAACGATGGACAAAGGAAAGGAACGCTGGGTCTTCTGGAACTTCATGAAATCTGGTAAAATTATATCCAGTTTTTCCTATCGGAGTCCTTATGCCAATATTGTGTTAGCCACCTTTGCAATTTGTCGAATGCCTCTGAGTTGTGATTTTTTAATATATTAATGTTTGAATTTTGTGTGCTTGGCGCACTTATAAGGGCCTAACATTTCCTTCAATCTTTTGGGTGGATGTCACCCATTGTGTTTTTACCACCGCATAATTTGTCTTGGTTTTTTGATTTTGACCGCCTTTCCAAAGGATCATGTTTGTTCAAAAGGTCTTCAATGCCAAAGTGAAGACTGCGTTATGGTGGTTCGCGAATGTCATGTCATGTCATATGTATTATAGTCATGTATACACTCTCGTGTTTTATGACTTTATGCCCTGATAAGGGCTATTGGCCTCTCCCCCTTCCGAGGCCGGGTTCACCTGTATCTCAGTGCTAGACACTTTTGCCCCGGCGCGTGGGCCTATTAACCCCCCTGGTGGCTCACCGCCTTGGTCGGGTGTTTCCTTTCGATAACATTGCTATCCAGGGAGGCGCTTAGCCTTAGGGCTGTGCTTTTGGTCGTGGTGCTGACCTTTATTTGCTGACCTTAAGACCCTTTGGTTGGCTGCGTATTGTAAAAGAGCGTAACGGCCTTCCGCCTCAACTCCCGCCTACTAAAGTCCCCAATGTCTAAGTTCACCTAACTTTATCTCAGGTGGATTATTGTCATATTTAACCAGTTGTTCCTACAGGTGTCCCTATACCAATGATGTGTTAGCCACCTATTCAATTATCCAAATGTTCCTGAGTTGTGAATTTGGAAGATATTTTGATGAGGTTGAATTTTGCGTACTTAGCGTACTTATATGGTTCTAAAAAAGAAATCAATCTCTAGGTGTATGTCACCTAATTTTGACATTTATCACCGCTTTGACAATGTTTGGTTTTTAATTTCGACTGCCTTTCCAAAGGATCTCGTTTTAATGTTGGGTCTTCCAGGCCAAAGTGAAGCATAGGTTGTAGACTTATTTTCGAACAGTTGGCCGCGCGGCCCGGACTGTCCATCGCTAATTATTTGTCCGTTCCGTTCACTTTTGTGATTGCAGCCTTTACCAGGTTGCTTTTCGGTCTTTGTGTGCGTCCGGCTAATCGGTCTACTCCGCTCCTGGGAGTTAGGGCTATCAAGTGGGAGGTTCCTGATTTTCCCTTATCGGCCTTGACCTTTTTGTCCTTGTCATGGTGAGAAATCTTATCATATATATATATATATATATATATATATATATATATATATATATATATATATATATATATATATATATATATATATATATATATATATATATATATATAATGTTTATAGGAGTCAGGATCCACCCAGGCTTGTGCTGGTATGAGTCCTAGCGCCTGTTTTATGGTATGGACTAGGTATGGTGCTTGCAGTTATGTAAAGGTTTGTATGCGGGGATGGGTTATTAGGGTTCCGATACAGGCTTATTGAATCCCTTTATTTGATACTGATGATTTGTTCTTGTTGATGGTTAGTTGTAGGCATCTCTTTTGATGTTGGTTCCCCTCCTCCCTCGTATGAGGTCCTGAATCCTTTCTTCTTTATTCTTGCATTTTTGATTTAGTAATATTGGATGATTCAAAATTATAAGGTTGTTGTCTCGTCGGTTTTGATTGGATGATAAAAGCCGAATTTTCAATCCTATTCTAGTTCAATTTTGTTTTCTGTTTAGGTTTTATAATAAAATTATGTTTTATGGTATTTCATTCTTATTATGTGCTTAGTTGTAGTATTAAAAATGGTTTTCAATACTAATTAGGGTATATATAGTTATTATAAGGAAAATTAAAATACAAATACGGTATATGTATGTTATAAATAGTTATGATTATTGTTATGATTTAATTATGCTTATAACTAAGGCTACATTGACTAAAGGTAAGGAGTAAGAATTGATAGGGTTCTTATTACAAGGGATCTAAATTATTCATTTTAGGGGTATATTTTATAAGAAGTTTAATAAGTGGGCATAATTCTCAGAATTATTGAATTTGTGACAAAGTGGGGAGCGTTGGGCTAATGCTGAATTTCCTGCTTACGTCATTAGAATGCCATATTTGATTGGTTGTTGTAGATTTAATTTTCAATCCTACTCTAGCCCGATATTGAATTTTCTGTATGGGGAAAGCGCGTCTAAATTTCGGCCAATCAAATGCAATCTTAGATTGAAGGCTTATTTATATTGTATTTCCTAATTTGGAAGCTGGTTCAATATTTTACCCGGCACGGGGAAGGGAGAATTTTGTCTGGCGGGCGAAAATTAATGTTTGTATTTTTTTTTCTATTAAAAGTTTTAGGGTAAGGATCTTTTTTTGAAGAGTTTATATTATTGAGTAGTATTACGATAATGATTAGGGATATTTGTGTGGTTTTATAATATTGCCCAAGATAAATGTAACGCACGTATTTATTTACTTATAGACAAAGGAATTGTTCTAACTGGTAGGGGTTTTTTTGTTTTGGTTTAGTTAATTTGCTTTATAATTGTTAAGAAAGGGTATAGTTTATACTGTTAGTCATAGTAGAGAGTTATTTAAGGTAATAGTTAGAAATCAGTTTTAGTTAGATTCATTATAAATTTACAATGTGTCTAAGATAACGACAGTAAAATTTTAATGATACTGATAGTAATATTTATATTCGTGATTTAAGTAGATTTTACTTTACCTTAGATTTTTCTAAGTCTAGTATCCATTATATGAAGTGAATCATCCAATATTATCCATAGAGTCCGGGAGCTCAGAAAACACGTCCGCTCTGTTCAACAGCCAAACTTAAACTCGAATGATGAACGCTATGTTCTATATCTGTGAAGTACGGACGTGAAGGAAAACATTCCTTAAACTTACATCTCATATGATATACCATCAACACCAACGAACGAAAAGAATAAAACACAAACTACACCATCCCCACCAACGAAACGAGCAGCATAAGACACAAAAATACACTATCCACACTAACGAAACGAGCAGCACAAAACACAAATTATACTATCTCACCAACGAAACGAGCAGCATATAAACACAAAATATACCATCTACACAAACGAACGAAAAGCATAAAACACAGAAATATACCATCCACACCAGCATAAAACACAAAATATACTATCTCACCAAGGAAACGAGCAGCATTATACACACCAATATTCTATCTCACTAATGAATGCGCATGCAAACACACACACACACACACACACACAATGTTAAATACTTGTCTATGGGTGGTCCAACGTTTGACTCCTAACCACGTTGCTACTTTCTTACACGATATGGTTGGTCCAACCTCAAGGACTAGGTCCCACTATAGGTAGGTAGTGAAAATCTGTAGACCGTCGAGCATCAGGTAAGCGCAATCTTTCTTCTCCCACTCGTGAAATAACACGCCACAATTAAAGCACTTGACTTTGTCCCCTTCACTCAAGTAGAAAAATCCGGCTCTTGCTAATTCTTCGAAAGTAGATCCTCCCATATATTTTGGCTATGTTCCTCTAAAGGTTTGGAACCGACTTTCATAGTCACTGTATTCTGGCAAACGCACAGGAAACAAATATTCGCTTTGTACAAGTTCAGTTCCATAAGGGTAAGGAGAAATATGCAGAAGTTTACTCAGTTTTACATGACATCCTCATGGTGGAAGTCGTGTGGTTTATTGTGAAGGATGACACCGACAATGAAAACCAGTAAACTGAAAAGTAAACTGAAAAGGTGTACGATGACAAGTAGCATCGCTTTCGCATCCGTCAGGTTTGACACGTATACCGTCATCATCCCATTACATGGTAGGTTTGGTCGTCATAGTAAAAGGATTCATCTTTCTCTCTTGGTCTTGGTAGTCACAATGAATTATCGGTTTTGAACGTTATCTCTTTTTATATGCTGACCAATATCAACGTGTCCGTACGGTAAAGTAAAGTGGTTGGGAAGCCGTACTCGCTTTTGGTACACGATTTCATAGACCTTTTCCAAGAGTCCACTGACGATTTGATGTGTGGGTAAACGTACGATCTTGTTGGTAAATGGTCACTTTAATGTTACCGTCTTGTCCAGACTGAAAGGCTTCTTTGAGTACGCCAAAGTTTACCACTTGACTGGTTGCGATAATTGAGAGTCAAACCTTTCACTTTACACTTCGTGTACACTTCTACTTGAGGGTTACGGTATTCGTAGCCGTAAATTTTGGGACTGCCACTGGCAAAACTTAGAATCTTGTGCTCGGTATGCTCGTCCGTCCAAGCTCCTAAACGGCCTCCTTCGATTTTAGGTTGCTTTTGACCCAAATGATTGATGTAGATGCAACTGGCTATGTCAAAATACAGCACACGATCTCCTATCAGTTCTAAAAATTCGTACAGTTTTAAGCGAGCATGGGATGTCACATAAGCTGCAATGATGACATTTCAAAATTAGTCGGCTTCTACAAAGTCCAGTTCTTCTTGGTAATTGACTAAGAGTAAATCCTCACGAACTAAATCTACGTGTTTCATGCATTTGGTTTTGTCGCGAATCATCTGGAAGTAACGGGAAAGGTTCTGGCAAATACTCCATTTTCGGTAAACACAGGCGTTGTGCCATGTTGCCCAACAAACAATTTAACATCACTCTGGCAAACGATCGCCTTCCTTCGTTTTTCTCGATATGGTCTAAAGTGATGCATTCCTGCTCCCAGTATTTTTCTTTGAATTTCTTTTGGCTTACAGGAGTGTTTCACCAGGAAGGATAGTCACTGGCTTCTTGTTTCAGTTTGAAAAAAGCATTCACGTAGTCTGATAAAATGCCTTTTTGAGACTCGTCGCCCTTGTGGTATTTATCTGTCTTGGGAAAGCGATAATTAGCGTACATTTCTAACAGTTGTTATCCCAGGTCCAAAGCTTTAAACAATTCTGCACTAACCCATGTTCCCTCCAAGGCTCATTCTTCCTGAATGTGCTGACAAGGGTGGTCTTGGTTGCACGTTTCAGCACAAGTACAGCAAAAGGGAAATATCAGTTTTCCATGGCAATGAACAAGTAACAAGTAACACCGGATAGCACAAGTTTGTGGGAGGCATGACTTTACACTTGATCAATCCTTCGTACTGTCGAATATTATTCATGTCAAATTGTTCGGTCAGCAATTGTGGATACCCTGCGGAAAAGCGACAATATTTGCACACGTATGGATACAGAGAACACACTCCAAATACTTGATTTCTTCTCCTTTCTCTTCGTAGGATTAGTACAGCAAACAGGTGGCATTTGTCCGTACTCCGTACAAACTGTCCCATGGGTTCAGAGGGTCCACCAGTTTGTAACTTTCCACGATACGCTTAAACGGGATCGGTTTTCAATCGCTGATCGTAATCGTGCTCCCACATTTCCACCACTTTGTATCCTTGCTCTTCTAACTTCAAGTGACGTTGACAAGTGGCCTCGTACAACTCTTCCATGGTACGTTGCAAAGACTGGTTTTTAGGGTCACGTTGAGGGTAACATATGGGACATCCGTGAGATAAGTACCAGTTAAACTCGTACACTATCTGGGGGTTTTCTAAGTCCAGCCATCTACTGAATACCTTCAGATGCCTTTCTCTCCTTCTCCGTTGCGAGCATGTTAAATCTATTTGTCTTCCTTGTCGCACAAATAATGTAAACAGCGTAGGGCTTTGACCGAGTATTGACTTTTGACAATATTGGTTGATTTAGGGCTTATGACAGCTAGCGTGTTTTAGGGCATGAATCGTTGGCAGTACACTAAGTAACACACTTTAGCGATGGTGCAGGCTTCTTTCAAAGGATCGATCCCTCCGTGCTCCATGAACAATTCTCGAAATTTGCCACAGCAACGTTGTAAAATGTCCAAGTCGGAATGACAATATTTTAACATTTCTTCCTGAAAGACGACAGGGTTCGAGGCGTTGTTCGGTACGCATGTTGTCGGGGTCGTAGCAGTGAGCCTCTGGCAAATGGGATAGAACAGCATCTTGATTGGCTTCGGTATTGAAAAAGTGAGGAAAATAGCCCTTGGCCATTTCTGTCATGCCAAACGTTTTAGGAATGCGACTCAAAGGCATGGTCAAGTAACTCATCGAAACTTTAAACTGCACTTGACCCACTTGCATGGAAATGATTTTGGCTCCGTTTATAGTCACTTTCGGACCTTCGGTAGTTTGTTCCGTATAGTACCTCAAAAGAAACTGTCCATCGTATTTTGTGAAAATGTGAGCCATCACCGTGGCATGGCGATGACAATATCCGTAACGTTCGATGTCTTCTTCGCTCTACGTCTCATCGACCCATTGGGCAAAATCGGTCAATGTGTTAGGCCAACGAAAGATTTTTTCACGACCTCCAGGAATCTTGCTGCAGTCAGGGCAATGTGTAAAGATAGGCTCTTGGATGCATTTCTCACACGCTCGATGAGCCACGCAGAAATTAGGAATATGAATGCCAGTCTCTTGCATGCATTCGAAATCGAAAAAGATGAAATTGCCTTTCTTCTTCTGGTTATTATCTTCCTCTTTTTCTTCATGTTTAGAATGGAATTTTTGAATGTAGCATAGGTGTTCCAAGTCCACGATTTGGTGACAAATGTGACATCTTTTCTTTCCTGAACATACATGTGCCTTGGCACTGTTGGTATGTATGCTTTGTCCACAAGTAGGTCACAACCTCAGGGGCTGAAAAGCACTTTTCCACTGTGAACCTTGTGTCTTCAAATGTGTTTGGTAACAGGCAGGACTGACAAACATGTGCTGACAAGCAGAGCAATGCACTCATTTTTGTCCTTCGTCCAGACAGGGATTAGAGACCATATATCCTGAGAATTTCGATCTGCAATGCTTATGTTGTTCTCGATTATTATAGCCACAGTCACATTTCTCACAGTAATAACCGTATGACTCGAATGCAGTGATACTGATAATGGCATACAAATGTTCATAGATGTGAAAGACGTGAATGTATTTTCCGTCTTTGAAATCTTTGCCTCGAAACAACAGAGGTCCGCGCACTTCTTGAGGGTGAACTTTTAAGGTGTAACTCAGAGCCAAGATGTCTTGCAACTTTTGCATTTCAGGAATGACACAGGGTGTGTCTTTAGATAGCCCAGCTTGCTGTAACAGAAGTTTTGTTGTTTGGTTTGGTCCGATCGACGAATAATTTTCCAGGCTCTTTTCCATTCTTTTGTGTCGTTCTGGTCGACATACGCTCTTCCCACCAAGATCACGCGCGCTAAGCACATCTGGTGTTGAGTGTAGTTAATTTGAACGATGCTGCGCTTGATGCTGCGAAGGTTGTCTACCATAAACACTTTTTTGCGCTGTCCGGTTCATTGGGGAAGAGACACGTAGGTCATGAATAGTGACGCTTTTCTGTCGGTGATGTGAAACTTGTAGTTGGATTGTTGCACCTGTTGAATTTTGTCCATGACTTTAGAAGGTGTCAATTCTGATGGCTTGCTAAAACTCGATCAATACCGGAGACTTTAAATTGTCGTGATGAATGGAAAGTGTCAAGCGATTGTCTTCCTTGGCTTGACATTGTTCTTTCAGATTGGTTAACAAAAAATCCCACACATTGGTGATGAACCCTTTTGCTTTCTCCAGCATTACATTGGACTCGAAATCTTAAACTTCACCATGTACGTGTTGACTGTAGTTCTAAATTTTCTAGAGGAACGTTTGTCCATCTCTCGAATGTGGTAGTAATTTTTAGGGTTTGCTGATAGTGATGGGTGTAGACTCAAAGGGTTTAGATTCTGGTTCACTAATCTCATCTTATATATATATATATATATATATATATATATATATATATATATATATATATATATATATATATATATATATATATATATATATATATATATATATATATATATATATATGATAATATAATTGATTACAAGTTTTGGATGTGGTTTAGAGTTTAAAAGACTCCATTGTATACTTTTTTCCTCCTTTTTTACGCACAAGACAATATAATTATATACAAAATAGGTGTACAAATGTATCTAGTATTTCAGAAATTTAATTTCATTATCAAATGGCGCATTTGTATTCTAAATGAGAACATTCTGAGACAAAATTGGCTATTAATCTATCTCCATCAACTTCTCGTACATGCTACAGATGCGAAGTGTTTGGAAGTTATACTAGCTTGGCGTGTGTTTGTTTGTTTGTGTGTGTGTTCTCCTTTTCTTACGAGGAGTCATCGTGTATCTAAGATATCGGATTCCTCTTCAATTCACTCTTGCACATGTACATCAATCCCGAAACATTCCGATCCTAATGTCCCTTGGAAAGATTGGGTCATTTTAAATCGTCTGTTATTAATGACTTTTTAATCAAGCCAGAAAAAGAGAAAAGTTCAACGATATAAAAATGTTTTAATTGGCATTTTATTTTGAATATGTTGTCCGAATGTGTAGTTCTTTCCTAAAACTAATATTAAATTTAAACTTTCAGCACTTTGGTAGTGCTTAATAATTCCTAATATTGTAGCTACTGTGATATAATTACAACGTGTTAGGATTTTGTTTCAGCATCTTGCCTGAAAAATTTATACCAAAATATGCAACTTTAGCGAAATCAAAGAAAAAATGATAATGCTATTCTACTGGTTCTGTAGAAAAAGACTATAATTTGTCTAGTCTAATTCTAATTGGGTGGGGGGCGATAAAAGAATATTTGTAGGTATAATTCTGAAACCATTTACAACTATCTTCTCTATACCTATGTAACAATAACTACTTGTTCTTTTTCCTGTCCAAACACACAGCTTTGTTACAGTTACATGTCCATTTACCACCTGTCTTTAGGTATAAATTAAGTTTGGATGAAAATAGGTTACTATTTAGACAACGTTTCTTTTGTTGAGTGAGTAATCGTAGCCGAAATGAAAATGTTGGTTTTTATAGGATGTTGATACTTTTCTTCTATTCATGAATTCTCAAATATTCTTTGATAGCTCCTGTACTAATCCTCTCATTGTATGTTTATTACACTTGGATACATTGCTTTTAAATAAACAATTAATACTAATAAACGGATTGCTGCACATTGAATTCCTGATTATGTTAGTTCTGAGTGGTCTAAAGGTGGCGCTCTACAGTTTTGTATTTTGAATAGGATTAAAATTTTAAAGATACGGAGTTCCCCCGGGTTTCCTCACTAGTTATATTGGCTATTTTTAAAAGATCTTGTACATCTTATGTATTGTTCAAAGAACCTTTAATTCCTTTATATGCATGCATGGATTAATGGGTGTATTGTATGTTACAGGGTATACAGCTTCGACTTACTCCAGATGTGCACCTTTCAAAAAAAGTGCTAGCTCCACTTGGTCATTTACATTTCCTGAACTTCAGATGTAAATTGTAAAAAAGAGCAGATAAAGTTTTTATATTTGATATATTTGGTAATTCTTTTATTGCTTTTTCAGAAACTGGCATTGTCTAGTCTGGCAAAATTCATTTTCCCGATTTTAATAACTGCTAAAGATAGTGTACTTTAGACAAAATCAAGCTAATTTTTGGAGCACAAGGGAGCTGTCATTTTAGTTAGCAGTGTGCAAAGATCATTTACAATTTCCAAAAGTACAATATCCAAAGAAATGTCAGCTACATTTTTACATCAAAGCAGCATAAAGGTATGCCAATGTTTTCTCCACTGTGCATGTTTTAAATGCAAACAACTTCACCTTACATACATCACTCTCTCAAAACTATATGATAACCGATGAGCGCCCCCAAAGCGCTCGCCTTTGCCAATCAATGCCATCTAACACCCTCTATTCGAGTGAGTTCAAGTTTCGGGCTGGACTAATGTGGGTAAGTGAGAAATCTGCCAGTAGCTACCCGTGGTTCGGTGGTTCTTACAGGCTTTTTCAGGGTTCTTTCTCCACCAGTTATATTTGGCCGCCATGTATAGGCAATAGACCATTTCATGGAGACTTCGGCGAACTTCGTAATTTGCTCGGAATTTTGATCACATGGCGGGTGGTCAACTGACCGCAATATCCAATCGATAGCTGGTAGGCAAATAGTCTGGTCCCCTGCTTAGTATGCTCCCTAGTATAGTATAGCGGAGTGCATTGCAGGGAGCATACTAAGCAGGGGACCAGACAAGTATGGAAACGGTGTCGATGTTAAAAATTTAACCCCTCTTTTACCATAACAACGTATTTCATAAATCGATTTTCGTTTACCAATAAAAGGAATTTTTCGTATTAATACGCAGTAGAACAAACCTGGAATATTTTTCGACAGTAGAGCTGCAGAAGTCCCAGGCATTTAGTGGGCAGGTAGCGGGCATTTCTTAATTTATTTTAATCTGATACGTCTAAACAACAATGTATGCCATTTTGTTATGTACAGATGCCTACCAGCGTTTGATTGGCTGGAGTATAAAGTGACTCGGGAAGTTTTTCGGATAATTACGAAGCAACTCCGTTAAATCCGGTATGAAATGGGCTATCCTGCACTGAGAAATGGCTTAAACCGGAAAACAATAAAGTCAACAACAACAACAACGTCAACAAAAACAAAGTCCACAAAAACCGTGGTTGGTCAAAATTCATAGATTGGAAGCAGTTTCATCCAACAATGTTCAAGGACAAATATACTTGACATTAATACAGAACTACCTATTTAAAAAAGATATAGAATACATCAATATTGTATTGAATATATAGCATGCTCTCTCTCTCTCTCTCTCTCTCTCTCTCTCTCTCTCTCTCTCTCTCTCTCTCTCTCTCTCTCTCTCTCTCTCTCATAAATTTATTTTTTCCTGTACTACAATGGTTTTCTTTTCCTTCAAAGAAACAACTTGAAATTAATAATAATAATCCTAGCATACATTTGATTTATTATTTTAATGCATCCGTATCATACTATTTGTAAGGTAATCTGTTGGATGATACCCTTACTCACATATACCTATGTCCGGGATTCATTGAATATTTTTAAAAGACAAAACGTTTGCATTGGTAATTAGTGATATTTTAAATTCTGAAGTCAGTTGTTAAGTGTTTAATACTTACTACTAATTGCTTAGTTTAATTTGAATATAGGATTCGTATTTGAAACTAAACCCTGTCTGACCCCATTGAAAACAAATTTTTATGAACTTTTATTTGTCATTCTTGGTGGATCATGTGGTTTTGTGTTTGCTTGTATTGTAGCCGAATTAATGTACTCACTGTGTTAATCTTATTTGACTTATTTAGATATGTTTTATGAGTGTACCAAAATAAAAAATTAGTATTATTATATTTATTATGCGCATGTATGTGTCATCACCCAAGAATCATCAGTACCTTTTACAGAAAAGATTGTTTTCTCCATCACAGTAGAAAGTGTGTCCTCCATCAAGGTAAAAAGGTACCAGGGCATTCCTAATCTTATAATTGGTCTCTTACCATAACGGATGCTCAAGAGACTAAACGGTAGCTAGAGGGGAGATTTGGGGCAAGTTTATGATTTCATGTAGGTACGACGACTTACCGACTCAAAGTCATCATTTAAAGCCAAGGAAAAGAATCCAATGTTTACACCTACACCTGTGTGCTTATTTTCCGTAGGAGCTGATAAAGTAAAAATTTTAATAGAATTATATTTGAAAGTTTATAATCAAATTTGTTATTATTATTTATGAAATTCACTACCAGTCAGGCATTCATTCATATTGAAAATAACAAGGCAATCCTAACTTTCGACAGATGTATTGAAAGATATTAAAGGCTGTTCCAGTGTAGAATCAATGTTATTTTCCTGCATATATTTTTTTTAACATTCTTTGCTATCTTGTTGACTATTGAGTTCAACCTTGATTACCAGACTGCACTGAACCGCTCCGGTAGCCTAGTGGTTAGAGCGTCCGCCTCAGATGCGAGAGCTCGTTGGTTCGAACCCCGTTTGAGTCATACCAAAGATTTACAAAAATGGTACTAACAGCTGCCTCGCTTCACGCTCAGCATTAAGAGGTTAGTGTTATGAATGGTCGGTCTGGTGTCAGGATAATGTGACTGGGTGGGATATCATGCTAAAAGTTTGCAGCATGATGCTCCAGTGCTAGACATCACTATTAACTACCACTCTGCAGACATCGTAGCGATATGACTGAAAAATTGTTAAAGCTACGTTAAAATCACAATCGCATCACATCACCAGACTGCACTATCTTGTTCAATTTAATACACGACCATATTCACTTACAAACGAGCGAGTAATAACTGTAACGTTTTCTAGTGCAAGTTTTTTTTATTATAGTTTTACCGTTAAAATTATTCTCTGAAAATGCTTACAATGTAAGAATTTCTATAAGTTTCATCCGTCAGACATCTTACCTACTTAGGAACCGCCCCCCCCCTCCATGATCCGCTTCAGTATAATGCACTGCATTGTTAACAAACGTGCATGATCATGTCCACTTCGTATAGATGTTGAAGTGCACTTATAGTTTAAACATAGTACACAAGAAGTGCACTTTGCGTTAGACTTTTCTTTACGGTACAGAAGTACCTGTAGTGACGTGAATCATTTATCTTAGTTTCACCTGCGGATGTTATGTCAGTGTAGACAATAAAACAAACTGCAGTTATGTTTTTCATTTATGAACCATGTTATGTGCGATGAGTTGCTGTAAATTTATATTATGAACATCGATTGGTGCAGATAAACCCATAATTCAGCCCCTCGGGCTATGAAAATCGGTTGGTGCATATAAACCTATAATTCGGCCGCCTGGGCTTCCAATCCTAAGGACAGCCCTGTGCCTATTACCTGCTACTAGCTGATAAAGAATCTTCATTTTAGGCCGTGAGGCTTATTAAAATACGTTGGCAAAACAGAGCTAGATATCAAAATATAAAAATCACTAGTCGGAATAACTACGTTTGGTTCCGGTAACACTTGCTATTTAAAATTAACTTACTCATTCGCCCCAAAACAACAACTATCACAAAACAGACTGGCATGCTTTTAGAAGAATTTGAGGTATTGATTCGGCATGGAGTTTTGTATTTCGAATATTTAGATTATTATGAAAGACTAGTTCTAAGATGTATCAAAAGCTGAATGTAAACCCGTCTATATTTTCTCCATCTTAGTGTTGATCACAAATTTCTATTTGAAAATCCACGTTCCTCCAGAAATGAAGTATGAACGACCTTATAAAAACCCAACGTCCATAACGAGCTAATTGCTTCTAAGGTTTCTTAAATTTCTTATTATCTTGTTATGTATTTTGTAAAATTATATGTTCTATGGTTTTTCATACGTTTCTTTGCCAAGCATTTTTTATTTATATTGTTTGCTTACCTTTTGTCCATGACCGTAAGTTGTAAACATTATGTTCATTTGAGTTCAAGACCAGTCATATTTGCAGATTATGTTTTTCCGTTGAATTGCTTCGCATTCTTTTACGACATAGGTCAAGTGATAATGGGAATAAATAAGGATTTAATAAATAAAGAATTAATTTCTTTTTAGATTAGTCTGTGGGAATCTATTAGTGATAATAGTTTATAGTTGAGTTGTTGACATCACATTGAATTGAAAACAAATTATTTATTTAAATAATAATTGCAATTGTTAAAATGCCCATTTACTTTTGGATTAATGCATTATTTTGGAGTTATGTCGATTCTTCAAAGTCATCCTGGATTGTATCATTTTGTTATATCGAGACATTAAATATTATTGAAAGTAATTCTGAACATTCTGTACTTTTGGACGTTTAATATTACTTGGAATATAATTCACAATATTGTAAGTGTCTTTATAATTTTCATTTTGTAATGTAGGGAAATAAATTGGTTGTTGATTTTTATCCAAGTTGCTGGTTTCACTTTCTTTCTGGTACATCTTGCAGACCTAGTGCATAAAACAATAACCGTTACCCCTTAATGTAAGCATTAGCAATAAACCTTGCCCACTAATGCATACATCAAAAAATAAACCTTTCCCTCTAATGCATACATACAAAACCTTGCCCACTAATGCATACATAAAAAATAAACATTGCCAACTAATGTGAACATACAAATAAACTTTGCCCACTAATGCGTGCATAAAAAATAAACCTTGCCCACAAAAGCGTACATGAAAAATAAACTTTGCTCACTAATGCGTGCATAAAAAACTGATTTTAAAAAACAATTTAAACTCATATTTTCAAATATTTATTGGTTAATTAGTCATGGAGAGTCGAGTACTTTTTCATAAAATACATAATTATGTCAGAACCCAAACTAAACTGCAAAGAGTATCATTGCCCTACCATACTGAAGTTGAACCAACACTGACACGATCATATGTAAACACTGATTATAGCTAAAGATACACGGACTATAAAACGTATTTAACTGTATTTTCTATAAGGGAAGAGTCTATTCGACAGAAGTGGGGTGATCATTAATTTCACATGAAATGTTGGTATATATGAATGCATTTAATAGACATTTTCATGCTTATATATTATTGTACAGTACTTAAAAGGCATATGCATTAACAGCAAGTCAAATGGATGAAGGATCGGGACAAGTTAATATCCATGCCCTGCGAAGTTGTGTATACCATGTGCACTGCTTTCAGTTTTCAACGCTGGGAGGAAGACTTCGAAAAATGGCAATCTTCGACATTTTACTGCCGGTTGGATCTGTAAATATTTATTAGGAACCTACGACTTAAATTTGAAGGGGGTGGGGCCCCATCTACACAATTTATTTGAAGACTATTAGGGCAAAGAGTACTCTGGGAATGCAATGCATATCATTAGGGTCGTATTTTCTGCCTTTTTTTAAGTGTATCCATCTCCAAGGTTATCTGCTGCCTGTATTATTTAAAATTTCATGAAGAGCTGCGGAAGTATATAATAGAAACTTTTCCCTCAATGGTATCTCTTTACTTGCTTATTCCACAAGTCCAACGGCACAATGGACAGATCCATATCTGCTGTCCTAGAATGCGAGAGAAGATCTGGATCTGTGCAGTTCCGTTAGGAGTAATTAGTAGAACAAACAAAAAGACGTAGAAATGCCAGCGCATTATGCCACATCAGATCAGGTTCATTCATGTTCTTTGTTGTTGAACTCGGATTTATGCTTACGGTAGACAATATCCCAGACCTTAGTATAAGGGAGGGAACTATTACATCTTCATAGTTTTGTTAATGCTGAAGTTATCTCATAGGGAGTGCAGTTGATGAAAATCATAAGTGTCAACCATATTTTCTAGAAGCTATAAAGGCTTATATCAGACTACACTCTCGTAGTAGACGCTTAACGTTTTGTTTCACTAAATTTGTTTCTGAATGAAGAAAAGGAAATGTTTCGTGGACTGCATCATACCAGCTGCTTTGGCTCATTCCGCGTAAACTTTTTTGATACATTGTTCCAGATTTAGGCTAACTATAGACGCCATACAGGGTGCTTACTCATAGCATACAAGCGACAAGGCATAAACTGTCTTCTTTAGCTGGCAATAAGAATGAAAAAATATACTTCCAGTTTTACTTCCTGAATTTCTTCAAAATATACTTTCTTAGTTCTACAAATCTGAATTACTTGAGCCATGTCATAGGTTCTTAAGCTTGATTACACATGTCATGGTTTCTCAAGCTTGATTACACATTTCAAAATTCTATTGTAATTTCGACTATATTCTATGTGCAATTACATCCTCATTACTGGACTCAAAATGAAATAAACAATACATTTCATAGCATCATTTTGATAATTGCAATTGAAAGACTTAATATTTTTCCCCACGATTTCAAATATTCAATGACTTGCAGATGTCAACGCGCTTCTCCCTCGCTGCATCAATCCGATGTATTTTGTGTAGAATTGGCATATACGCTGCTTCAAGCCGATGTACTTCATGTAAATAAATCCAGTTACGAAATTTCGTGGAATCGACAAAAGAAAAAAAAACCACAACAAAATCTATAATTCCAGATCAAATGGAAAAGTTGCTGCAATGCGCATTTATTCACAGAATGGCCCTAAATTTCAATTTTAAGTAGACCAAAACGTCATTTTCTTTCGAAAGTTATGTCTAGCGCGCGATTCAGATCAAATTGATCTGGGTGGAGTAATGTGCGCATTAATAAGGTTGTTGTTGTGTAATGACGAATCTGCGCTCGTGTAGATAGTTTGGAATACAGTATAAATTCAGATTCTTTGTTTCTTGTAGTGTATTTTTGTTTATATAATTAAGCGTTGGGTAGATTAAAAAATGAGCAATAAAAGGATTACTGCACATGTATGGGAAAATATGAACTCGTTTTGTCGGATGAACATACTGCACTCCCAAGGTCGTGCAGAGTATCCATCTGAAAAACTCGTTCATATTTTTCCACACAAATGTAGTAACCTAAAGTTATTAAGTGTACCCATATTTTGTATATTATTTTTATAATTATAATTCGCAAAGGTTATTTATTTATTAAGCTTAGTCATGTTAATCCGTTAAGTTAAGTGCGTCGATACATTTATAAGTTTATACGTTTCAGGGTTGAGAAATACTATATTTCAAGTAAGCATCAAATGATGTGAAGATAAGGTTTTTTTTTTTTTAATTGCTTGACTAAACTAATTCTTGATTACCCAGTGAAACCCACCTGACCATTGATTACCGGTTCGATGTGAAATGTAACAGTCATTGAACCGTCTTTATGCTTGAGTAAAATTACGATTTAGCATTTTATAGAATATAATTTTTGCTTGTTATTAAGCCTTGATAATAGTCTTGTCAGTCTAGGAAGTTATATTCCTCTCTATGATGTAGGCTGAGAGGGACCTGACCAATAACTGAAGTTATATTGAGAGGATTAATTAATTTATTTTATTTAATTATTCGTTAGAATTATAGTGTTCCAACATATATTTAAAGACTATTTGGATATATAATAGCTGCACATAATTATTGTGAACTTATTAGAAGACTTTATGGGTTTATATGTCAGTAACTTTTTTACACTGTTGACACGTCAGTACTTTATAGATTATCATTGGGAATACCTTTGCAATGCATTCGTATTACTCCAAACTTTTGGTATTTATAGAACATTTAGGACTTTAGGAATTCATGTTCCATAGTAAAAGTTAGTTTTAATTCTTTCGTTTTGTATTTTAGGGAAATAAATTATATTTTTCAATTGTACTAAAACATATTGGTTTTGCTCTTTCTCGTTACTTATTGTGATAATATAGTCATAACGACATTATGAAGAATGAAAATCCTTTAAGTCCAACTACACTGAGGTTGAATATTCTAGCGTAAAATGAATTACTCGAAATGCTTAGTAAATTTTTAGGAAAGGAGGAAAGATGCTTTTGAATCTATGATTCTTTTATTGATGCACCAACTGTATACAATGAAAATACAAAACAAAATACACATCCTCAGCTTTATTTCAATTCATATTGATGATGGCTTGATTCAAAATAATGAAACGAACATTACATTTACTACAAAAATAAACATAACGTAAATTTGAATTGTGTGTCTGGGGATGATACACACTTTATTATGCTCCTGTATTTTTAACTCCATGTGCAGACTATTGATGGATTTTAAATCAGTACTGGTAAATGTTAATGCATGTGTTTAAACTCTGTCTTCAGATCCAATACTCGTACAGATTATGTTTTGCTTATCCTTTTGGAATAAATGCTGGTTGTTTTTTTTTTTACAAGACGGGTCATTTTTTCACGGAAGAAGTGGTGTATATGAGGAAAACCTTAGTACAGGTCCTAGGTGATATTATTTGTACAGGCCTTAGGTATTATTATTTGTACAGGTCCTAGGTATGATTTTTTGTACAGGTCCTAGGTATGATTAATTGTACAGGTCCTAGGAATGTAAATTTGTACAGATCCTAGGCATGATTATTTGTACAGGTCTTAGGTATTATTATTTGTACAATTCCTAGGTATGATTATTTGTACGGGTTTTAAGTCTTATTATTTGCAAAGGTCCTAGGTATGATTATTTGTACAGGTCCTAGGTATGATTATTTGCAAAAGGTCCTAAGAAAATTTTGAGAGTACATTTTTAGTGCAAAAAATAATACATAGTACAACCTAACCTTGCACGACAGAGTATAGTATCCTTTAAAGCATAGGAAAGACATAAAGTTTATTTGTGATAAAGTGTGCAGCTTTTATGCTTCCTCCATCTCTACGATTTAGAATGATATCTATAAACAAGGTATATGCGCAGGATACTTCAAAAATATTTTAAAATGGAAAATGGAGAACAAAACTTTGAAAGATTTTTTTAGTTAGAAAGAAAATAAAACTTAATAAAGTTAAGTTATATAGAGAAAACCGGCATCTGTTAGTTTATTCTCTCCTTCTGTCTGCATTTTGTTCCATATTTATTTATCTCTCCATGTATACCGATTATGCGAGATCTTTGTTAGTACTATTAAAAGTAACAGTTAAAACGCAAATCAAAGAAATCACAAAACACAAAACTTTTTCATTATCATTGGGAAAAGCAATTAGAATGCATTAGCTTGTAAATCTACAATAATATTGATACAGTGCATAAGATTATATATTATGAAATTCAAAAGCTAAACAAAGGTCATTTGGGACTCGGAAAGAAAACATGTACAGTCTATTACAAAAGTTAGTGCATATACAAAGATAATGTTACAGATGTAGACTGGTCAATGCCAATGTCCTTTTCCTAAATTGAAAGTACTTTTCCATTTGGAGATGTCATTCATTTTCTCTCATTTGCGTGAGTCTGATGCTGCATTACATTTCCTGTAGAAGAAAGAAGTACTGTAAGGAATTACAAATAAAGAAAGGTGCATTTGTCTCGTTTTTTTTCCAATAGCTTTATTGAACATAGCGAATGCTACAGCTGCATCTATCTATCTATCTATCTATCTATCTATCTATCTATCTATCTATCTATCTATCTATCTATCTATCTATCTATCTGTCTGTCTGTCTGTCTGTCTGTCTGTCTGTTACATAACTGTGAAAGGGCGAGATATAAGAAATATTTTAACCTCTATCTACAACACTTGTGTACAAAAATGCGTCAAAATAGATCATACATAAACGTTTATATATGTCATGTACATTATATTTATGAAAGTGTATCAATGTATTGATACAATGTATAAAATGATCCATACTAATCAAAACAATTAATAGAGGTTTCCTATGGTCGTGTTAGTAAAATGTATCCGAGTATTAACACATTTTACAAAGAATCCCGTTTTATTTTCTATAAATCTCAATAAGCAGTTAGAACTAATTAGGTCTAGCTGTTGACGGTGTTTGAAATAAAGTTTATTTTCTTCTGTTAAATGTTTATCATCAGTTAATAATCTATATAGTGTAATACCTTTGAAGACTCCACCTGAATGGTTATGTAGATGTTATCAACTTTACACATTCTGAGATCTTCTGTTTTCGTTTACTCTGTACTGTCATTACCCTTTATTTCATTTTCGTCTTACCTACGTGACAGGTTTTACATTTAGGAGCTGGTAAGAAATGAAACTTTTCGGTTGTCTCCTACTATTACCAATTTTTATTCCCCACCCCCAGTTTCATTTTATCACCTGCTCGTACCGTCGTGAAGATATTAGTGTTGCATGAGTTAGAAGCTGTAATTAAGGGAATTAAATTTGTCAATGGGTTAAAATGGCGATGGTTATCTCCCTTGATCCATTTCGTTTACGCTTTGAGTACTTTAATTTTAATTCTGCGTTTGTCTGTCCTTGTGTGTGTCCTTTACATCTGTCACCACTTTTGATGCAATAATAAAAGTAATGTTCACTGTTATATGTTTACATTACGAGATTTAAAATGAAGATAATTAAGTGTGCGATTTAGTTCACTGTAAATATCAGTTAAATATGAGTGTCAGATAATTGACGAGCATGTCTAAGTTGCAATAAATTTGGTGACCATAACCGTCTCATCTTTCTGTATGTAGTAATGCTCATTAAAGCAAAATAAATTTCATTCAAGCTTAGGGGACTCATATATAAATTGCTGAGTATTTTTCTGTCATCATATTTTTTTTATTTTTGGCTGGGAAGGGGGAGGATATTTTGGGTTTTGGTTTGCTTGGTAATGTAAAGAGAGGTGAAAGAATTCTTCAGTATTGAAAATACAACAAAATACTTAAATTGAAAAATTCAAACATATTAAAAGGCACACCGTGAGTACTAATTATATTATAAATAATATATTATGTTTATAAAGTTTCACAGAAATATTTTTAAGGATATTTTTTGGTTATGCCAAGGAAACAAATGTGTTGATTATGGATGGATGAATGAACACTCAAATGTATAAATACATGAAAATGCTGAAACTGAAAAAATAATATGTTCAAAGTTTCATGGATATATAATTAATAATTTTGGAGGTATTCTCCAGAAATGAAAATGCGAAGGAGGGGCAGACTGAACTCATTGATATATTCCCCACCAACTTTGCTAAGGGATAGAATTTACCATATTTATTTTGACAGATTATTATTTACATGAAATTTCACCTTGTTTGCAAGAAACTTCATTATACAATACCGAATAGGCATACAAAGCATACAATTTCTATAAAAAAAGTTACTACTACATCACCCTTTTATTAGAGTGATCTTTCTCACCTAAGACGACATATATGATACATTTAGATGATACATACTTGTATGGACGATTCTGCCATCAGACTGTCTGTTTGAAACGACGTTTCCAAAGTTATTGGTTTGAAATGGGAGGGGAGGTGTCTCTACATCTGGAAATGTAGTTTCCCCTCTATATGTAGGACTTCTTTCGTCGGATCTTAAATCCGATTTTACATACTTATCCCACAATGAGGCAGACTGATCCATACGCCATACTGGAGGGGTGGCTTGTACCTAACAAATAGAAAAAGTGTGATTTCGTTTCAAATTCTTAATTTTTTTGTATATTCTTTTGGAAAATATTTTAAATGTGAACAGAGTGGAGAAAAAGTTCAGCGTTTGTTTTAAATCAAAATTAGCAAATTTCAAACATGTTACATCATGCGGCTGAATAGTGAGAAATGATTATTTTGGCAATTCAAGACATTTTTAATAATAGAGATACAACCAAACGCGTCACGTTATAACGCGATAATAATAGAGATAGAGCCAAACGCGTCATATTATAACACGATAATAATAGACATGCAACCAAATATATATATATATATATATATATATATATATATATATATATATATATATATATATATATATATATATATATATATATATATATATATATATATATATATATATATATATATATATGCATCACATTACAATATTATAAGAAAAGTTTAAGAAAGAATGTAGGATTAATGGCAAGAAAGAAAAGATAACTTTTACAGGAGGAAAGATCCAGGGCCTGGTCATATAAATTGGCCATATAAATTAGAGCTGGTTGAAAACTGTTTTGAATAAAACAGTTTCACCTCTTGTATAAGCATGCTATTTTGCTAAACTTAGTTCCGACCGATTGGTTGGCTTTCACTCCAAGACTGCTGTGAAAGGATTTCTTACAACCCAAATTGCGTGTTATCCAAAAGCAAGATGACATAACACAATACGCATGATATAGCAGAGTTATACTCAATGTGCCAGGTATATACATCAATGAAATATTAATAATTAAAAATGGTCCCAAATTAAATATGCCGATGGGAAAATAAAATGCATAAAAAAACACAACACAAAAAGGTATTTTTGTCGACTTTACCGATGGTAACCGTAGATAGATGACTGCTGGGGGCCTATGTGACTTGTCAAACTCTTTTACTTCTGTGAATTAAAGCAGTAAAATTTCAAATTAGGCAATGCACTATATATATATATATATATATATATATATATATATATATATATATATATATGTGTGTATGTGTGTGTGTGTGTGAGTGTGTGTGTGTGTGAAGGTGATCAGACAATGTTATAAAATTAACGTAATTTTAAATTAAATACTGTTGTCTTAAGCTAAGAAATAGTAAGATTTTTATATTAGTGATAGATACAGATACTTTCAGAAACACAAATAATTATTTTTAATGAACAAGATTGTTGCATTTCCTGATATTCCAATCACCACCACTTTCTTTGTTGTCATTAGTTCTGAGTGAGCTTTGAACAAAGATGGAACATATATGAAGCAGCTAGCATACACACATGGAATATACATGTAGATGAAGCGGCTAATATAGAAATACGAATATACATGAAGCACCTAACATACAAATATAGAATATACCTGAAGCGGCTAACATCCAGATATGAAGTATACATGAAGCGGCTAACATGCAAATACGGAATATACAAGAGGTGGAGAGCATACCATTTTGGTATAATCATATGAATGATTAAACTGCTTACCAGGCACGCCTGATATTTCAGTCTGCGGCTTCACGGTAATTTGTGCCCTTGATTTCAGAGCAGGATTCAATGGACTTGGTCTAAAACTGAATTTGAGTTGGGAACAGGTAACACAGAGTTTGAAATGAAATGAACATGGTATAACTTTTTACAATATGCATCTTCTTTCAGACCTACGATACAATTCGATAGCAGTATTTATCTAGTCTAGAAGTTATGATAAGAAACTTATTTAATTCAAATGTATCATTTATTTAATTCATAATTTATAATGTATAATTTACATAGTTCTTAATATATCACGCATTTAATTCATTATGTATCATGTCTTTAATCCATAATGTACCACTTAATTCGTAATGTATCACTCATTCATAAAATATATAATCTATAATATTGAAATAAGACCATTTAATGCCAATTTTCATCCAGTATTTTTTTCAAATTTTATCAAACTTCTCACAAACAGCTTACAATACTTGACTGTCTTGACAAATTCTCTGTGCAAAACAGGCAATACAAAGATGTATGGAAAGAATCCTGGTGCGTTGAATAACATCATAAGGTTACTTCAACATGCATTAAGAATTGTATGTACTGTGAAATTACTATTACCTTCTCTTAAATCTGACAGCTCTGACATGACGAATAGTCGCTCCAACAGATACCACGATGACAACACCCACAACACTCCCCACTACCACAGTCACCACTCCATTAGTTGTCTCTATCCATTTAGAACTATCAGATTTCTCCGTCTTCCCTTGATCTCCCGACACATTAGCGGTGTCTATATATTGCACCACGCTCATGATCTTGAAAATGTTCCAACCTGAGCCTATGTTAAAAAGAACACACCCACTCAGTGCTGAGATAACATTCGTATTCTTAACATGATTTGAAGTCGAAAAGCCCTCGGATAGAAAATTTTTGTATTTATGTATAAATATCCAAATTAACGGTTTTATACAATAACGAATATTCTAAAGGTTGAAGAGTTTTTTAAATTTAAAATTTGATATTATAATGAATTATTGCAATTAGATGATGGTCATGGTTGAAAAAGCTGAATTATGCATTGTCCATTTATACTGACTGTATCATTTACATGTCACTCTTTTAAGTAACAATTCCTTGAACAGAGCTTTAACTCTTACTTTTTTGTTGCTGACTGACGCCTTACAGCTCATGCGATGATTACAATATCAGCCGCAATCCATACATTCCGATTTGGAGACTGTCGTATGAGATTTGAATAGCTTACTTCGTTAAAGTTACAAATAAAAACATCTGATTGCATGGATCTATTCTATGTGAAACTTATTTGTGCTAATAATTACAGCTTTTGTGTGATAAATTCTAAATGTACCATATTACCCATCAGCAGAGACAGTCCTCAGGAATAGTTTATTTTCAGTTGACATGCACAGAAGATGCTACCCTCGATCAGTTAATATATTCACACACAAACAAACAAACACACACACACACACACACACACACATACACACACTTTTTAAATGCTTGTACATCCTCTGATTTAGGCATTGTACAACAGAGTTTATTCGTCTTTCTAAACCATTAGTGGAAGGCCAACCAATCAGCTGGAATCAAGAAGTTCAGCTAATTGCGGCATCGGTTTTTCTATCAGACTCGCAAAGGGATTTCTTTATGGAATCTTGATGGCTTGCAGCATTGTAATTTTGTCAATTTGATTTTTTTTTCTTGCATTAGAAGCTGCCTTTATCAATATATAGGAAGCCTTGTGCTCAATATTCTGCCATATATATTTTATTGCATATTAAAAAGTCAAAGATACCAAAGTAGAAGTAAAAAGTACATATTATAACATCGTGTAATGCTACTCTGAATGGTTAAATATATTAGCATTGTATTTTTTAAAATTAAATTGGCGTTTGCTGTGTCAACACCGGATAGATTTCATCTTATGTTACTAAGGCCTTCTTTTGATGAATATTCCAAATGAAAACATGAAATTATATTTATTTCGTTTTGAAAACTGGAGACCGTAAAAACGCGAGAAACAAAGAAGACAAGTCTCTGTTGAAAATAGATCCTTACAATTTTGTTTCAAGATACAACAAAGAAAGATCCTGTTGTGGAGCAATGCTTATACTAATATGAAAGAGTTATAATTTCTCAAATATATTTGATAATGTTGATGTACCTAAAATTCCCTGTGTCAGTTTTCCATCTGAATCTGCAAGCAAAGGAAGAAGTTCTTGAGCTGTCAATAGACCTTTAACTGTCTTTGTTCCGGACATGACGCCAGATCTGTCACCAGTGGCCTTGGCTGAACTGGTGTTAGTAGTTGTGTTGTCTGTAGTGACGGCGTATATATGTGCAACACAGGAACTGAAATGAAGACATTGATATTTATCTAATATGAGGATACACTGAGATGCTTATCACGGATATTATGAATATTTTCGAGATGATATTCAATTTCCGCTGGATTGATATTATCATTTGAAAAACGCTCAAACAACTCAAAAACAATTCGAAAAGCTGCATCTGATTTCAATTTCTAAACTTTATTTCACAGTATGAGATTTAGAAGTATTTGAAGTTTTAGTTGCTTACGTTCTTTAACACACTAATGAGACTAATGTGAACCTAACCACGGAAATCTTCAAATTTAAAACTATTTCGGTGGACTAACAAACAGGACGGTCCAACAGATGAATAAAGAAATTAAAAAAAAATGAAATAGTGATGAAGCTGAGCAAAAGACTTGGATACTTGTGGCAGTAATGAGAGCACTTATATGATATTGTTGAAAGTTGCATAAAAACGAGGATTTGCAAATAATACAAAACTATTAATTTTTGTAACAACACACGTTTTCTGCTGTGCGCTATTAATAATATATATAATCTGAAACATAATAAAATGATGAAATGTGGCTTACTTCCTGGAGAGTTCCTGGACACACCACTTCTTGGCGACTGCTGTCAGATATTTTGTTCGAAAAACTATCGTCAGTTGAGAAAGGAACTGAGATTCTTTGCTTTCAAAGTATGCCTTACTGATTCCCATGTATAACGAAATGACTGAGATATTCGGATCAAACGTTTCCAGTTCGACAGATGCAGGAATGATCGCATGTAAAGACGGTATGCCTCTATCACGTGCGCCCACAACGAAAATGTACACGTTCCCAATTTGGGGAATATCAGACATCTTGATTTCTCCTGATATCGGCAAATACATCAGTTATTTCTAATATATATATATATATTCGAATATATATATATATATATATATATATATATATATATATATATATATATATATATATATATATATATATATATATATATATATATATATATATATATATATTCGAATCTTGATTATATATATAAAGTCAATTACTATGAACATAATATACAAGAGAAGATTATATTAGAAGACAGTAAGTACATTGATCTACTATTTGGATACGTACTGCATTTTACTTTAGTTATCATGTAGGATAAATGACATAAGCAAAAGATAAATTATTTCTTCACGATTCTTCCATTATATCTAGGGATGATCTCTTTCATAAAATAAATAGCAAATAGCAAGTTTAAAAACTATAAAGGAGAAATTAATAGCACAGGCACCAAGTATCAAGCAAAGTACAATTCTGATCGTATTGTTCTTGCAAAGAGACTTTTCTGTTTTGCATATAAACGTAATATACTTGTTTACTACTGAAATAGTTCTTAACATATTTCTGCAAACCCAATCTTTACGATTCATACTTTAAGACTACAAAATGACCAAAACTAGCTTAGATTACAAACATAATAAAATATAACACAGTACAGAGCAGATTATCTAAAAATTCTAAATACGTCTAGATGGTTCAGAGAATAGGAAAAAGCAAGTGGAAAGGTCATAGAAGGATGAAAGAGATAAGATGGAGGTACTCATAAACTTCTATCAAAATAATTGGGCTAGGAAATCAAACTTTACTGTGTTTCTGATCTGAGCACGCTTTCTCATGAAATTACCTGTTAGTGAATCCAAGCTGAATAAATTTGAGTAGTTATTCTGTATAAAATAGTATTCGACGCTTGCATTCACTCCAGAGTCAGCATCTGTAGCAGAGACTGTTGCCACTGTTAACTGGCAATCGTCGCTGTAGGCGATCTCGGAGACGATACTTGTAGAAACAAAGACTGGGTGGTTGTCATTCACATCAGAGATGTTGATAGTAACAGTGGCTGATGAAGACAATGGAGGTGTTCCCGCATCAGTGGCTATAAGGCTAAACGTAACGCTCGTGATAACATCTGTTTGAATGTGCTGTTTCAAAAAGATGGTGGACGTGGATGAATTCACACCGAAGTACTGGCATGCCAGAAGGCCCATGGTGGTTAGGTTATCAATCATCAATGTAATCTGTGAGTTGGCCTCACTGTCAGCATCTGTTACAAGAACTGATAACACACTTGTACCGATATCAAGATTATCTAAAGCTGATACAGAGTAGGAATTGGAAGCAAAGACAGGAGCATGGTCGTTCATATCTGCAACTGATATGGTCAGATTCGCATATGCTGATAATGTTGGAATTCCTTTGTCAACCACTCTGACAAGAATATTATATGAAGACATGGTCTCACGATCTATTGCACCTGACGTTGTAACAACACCGGATAACAAGTCTATGACGAAATTCGATGCGTTTCCACTCCAAAAGATCACAGTAGAAATCGAGAAAGCACCATTGGTACCAAGGTCGCTGTCCGTCACTAGTACCTTGTTAACAGTGGAATGAATAGGCACATTCTCAAAGACACTAAACGAGAATGATGTGGAACTAAATGATGGAACGTTATCGTTCACATCAAGAACAGTAACAGTCGCTGTAATGGTCGAACTTCTAACCGGTAATCCTCCGTCTTTAACTTGAACTACCAATAGGTATTTATCGACAGTTTCTCTGTCCAAGTCACGTTTAATTTGTATCAAGCCAGTTGTTGAGTCGATTTTAAAACAATCATTCAAGTTTCCAGAAGCAATGCTGTATGTCAGATGTCCATTTGCGAATGCATCCAGGTCAGTAGCATTAATGGTAAATATTTCAGTACTGATTGCTGAATCTTCACGAACAGATGCATGATAGTTTCCCATGATGACAGGGTCATTGTCATTCTCGTCGTTGACAATGACTGTTACAGTTGCTGTACCCGTGAGGTGTGGAGAACCTTGATCTATAGCAATCACCGTCAGTATGTGACTGGAAGATGAATAAAAGTGTTATGCAGACGTTGGTGACTCACCTGCATCAATGCGTGATCACCCCTTCCTGTATGTAACTTTATATCTTTATCACAAAAATTTAATGCAAAGCTTGTAGGATTATTAATGCCGCCGTTGAGAGAGTGATACATATGTTTCATCTTGCGAATATTGTGTGAAACCAGAAGACTGAATACATTATTGAAAATCTATGATGTGAGGGGCCCCATTATTATTTTTTCATTGTATTAGTTACAATTAATCATGTGACGGATCCCATTACTGCATATTCAATATATTAGTGAAAATGTGCAACGTGATATGCTTGCATCAAACAAATAAATTTAACCTGTTGCATCATCTAAAATCTCCTTGAAACAAAATATTTATAACTCATCCCCGTCACTACTGCACATAAAAAGCTACAAATGGAATTAAGTTTTATACTCACTCTTAAATCAGGTTAAACTGCAAGCAAAACAGATCCCAATGTGTTTAGCATAATGCAACGGCATATATGGATCAGTATGAAGCTTGTTTCACTTGGATCCAACTTAAAAGCGAGTACAGAAGCTAAACAGAACCTTGCTTCCGTGCATTAGTTTATGAAAACAGTATGCACTTGAATTATCTACAGCAGCGTGTAAAGGATTGTAAATGAATATTTGCTTTTTTAAGATTATACAACAGAGAGCAAGTATATATTTGCTTTTGTAAGGTTATACAACTGAGAGCAAGTATATATTTGCTTTTGTAAGGTTATACAACTGAGAGCAAGGATATATTTGCTTTTGCAAGGTTATACACAAGAGAGCAAGTATATATTTGCTTTTGTAAGGTTATACAACAGAGAGCAAGCATATATTTGCTTTTTAAGGTTATACAACTGAGAGCAAGGATATATTTGCTTTTGCAAGGTTATACAAAAAAGAGAGCAAGTATATATTTGCTTTTGTGAGGTTATACAACTGAAAGCAAGGATATATTTGCTTTTGCAAGGTTATACAAAAGAGAGCAAGTATATATTTGCTTTTGTAAGGTTATACAACAGAGAGCAAGCATATATTTGCTTTTTTAAGGTTATACAACAGAGAGCTAGTATATAGTTGCTTTTTCAAGTTTATATAACCGAGAGCAAGACTTTTTGCTTTCATAAGGTGATACAACCGAGAGCAAGACGTTTTTTGCTTTCATAAGGTTTTATAAACTTGAGAGCAAGTATTTAATGGTTATTCAACAGGTTAACCATTGGCTTTTATAGTGAAAGTACCTTGGTTTTGATTCTCTGTTAAGATTTGTCCTCGTTGAGATCAAACCAGTGTCTGAGTCCATCATGAAGTACTCTGATTCAAGAAAATATACTAATATATTGTTGTTATTAAAGCTGGAGTCCGCATCCATGGCAAAGACCCGTGTAACGCTTGTACCAATCGGAACTGCTTCGGATATACTACCAATTATATCTGATGGTTTGAAAGAAGGCGGATTGTCATTAATATCATTAATCCGTATCGTCATCTGACACATTGAAGACAGTGGAATCGTCCCGTTGTCTGATGCCTTAATCCTGAATGAATATAACCTTTTGGATTCATAATCCAGGCTTGCCATGCTGACTGATATAGCGCCGGTCGAATGGTCTATTTCAAATGGTAATGTTCCATCCGTAGATAAAACTGAATAGGTTAGCTGTTGGTTTAGTCCGGAGTCCGCATCGGTTGCTGTAACGTTTGTTGCGAAAGTGTATCCAGCAGTCTCATTTTCGTACACAAAGAAAATGTACTCATTATTTGAAAATACTGGTGTATTATCATTTACATCAATCAGGTCCATAACAATCCAGGTGTAGTTTACATTTGTGCTGTTGATATCATCTCCTAAGTCTTGTACTTGGATAGTTATATTGTAGCTCCGAGGTGATGTGTCAAAATCCAGAGGTGAAGACAGTGTCAGTGCTCCAGTGTCTTCATCTATTGTAAGTACATTATCTGTATTACCCGATATTATGCTGTACTTCAAAATTCCATATTGCCCGGTGTCTTTGTCTGACGCATTGATGACAAACACAGTTGAGCCTACCGGTGTGTCTTCACTAACTGCCAAAATCTGCTTACCATTGATAAAATTTGGTGAATATTCGTTCACAAGGAGAACATTAACGGCTAGATATGAAAATGAACAAAGGGTAGTCGATCCTTGGTCTGAGGCTTTAATCTTTAGTAGAAAATGTGATTTTTCTACATAATCAATGTCACTTGCTAGGACAATTGAGTCGTTTGCCATAGTGAAAACACTATTTGTATTTCCATTTATAATACTAAACTGGAGACCCTGTGTACCAGACATTTCCTCATCTTTATCTGTTGCATTTACTTGTATGACGGTTGATCCTCTTTCAACACTTTCTAGTATAGAGACGCTGCATGCTGCAGGAGAGAAAACTGGATTGTTGTCGTTCACATCTAAAATTGTTACTGTCGTTGTAACTGTGACACTAAGCCGAGTAGTGCCTGAATCTGAAACCGTTATAACAAGAAAATACAATGATATTGTTTCACGATCTAAATTATTTCCAGTTCGTATAATGCCATTTGACGAGTCGATTTTGAAATCAGAATTATTATTTCCAGAAGATATAGCAAATACTAGTTCTGCATTTTCTTCAATATCTCTGTCTGTTGCTGTAATGATTAATACTATATTACCAACCGCCAAATCTTCAGCGATGGCTGTATCGTAAGTCCCGCTTATCACAGGCGCATTGTCGTTAGCGTCCTCCAGCAGTATGATCATAGTTACTGTTCCGGTAAGTTGCGGAGAACCCTGATCTATGGCTAGGATTGTCAAATTGTGTCTAAAATAGAGAAGTCAGTATACGGTTATTTAAGAATTGAGAGCATTTTTCCATTGATATATTTCAGCTTTTTATTTTTGTCGTTACCTATTGAAGGGCGGGTGAAAAGTCATTCCAACAAATGTTGTGCTTATTAAACCACATGCCAAGAATGGTTTATGCATGAGGTAATAATAGTAACGTAATTTAAAATATATTTTCATAACAATAAACAAAAAGCAGAATATAGTTATTTATATATGCATGATATTTATTCAATATAATCATTTATCAGTTATCGTCATTCACGCTATAGATATATAACATGTTTGTGTTATCTTCATGCTATCATTAATGATTATGGACCACATTTATGTTAGAAAATACAGACCCTGCTTTATATGCAACAAAAAACAACAAACATTAGAATTCTCCTTGGTAGAAATCGTTGTTGACTTTTATTTTTTTTCTCGTAATGGTTCAGGTTTTATTACTTCGCATTTCTTTTTACCTGGTCCAGTTTATTTTCAACTTGTACATCTAACATTAAAAATGTGTATCCTTCTTTTATGTCTTGTTCAATCAAAAGAACTCTCCGGATGGAATAATTTATCCACGAAAGCATTCATTAATAAAACAATGTATTGTAATAACATGGTTTGGTAAATACAGCCAGATCCTGACTAAGCTAGAAGACTACATCCTCAAACCCATTTGCAAAATCAAAACCTTTGCAACTCGATTGGGAACCCCTCCTACTCCAAAGAATCCAAATATTAAAACACACACACATTCTCTCTCTCTCTCTCTCTCTCTCTCTCTCTCTCTCTCTCTCTCTCTCTCTCTCTCTCTCTCTCTCTCTCTCTCTCTCACACACACACACACACACACACACACGGAAACCCCCCAAAAGCCTAGAGCCCCATAAGAAGAACGTTTTCTCCAGGACACTCAGCAATTAGAATGTTCTCTTCAAGTGTTTTATGTTACTAACTGTAAATATAATGCTCTTGTGCAGCTTTAAAGCCAAGACATCCATACCACTATGCCACGTATGCACGATACGGATAGTTTGGTCCCTGGAGTATCAATGTAGATTTTATCTTTCACAATATGCAAGATTTTCTTAATAGTTTTTTGTCTCGGTAAACCATATGGTTCTGCTCAGGTTACTTGAGCAATTTTTTTCTTTGTATTCAATATTTCTACCATGCATAAGCTTTTCTTCTTATGGGAGACAATTTACAATCTATTTTTAAAGAACGTTTTACAGTCTCCTCTGGTGAACAAACTCGTTTGCTAGTATAATCTTTGTCATTACAGGCTAAGTAAGAAACAGACCAAAATATCTGTCTCATTACAGGCCAGGCAAGGAACAGACCAAACTATCTTTCTCAATACAGGCTACGCAAGTGACAAAGCAAACTGTCTTCCACAGACATTATATTATATTTTTGTCTCAAGCAAGAAAGAGCAAATAGTTTGGTCTGTCCCGTACATGGTCATGAAACAAATGTTTTATTACCTAAATTTATCAGAGAAACTCCCTTTTGAGGGCAAAGTTAGTGACTGTCGTGAGTTTTAAAACACGTGTTTATTTCACCATATGTTTTGGAACTAGGAATATCCACTTTGCAAATCGTTCTATATACCATTTTTGAGGTCACCATCTGTCTTAAACTGCACACTGTTCAAGTTTTTTTAATTAACAATCACCTGTCTTGACGAGTCATTGTAACTTTGGCAAGTACATTAGAGTATATATATTTGTTTATGTGTTCTGGAATGAATCCCTAATAATATTGGATGATGATAACTTTTTGAAATGGTTTTAAGTTCAACCGTACAAGGTTTCACTCCTTGCACAAGTAGCCAGAAAAAGGTTATGCATTACTTCAACTTCCGTGCCGTCTGAGAGTTTCTTTAGTACAGCAGGAGACACTGTTACCACACGAGGCTGCTTTGAGTTTAGACGTAGATGATATGTTAATTTTCCTCATGAAAAATATGCAGTGGTTAATTTAGTGTCTTGCTAAAACTTTGAGAAAGGTAGTTCAGATGTGCTGAGGCAATGAAAACAATGCTCCTGTGAAATTTAAACTAAAACACAGACTAAAAATGGCAGAGATATATTTATTTGCCGATAATTGTATTGATTCAGTTGCTTATAGATTTGTTTCATTTTTGTGTTAATTTTTATATGTTCAATTGACTAGACTACCATTTGAAGTTTTGCAAGGTAACATCACTTAGAAATGTATCTTACAAGTAGAAACTGTGAATGTGATTCTTGTATTGTTATCATTAAGTGTTTCTTCATTGCAATATGGATTTGTTATATCGTAATATATTACAATACGTTTTGGGTGTATCGTTGCATCCTTAATATTTTTCATCCTGAAGTTACGCCTGAACTGCTGACTGTGTCGAATGTTATTTGAAAAGTGACATTTGTAAAGCTTCGATTCTGTGCCTATTGTAAGGAATTAAAAGGCATTGTGCATTGGCCAATTCTAAACATACTGCACATATCAATATAAATTACTCACATAGCCATCGATTCCCTGTCTAATAATGCAAATGTACTGATGATTCCAGATGATGGGTCTACAAAGAAGTATGAAGACGTCAAGGCGTAGATTATCACATTGTTATCATTAACTTCCGAATCTTTATCTATCGCAATAACAACAGCAACGCTCGTCCCTATCGCTGAGGATTCAGATAAACTTATGGAGTAATCTGTAATATGGAACAATGGAGTGTTATCGTTGACGTCGTTTATCTGTATCTTCACGAGGCCTTTGGAAGAAAATGCTGGAGACCCTCTGTCAGTCGCCATAACAATCACTGAGTATATCGTTTTCGTTTCATAATCAAATGTAGATGTTGTTGACAATACACCAGAGGAAGCATCTATGCGGAAGTGTAATAATCCATCACCCCCTACTATGGAATAAACTACCTGGGAGTTTAATCCCGAATCAATGTCAGAAGTATTTATTCCCACGGAAAATAAATGTCCGATGTCCGCATCTTCGTTAATAGATGCAATGTAAATATTTGTCGGCGAACCATTAAACATGAATATTGGAGAATTGTCATTAACATCTAGCAGAGCAATGACAATCCATGTCTTGTCTGTGAACGTGTTGTTGTCATAATCTCCCAAATCATGTACGGCTACAGTTAGATTATAAATCCGTAGCAAAGAATCGTAGTCTAGTGGTGAATCTACCATTAAGTCACCAGAAGTTTCATCTATAGTAAATTGTCCATGTGTGCTACCGCTGATTAAGCCGAATTTCACTTTCCCATACTGACCCGTGTCCTCATCTGTGGCAGAAAATGTAAAAATAGTTGTTCCAACGGAAGTATTTTCATATATCGATATCGAGATTTCACGAACATTAAAAGTTGGTCTGTATTCATTAACGGCGACGACAGAGATAGTTACATATGCATACGAAATCAAAGGAATACTTCCCTGATCGGTAGCTTTTATTTTAAGAACGTATTTGGATGAGGTTACATAATCAATGTCCTTGGAAAGAACAATGTTATTTCTATCCATGATAAAAGTGTCATCACTGTTCCCACCAACAATACTGTATATCAGACCAGCTGTTCCCGCGATGCCAAGGTCTTCATCTGTAGCATTGACTTGAAGTACAGTAATCCCAACTGACTCGTTCTCCATGACAAATGTGCCGCAAATACTTGGGCTGAAAACTGGAGGATTGTCATTCACGTCCAGGATTATCACCGTAGCGTTTATCGAAGCAGTCCTGGGGGGATCTCCATTGTCATTTACTGTAATTTCTAACAAATACGCATCAATGGTTTCGCGGTCCAATGCATTTCTCACTCGAATAGAACCGGTAAATACGTCGATTTTGAAATAAAAATCATTTATCCCGGAATTAATAGCAAATGTCAATGCACCGTTTTTGCCTCTATCATTATCAGTTGCAAATATTTTGAAAACTTCTGTATTAACGTCTATATTTTCGTAGATTGTTGTATTGTAAGTTCCGCTTATGACGGGGTCGTTGTCATTTATGTCCTCAATTTGAACTGTGATTGTCGCTGTCCCAGTCAGCTGTGGAGCTCCTTGATCAATTGCATAAACCTTTAGGACATAGCTGCAACGACAAGAAAGATGTCTTTGTCGCAATCTGGTATAAATTTCTTCTGTGTTTATTCTTGTAATACAATAAATTTGGCAAAAATTCTTTAATTTTGCATTCCTACATAACGTTGACAATGCTCAATGAGCATAATTTGATATGCCCTTTTTATTGTCAATGTACTCAAAATGGCAGAACGAGAACTGAAAAAATGCATTGAAATAATCACATGTCATTTGGAATTGATTCAATTATATATATATATATATATATATATATATATATATATATATATATATATATATATATATATATATATTGCATTAAATATAACTATATCATAATTGCTTTTGACTCTCATGCAGAAGAAAGATGCTTTCAAAAACGTGCTTGAACACCTATGTGGTGCATTAATAAATATGCACAAGATTATCACATATGTACAACTTTCATCTTTTGCAATGCAGAAAATTTTACTAAAATGCATTTTGAATGGACCACAGTTGAAATGATTATTATTTTTAATGATTTTAAATTATATTTCGCATTCATTAAGTATTGAATCTTGACGTACTGAATACACGCATATGCATAAGCAATTACTATAAAACTGGTAAGCAACTAAAAGTCAAATAAAATAAAAGATACCTTGGTGTCATCTCTCTGTCCAATGTATAATTACATGTTATTACTCCAGATGTAGAGTTGATAATGAAATGCAACGAATCCAAGAAGTATGTGAACACATTGTTGTTGTTGACATTGGTGTCAGCATCACTCGCAGTAACTGTGGTTATTGTAGTGCCTGTTGCAAATGATTCTGAAATACTAACGGTAAAATCTATTGCTTGGAAGACAGGGGCGTTGTCATTGACGTCATTCAGCATTATTTTCACACGGCATTCAGTCGATAATGATGGATAACCCTTATCAGATACTCTCACCAGGAGAGACAATGCTTTCGTGACTTCATAGTCAAAAGTTGATGCACTGGTCGCTAGAAATCCTGTGGAGCTATTTATAGAAAATAAACTGGAGGTTTTGCCATTAACAATGGAAAATGTCACTTCTGCATTGATATCTGTATCGCGGTCAGATGCAGTGATCGCGGTACTTAAGGTGAAACCGGAGTAAACATTTTCATCTATGTGCATGGTATAGCTGTTAGTCGGTAATCCACTGCTGATACAAACGGGTGTATTATCATTCGAGTCCATCACCTGTACGACTATCCATAACCTATTGGTAAAGGTGTTATTGGATTCGCCACTATTATCAGTTACTTCAATGGTCAAATTATACAACCTTGGATCATTTTCAAAATCTAATTCTGATGATACCATTAAGTCTCCACTATCTTCGTCTACATGAAACACTGAATCCGTGTTTCCATCGACAATGGCATATTTAAGTTCACCATATTTTCCGGTATCGTTGTCCGATGCCGAGAAAGTGTATATTGCTGTTCCAACGGACACGTTTTCATAGACAAATATAGTATCTACTGTTTTATAAAAGAATGGTCTGTATTCATTTACAGCGGTAACTTTCACGTTCAGGTAGGCAAATGAACTCAACGGCTTACTTCCCTGGTCTTTGGCTTGAATTTTCAATTGATACTGTGCTGTTGTGGAATGGTCAATATCACTTTGTAAAATGACATAATTACCTGACATATTAAACTTCTCCTCGCTGTTTCCACCAACAATAGTGTAGTAAAGACCTGGCGTTCCAAATAAACCATCGTCTATGTCTGTTGCTGACAGCTGCATTACGGTAGTACCAATAGTTGTATTTTCCAGCAGAGTCGTGCTGTAGATGCTTGGATTAAATACAGGGTAGTTATCGTTAATATCAGTAACATGGATAGTAACTAATGTGCTGGAGGATAGTTCATCTGGTGACCCCGATGTACAATCACTCGCCACAACGATCAATGTATAGGTTGCTATGGCTTCTCGATCTAGCGCACCTGCTATCTTGATAGTCCCATCACCAGAATCTATCAAAAACTGGGACTGAATATCTCCTGAAGCGATGGAATACCTGACAGTTCCGTGAATGAGTCCCAAGTCAGCATCTGTGGCCGCAACCCGTATGACATCGCTACCTAAACTTACATTTTCAGCCACATAAACGGTATAATTCCTGGAGAAAACCGGGCTATTATCGTTGATTGGTTTTATCCATATTGTTATTTCAATCGTCGATGTCAATGCTGGGGAACCTTGATCATCTACAGTAATAGTCAAAAAGTAGCTGGTCGTGTTTTCGTAATCAAGAGTATTCGATACTGTTACTTCTCCAGTTGAGTTGTCAATTGAAAACATACCGTTGGCACCAAAAGATATAACGAACAGGAGATTCTGGGATGAGCTGTCATTATCGTAGCAAGATGGTGAGGCAATGACTGTGGACATGGCAGCATTTTCATCAACGGATACTATGTACACTCCTTTGTCGCAAAAGGGATAATTGTCATTGAAATCGCTCACTGTAACTATCAGTGTAGCTGTTCCCGTCAAAGAATCAAAACTGTTTCCGTCTGTTACCTCTATTGTCAAATTGTAAGACGATGTTTCTTCTCGATCCAAATAGTTTTGAAGCTGAATGATTCCTGTCGTTTCAGATATCCAAAATTTATCCTCAGAGTTACCAGATGTGATGAAATAATACAATATAACACTAGATTTATCAGCATCTGTTGCATTTACCTCATAAACTTTCACTGCTATGTCTGTATTTTCGTTTATATTAACAAGATTCCCTGCTAATAATATATCCGGGGCTTTGTCATTGATATCTTCAACTGTGATCGTGACATTCACATATACATCACTTTTATTGTCTGAAACCTGAATATAAAGCTGGTGAATATATTGCGTTTCCCTATACAATCCACCTACTGTCATAACTTGGACTCCGTTACTGAGGATATTTAAATAGAAAAGCCCTCTTTCATTCCCTGATAAAATGTTGTAGGTAAGGTTGTTTCCATCTGCGTCTGAACAAGAAATGTTACCAACCACTGTTCCTGTTGTTACGTTTTCCAGCACGGTGTACACGTAAACATTGAAATCACAAACAGGACTTGTGTCGATGATACTTGTAATGAACACCGAAACTTCAACAGATGCTGAGTGCGGAGTTGGATCGGCGTCGATGGCCATAATTTGCAAGTACACAACAGGAAATATTACCGAATCCAGCGTCTGTCGCGTCGTTATCACACCTGTCTCGCAATCAATCTGAAACCATTTCAGCCAATCCCAGTAGGGTATGCTAAAAATTATGGAACCTAAAGGATAATGAAAAGAATAGTTTAAGTGTAACTAGCAAACGTTTATGCTTTCAAATGGGCGAAAACCCATGTTCCCTCAACCTTTCGTGATTAACCATGACAATAATTATTTTCAATATGTTCGCCGATGTTGTAGTATATATGGAGGGTAAATACGTATTTTTTATTTACACATACTGTACATGTCTCATTGCATATAATAAAACCCCATCAATTTATAAATGTCAAATTGTTGGTCGAATGCGACATGAGGCGTACCGTCCTGGACTGAACGTCACACAAAATAGTCATTGTTGGTTGGATGTAATATACACAAATTGGTATTTATCACATGTGTAGTTTCAGCTGATATTTGATCATACCAATATACAATTAATATTATACATCTAATTGGTTCACTTGATCTTCTTAATGTCTTGAGGATGACTTTATCTCCTCGATTCTGAAGTAGGACTTAATAGAGCCACTCCATGATATAAAACCCCGGCTTAATCAATTGCAGAAATAAGAACACTAAACTCGCCTGTCTAATTCGTAGTACATATGAGCAAAAAATAGGCAAACCTATTTGATATTGTTTTAGCTTTTGTTAATATAATTTAAACTATTGGTTACAAGCAAAAGCTATTTTAAAAATAGAATCGACAAGATAATAACGAGGCAATTAATGGACCACTAAACATCATGTATTGGAAAGAAAACTTATCTGACGTTTTCTACTAGTGCAACGCTTTCTTTTCAGTTTGATTACTATTTTCACAACTCGCCACCATCTGATTACTGTTCTTTAGTTTCGCAACAAACTTAGTTTAAATTAATTGCCTGAACACTCTTCTCACAGCGCATGTGTGAGATTGTGGTGATGATGAAAAATCTTTATTTAGAACTACAACTGGGAATTTCTTACAAAGTGAAGGAGGAAAGGGGACCCTTAAGCAAACAAATATCTTTGTTAATGGAGGAAGCACTTTTTGGAACAAAAAGACACTTCTTTTGCGAGACAGGATTTGATGCTATCTTTTTGTCGGTAGAAATAGACTAAAGCTCTTTTATATATGTTTATCTTACATTAAATAAAAAGAACAATAAGTGAAAAAGGTAGACAAAATAGCACGGTAATGGCCAAGAGTTACGGTCCTTTGTCTATACAAAGAATAGCAAATAAGACGATTTTCGTCTTTTAGTAGGGCTGAATCCGCGAGGAAGCAGGCTTATATTCCCAATGTAATGAGATCTTGCAACATATTCGAAGGAAAAAACATATCACGGTATATGTAGGTAATTTGGTGATCTCTATAGAGGCCGAGTGGAAAGTTCTTGAAGGACAGATTAGAGGGACTACAAAGGGTACTAAGGGCAGATTAGAGGGACAACAAAGGGTACTAAGGGCAGACTAGATGGACTACAAAGGGTACTAAAGTTATATTAGTGGGACTACAAAGGGTAATAAGAGCATATTAGAGGGACTAGAAAGGGTACTAAAGGCAGATTAGAGGGACTACATAGGATACTAAAGGCAGATTAGAGGGGTTACAAAGGTTACTAAGGGCAGATTAGAGGGACTACAGAGGGTAACAAAGGCAGATAAAAGGAACTACATAGGGTCGAGAAAGGCAGATTAGAGGGACTACAAAAGATACTAAAGCTGATTAGAGGGACTAGAAAGGGTACTAAGGTCAGATTAGAGGGACTAGAAGGGGTACTAAGGGCAGATTAGATGGATTACAAACATTACTAAAGTCATATTAGAGGAACTATAAGGGTAGTAAAGGCAGATTAGAGGAACTACAATCGGTACTAAGCGCAGATTAAATCGACTACTACGGATACTAATGACAGAAGAGGGACTACAAAGGGTAGAAATGACTGATTAGAGGGACTACAAATGGTAGTAAGGGCAGATTAAAGTGACTACAAAGGGTACTAAGCGCAGACTAGAAAAAATACAAAGGATACTAAAGGCAGATTAGAGTGACTACAAAGGGTACTAAGGGATATTAGATGGACTACAAAGCATACTAAAGGCAGATTTTGGGTCTACAAAGGATAATAAAGGCTGATTAGAGTTACTACAAAGGGTACTAAGGGCAGATTAGAGGGACTACATATGGTAGTAAAGTCAGATTAGAGGGACTACAAAGGATACTAAAGGCAGATTATAGGGACTACAAAGGATACTGTAGGCAGAATAGAGGGACTACAAAGGATACTAAAGGCAGATTAGAGGGACTACAAAGGATGCAAAAGACTGATTAGAGAGACTGCAAAGGGTAGTAAAGGCATATTAGAGGGACTACAAGGGGTAGTAAAGGCAGATTTGAGGGATACAAAGGATACTAAAGACAGATTAGAGGGACTACAAATGATACTAAAGGCAGATTAGAGGGATTACAAAGGGTACAATGGCAGATTAGAGGGACTACAAAGGGTACAATGGCAGATTAGAGGGACTACAAAGGGTACAATGGCAGATTAGATGGACTACAAAGGATACTAATGGCAGATTAGAGGGACTACAGATTACACAAAAGGGAGTTTAGGTGGACTACAAAAGGTACTATAGACAGATTAGAAGGACTACCAAGGATACTAAAGGCAGATTAGAGGGACTAGAAAGGATAATAAAGGCATATTAGAGGGACTACAAAGGATACTAAGAGCAGGTTAGATGGAATATAAAGGATACTAAAGACAGATTAGGTGGACTACAAAGGGAAATAATGGCAGATTAGATGAACTACAATGGGTACTAAGGGCAGATTAGAGGGACTACAAAGGGTACTAAGGGCAAATTAGATGGAGTAAAAAGGATAATAAGGCAGATTAGTGGGACTACAAAGGGTAGTAAATGCAGATTAGAGGTGCAACAAATGGTAGTAAAGACAGATTAGAGGGACTACAAAGGGTACAAATAGCAGATAAGAGGGAATACAAAAGGTATCAAGTGCAGATTAGATAGTTACAAATGATACTAATGGTATATTAGATCGACTGCAAAGGGTAGCAATAGCATATTAGAGGGACTACAAAGGGCACTAAGGGCAAATTAGAGGGACTACAAAAGGTACTAAGGGCAGATTAGATGAACTAGAAAGGATAATAAGGCAGATTAAAGGGACTACAAGGGGTAGTAAAGGCAGAGTAGAGGGACTACAAAGGGTAGTAAAGACAGATTAGAGGGACTACAAAGGGTACTAATAGCAGATAAGAGGGACTACAAAGCGTACTAAGGGCAGATTAGATGGACTACAAACGATACTAATGGCAGATTAGAGGGATTACAAATGGTACTAAGGGCAAATTAGAGGGACTACAAAGGGTAGTAATGACAGGTTAGAGGGACTACAAAAGCTACTTAGGGTAAATTAGAGAGACTATAAAGGGTCCTAAGGGCAGATTAGAGGGACTACAAAGGGTACTAAGGGCAGATTAGAGGGAACTGAATGATCTCCATTTCGATCTCGCTGTTAAGTCGATACGTACAAGATCCAAGATAAAATATGTGTGATTCTCAGATAACAATCCGGATTGGTATCGATCCATGTTTATTCTGAAATCCAGCCCTTATGGTTGTTGCATTTTTATTGCTACTGATGCCAGATTACCTCATTCCGATACGAATAATCATAAAAATGAAAGGTATCGTTATGATATAAGGTTATTAAAGCTCATTTTGTCAAAATGTATACACAAATATAGCTGTTAGATTGGATAACAAACTCTGATGATCAGACGCCAATTACTTTATTAATGACAATACATGTATATTTTGTTAGATATTGGACTTTTAAATTTTTTTCATGACATTTGGCAATATACCAAGTGGAATCAATTTCTCCAAAGAAATAGTTGTTGGGGTGTTAACAAAGTCAACCAAGCTGACACCAGACACAATGATTACAACGATTCTCACACTGGCATTCAGACAGACATAAATTCGGACATCTGACTGATCTTTGATCTCACTATAGCTAAACATGCGTTCGAATTCTGAACTGAATGATATTGGCGGTCGTGGAGCCAGAGCCTGAAAATAGTTACGCATAAGGTACATACATACATACATACATACATACATACATACATACATACATACATACATACATACATACATACATACATACATACATACATACATACATACATACATACAGTCATACATACATACATACATACATACATACATACATACATACATACATACATACATACATACATACATACATACATACATACATACATACATACATACATACATACATACATACATACAGTCATACATACAGTCATACATACATACATACATACATACATACATACATACATACATACATACATACATACATACATACACACATACTACATTCATACATACATACATACATACATACATACATACATACATACATACATACATACATACATACATACATACATACATACATACATACATACATACATACATACATACATACATACATACATACATATATACATACATACATATAGTCATACATACATACATACATACATACATACATACATACATACATACATACATACATACATACATACATACATACATACATACATACATACATACATACATACGTACGTACGTACGTACGTACGTACGTACGTACGTACATGCATGCATGCATACATACATGCATGCATACATACATACATACATACATACATACATACATACATACATACATACATACATACATACATACATACATACAGTCATACAGTCATACAGTCATACATACAGTCATACAGTCATACATACAGTCATACAGTCATACAGTCATACATACAGTCATACAGTCATACATACAGTCATACATACAGTCATACATACAGTCATACAGTCATACATACAGTCATACATACAGTCATACATACATACATACATACATACATACATACATACATACATACATACATACATACATACATACATACATACATACATACATACATACATACATACATACATACATACATACATACATACAGTCATACATACATACATACATACATACATACATACATACGTACGTACGTACGTACGTACGTGCGTGCGTGCGTGCGTGCGTGCGTGCGTGCGTGCGTGCGTGCATGCGTGCATGCATGCATGCATGCATGCATGCATACATACATACATACATACATACATACATACATACATACATACATACATACATACAGTCATACAGTCATACAGTCATACATACAGTCATACATACATGCATACATACATACATACATACATACATACATACATACATACATACATACATACATACATACATACATACATACATACATACATACATACATACATACATACATACATACATACATACATACATACATACAGTCATACATACAGTAATACATACAGTCATACATACTTACATACTACATACATACATACTACATACATACATACATACATACATACATACATACATACATACATACATACATACATACATACATACATACATACATACATACATACATACATACATACATACATACATACATACACGCATTTACACTATGACTGAACTGTACCTGCTTCACCTGCGTCCCTGTCCGTTGCATTAACTTTACCCACAAATGTTCCTACAGGTACGTTTTCCGAAATGGAATAAACCAAATTGCCGTGTTGAAAGATGGGAGAATACTCATTTTTATCTGAAATAAAAGTAAGATGAAGTGTATTCCACGAGAAATTGCAAAAACATATCGAGTCAACACCGCTGATGATATTGGAAGTAAATTTCCTAGATATCAAAACCACTCCCTTCCTGAGATAAAACAGCTTCGTTTATTCCTGTATGAATTTAAACCTCTGTTGATGTTCCTACAAGGATATTGTATTCAAACGTTCCTATAATGATGTTGTATGTAAAGGTTCATATAATGATGTTGTAAAAACATGTTCTTATGATGATGTAAATACATGTTCCTATAATGATGCTGTATATACACGTTCCTATAATGATGTTGTATAAACATGTTCCTATAATGATGTTGTAAATACATGTTCCTATAATGATGCTGTATATACACGTTCCTATAATGATGTTGTATATACACGTTCCTATAATGATGCTGTATATACACGTTCCTATAATGATGTTGTATATACACGTTCCTATGATGATGTTTTAAATACATGTTCATATAATGATGCTGTATAAACACGTTCCTATAATGATGTTGTATATAAACGTTCCTATAATGATGCTGTATATACACGTTCCTATAATGATGCTGTATATACACGTTCCTATAATGATGTTATATATACACGTTCCTATAATGATCTTATATATACACGTTTCCATAATGATGCTGTATATACATGTTCCTATAATGATGCTGTATATACACGTTCCTATAATGATGTTGTATATACACGTTCCTATAATGATGCTGTATATACACGTTCCTATAATGATGTTGTATATACACGTTCCTATGATGATGTTTTAAATACATGTTCATATAATGATGCTGTATAAACACGTTCCTATAATGATGTTGTATATAAACGTTCCTATAATGATGCTGTATATACACGTTCCTATAATGATGCTGTATATACACGTTCCTATAATGATGTTGTATATACACGTTCCTATAATGATCTTATATATACACGTTTCCATAATGATGCTGTATATACACGTTCCTATAATGATGTTGTATATACACGTTCCTATAATGATGTTTTAAATATATGTACCTATAATGATGCTGTATATACATCATCCTATAATGATGTTGTAAATACATGTTCCTATAATGATGTTGTAAATACACGTTCCTATAATGATGTTGTATAAACACGTTTCTAATATGATGTTGTATATACACGTTCCTATAATGATGTTGTATATACACGTCCCTATAATGATATATATATATATATATATATATATATATATATATATATATATATATATATATATATATATATATATTTATATATATATATAAAACACGTTCCTATAATGATGTTGTATAAACACGTTCCTATAATGATGCTGTATATACACGTTCTTATAATGATGCTGTATATAGATGTTCCTATAATGATGTTGTAAATACATGTTCCTATGATGATGTTGTAAATACACGTTCCTATAATGATGTTGTATAAACACGTTCCTATATTGATGCTGTATATACACGTTCCTATAATGATGCTGTATATACATGGTCCTATAATGATAATGTAAATACATGTTCCTATAATGAAGCTGTATATATATATGTTCCTATAATGATGTTGTAAATACATGTTCCTATATTGATGTTGTAAATACACGTTCCTATAATGATGTTGTATAAACACGTTCCTATAATGATGCTGTATATACACGTTCCTATAATGAAGCTGTATATACATGTTCCTATAATGATGTTTTAAATACATGTTCCTTTAATGAAGCTGTATATGCAGTTTCCTATAATGAAGCTGTATATACACGTTCCTATAATGATGTTTTAAATACATGTTCCTATAATGATGTTGTATAAACACGTTCCTATAATGATGCTGTATGTACACGTTTCTATAATGATGCTGTATATACACGTTCCTATAATGATGTTGTATAAACACGTTCCTATAATGATGTTGTATGAACATGTTCTTATAATGATGATGTATATACATGTTCCTATACTATATACAAATTCCTATGTTGATTTTGTATATACACGGTCCTATACTAATTTGTTATACAAAATATTCTTATAATGATATGGTACATACACGTTATTATAGTGATGTTGTATATACTCGTTCCGATAATGATGTTGCAAATACACGTTCCTATATTGATGTTGTATTTACACGTTTTTTTAAAGATGTTGCATATGCATGTTCTTACAACGATGTTTGATATACACGTTCTTAAAAGGTTGTTGTATATACACGTTCATATATATATATATATATATATATATATATATATATATATATATATATATATATATATATATATATATGTATATGTATATGTATGTATATATATATATATATATATATATATATATATATATATATATATATATATATATATATATAAAACAGTGCGAAACTAATAACTAACTAGCTTGAGCGCTTTCGACCCTTAATGAGACTTTTTCAAAGGCAAATACAAAACATATATATAAAACAAACAAATAAACACAAAAGCGTTGTGTTTGCAAACCTCTACATGGCTGTCTCCACATGAGTTAAAACTATAAATACAACCAGCGTGTACAGACTTGTTGCGGATACTGAAAACTGTGTATAATTCCTGTGTTATTCGCCATATGATTTGTATTCTTTATATATATATATATATATATATATATATATATATATATATATATATATATATATATATATATATATATATATATATATACACACATTCGTTTAATGATGTTGTATATACACGTTCCTATAATGATGTATATACACATTCCTATAATGATATTGTATACCCACGTTGCAATAATGATGTTGTATATACGCGTACATATAATGATGTTGTATATACGCGTACATATAATGATGTTGCATATAAACCTTCCTATAATGATGATGGATATACCTGTTTCTGTAAAGATGTTGTATACACATGTTTCTATAACTTCGATTAGACAGAATACAAGAACCACAATGTTCGTTCAACAAATTACATTTGGCCTCCAATGTGCAGAATAACATTACTCAGTGCTGGTACTAATGTTCTTTGTCAAGCAAGACATTCGAATGCCACTGGGTCCCGACTAACATGGAACAAATTGAAAATTAGAAGTTATAAACAATCTTTCATTTAATAAATTCAAAGCCTACCTGAATGTGCCAAAAAATAAATCATTTATTGTAATTATTACGTTGGCGATTGGGCCCCTGGTGCCGGAGTGGTCTAAGGCGCTAACCTTTATGGATCACTGGCATCTCACCTCTGTCTGCGTGGTCTCGAGTACAGCCCTCTGTCATCGTGGGTATGTGAGAAATCTTGTCAGAAGCTTCCCGAGGTCGGTGGTTCTTCCCGGATACATCCTTCACCAGATATGCAGGTCGTGCCTATCATGTGCTGTGTCAATCCAATAAAAAACATAAACGTTGGCAGTCGAATGTCACGCTTGACAAAGAACAATTTGTAATAGTTTTAATTATGATTTGTATTAAAATCATCAATCCAATACTAGTTATATATAGCACCTTCATCTAAATTAAGTATTGTTCCAGGGTTAAACAGAGATGACAACACCTTCTTCTAGGCTATCACCAATCTTATATTATTACAGATAACAACTTTTCCTTTTGCTTTAACATTTGAAAACTTTCTTACTTGTACAGAAAAAATATGCAAAATAGTCCACTGAAAATATTTCGTATCGAGAAGATATATTTCACAGAGTGGATTTAAGTATTCTCCCATGAGATGAAGCATATAGGTTATTGACTGGGACCAAGAAAGCAAATGTGACTTTTATTTTATGCTCAAGCTTACTGTTAAGCAGTATGACTGTATTAGCAGATACATTACTATATTCCCTCAATGCTCTCAGATGTTTACAGTTTTTTTTGGGGGGGGTTGGCTGAATTTTGTGTATATTCTCACAGAAAATGTCAGTAGTAAGACAGTTTTCTCCCTAACTCGAGGCAAAAAAAAGAACACACACACACAAACACACACACACACATATATATATATATATATATATATATATATATATATATATATATATATATATATATATATATATATATATATAAAGATAGATAGATAGATATGCAGACTGTTGGACTTTAACCTGGTGCATTTGTATGCTAGGTTGCTTTACTTACCACGCAGTCGTCTAAATACAGCTCACTTTTCTTGGCTATATAATGTTATCGACGGGGAATGAATATATTTGTTTACACTCCAGAGGATTATCAAACCAAACCCATGTATGAAGTGTTGTGTTGCAGTTCCTCATTAAAAATGAACTATTAGGCTATTAATGATGGGTTAAGTTGTTGACATTGACCAGGGGAGGAGCTAGCGGCTGGCATAGTCATAAATTATATTTAATTAAATTGTTCCATCGTTATTTAAATGGTTCTATATCGCAGACATAAGTTGCAAATGTTCTACATAAGATACCTTACAAAAAACAGGATCTGAAATATTTATATGAACTGGGCATTTATCTTCACACAGAAAGAATGTTTTTGTTGTTGTTGTTGTTGTTGTTGTCGTTTTTCTTGCTGTTGTTGGATTTCACGCCCTTTTCAACTCAAGATAGTCTGTTCATGGCGGCCAGTAAAAATAGTGGAAGAAGAACCCGGGAAAACCCCAGATAGAACTACCGATTCACAAGAAGCTACTGACAAGCTTTCTCACATACCCACATTGGCCAAATCCGAGACTCAAACCCATTCCGACCGAGGTGAGATGATAGTGATCCGTAACGGTGAGCGCTTTAGACCACTCGGTCTCTCTGCGTCGCTTGAAAGAAAGAGTTATTATATGTATACCCATGGGACGAGAACTCCAAGTCATATATTTCAAATTTGAGACCTATTTCATTTCCTAATATCTCGCACATAAAAGCCTCTGAATGTTTTACAAGTAGAATATAAAACTGCTATCCACAATTAACCATAGGGATTAAACAAGATTTCAACCCAACCCCCGAAAACAAAAAACGACGATACATTAGAGATTGCACGAAAAACTTACATAATTTAATATGTTATACCCACAACATTTGGATTGCTTCTTATGATACCTTAATAAAAGAAATTCTGACTCAGCTGTCTTGGTGGTCAGACAGAATTATGGATTGGGTACAATACAACTAGCCTTAAGATTTTCAATGCATTTTTGTTTAATATCATACTGAAAGTCCCTAATTTATTGTATTTCCGTCTGCATTTCACCGGTGCAAGAATATATTTCTTTTAATGTCTTAAACGTGTAGGACGTAGAATCTCAACTGAAACAATTACAATTTTGTCCAAATATAATATGTATGATGTGAATTCCTTTGTGCAACCTTTCCAGAAGACTATTTAGATGAATGCAAGCTGACCATTACTACCCTTTATATATCTAGTCATTTTTAAGTTAGGCCAGTTTGGTTATTTATAAATTTGCAAAATAAAGTCTTCTGATATCTTTTTATTGTTGCTGTGAAAATGATACCGTCAAATATGCCTGATCTAGTAATTCATTTCTGACTTTGTTTTGTATTGGCGCATAAAGTTTAAGTATTATTTCTATAATTTTTAAATATTTTGGACGTGAGTGTGCTTTTAACATTCAAAATTGGACCTTTACTAAAAATTTCAGCAATGTATCTACTTAGTTGCGTTCGGTGTTTGTATCTGAGCTGCACTGCTTATCCCCCTCCCATGGGGTGTTATATTGCCCATTCGAGATTTATTTATACCCCAAGATAGTGAATGTGTTTCATGCACTATTGATTGTCTTTGAATTTTCTTTATTCTTCTATTCTATTGTCGATATCGTGTAACGCAGTGCAAGTCCATTTCGAGACAAGCTATTCTTGCAGTCTTTCTGACTTGATTGGGTGATTATTTATCTTCAAAGGTTAACTTTTGCTCACGTGCATAAGCATATCATCTTTCTCCCTATCACGCTGCCGTCATGCATCAGCTACTTATAAGCTCGTTTTCTTCCTGGAGTCTATCGCATTTCTTATAATGTTAAATTTACATAAATTCTCAACTACCAAGAACCGAAACGCAAATCTTTCGATCTGAAATCTCGAGCTTTACGTCTATGCCAAAATGCCCCATTTACTAACGCACAGTAAAAGGTTCATATAACACTTGTATTCTGACATTTGTTGCTTTTTGTGCTCTACTCAATGCAAAATCAACTGCGCTAGTGATTGTACTTTTTTTGGTCACCATAGGGTACGAAGTTTGCCAATGGAGACCGATACAAATGTTCTGCATATCTATTCAGGTAAATTAATCAGGTATAATAATATTAAAGTGCCAGTTTTGAACGATAGAAGATTTTTTATACCAAAAATGTGTGTTTGTGTATACTTAAACGATTCTGAGATCGTTTAGCCCCATGGCACTAAAGAAATGTCACATTATACTTCGAAGATTATACTTCCGGTTGCCTAGTGGTTAAAGCATCCGTCTCTGTTGTGGGAGGTCACGGGTTTTAACTCTGGCCGAATCATACTTAAGACATAAAAATGGTACTAGCACATGCCTCGCTTGGTGCTCAGCATTAATAGGCTGGTGCCAGGACTGGTCAACCTAGTGTCAGGACAATGTGACTAGGTGGAACATAAAAGCTAAAAGTCGCCGAATTAAACAAATTATATATTTCTAAAAACAAACATGATAGCGTGGAAGGAGTTTTCCGTCATCACTGTCAAAAAAACTAACACAATAAAAACTAGGTAAATCACATTTTCGAATGAGCCGGTGAATCCAAGCAACAGTGTTTAACCAAATGTCAATTATGACCTCATATTACATTTCTGGATAGTTGATACAATACAATATCTTCCAGTGTCAAATTCAAATCGATTGGCAGACTCATATACACCTATTTAGACATCATGGATGAAATCTTGGGAAGATATAACGTCAAACGAATTTACATCTTTTTTCACTTTCGGCCCGGAATGTGCGAGTGGACGAGTGTTTTTAATATTGTGTTTCGGGCGTAAAAATAGACACAATGTCTATCTTAATCACCATGCAATGTTTGTTTGTATGATCTGATCTTTAGAGCCAGATTTGTACTATGTCCTTCTTCTATTCATGTTCCCGATGTTTGTAGCAAATTTGTTTCTATCTTTATAAAAAAAAAACTTAAATGCCATTTCAGTGACAGCTGGAAAAACCAGTCCAGGTTGTTATTGATAATATTACACAGTGGAGAGATACAAAGATATTTTTCTAGAAATATTGGAATTAAGAAACACATGCATGTATATACTGACCATGAATTTCTTGCAAGGTTGATTTTTCAGAAGAAAATTGATACCGTAACTTAAATACAGAAATTAACAATCTCGTAGGAACCTTTAGTTGTGTGTAAAAAAGATGAATTGTTGTTACTTATTCATTTCTTGCACATATTCTCATTTACTGATTACTATCAAACAAAATTAGCTAACAATGTATGTAACATCTGTAAATTACTTTTAAGCAAATACAAAGATTGCATAGTAGTATCATATTCCTTTACAAGCACTCTTAGCTGATGTTAGTTAAAATACCTTTCTCACTCGAAATTAGGATCTTTTACCTTGAACAATAACTGAAACTGTCGTCGTTGCTGTAAATGATTGTGTCCCTGAATCACTGATTTTAACTATTAACTTGAAGGACTCGTATATTTCCCTGTCCACGAACGACGCAGTTGACACTTGTCCGGTTGAAGACACCGTGAAAGTAGATTGTGTATTACCCGACGCTATCGTGTAGGTCATCGCACTGTTGGAATGGCCAATATCATTATCGCTGCATTCAATCTTGGTCACATTTGTTGCTATTTCGACGTTTTCTATCAGATGTACGATGTAAAGAGAGCTTTCACAGGTAGGTGCATTGTCATTGACATCGGTAATGATGATTGTGAGTGTAGATGTTGAAGTAAGCTTACCTATTTCATTGATAAAATAAAATCATTGCTATAAACAAATTATCATTCAACGACTCCCTTACCATTTAAACATTAATTATGCGAAGAGAAATTTCAAGATATGGTATATTATGTTAAGTAAACATTAGCATAATAAAGTGAAACTTGTTTATGATAAACTCAGAATTAGAGAATATTTTGCATTTGTTAAAGTTTAATTTAAGCATGAATGATCACGTTTCCATGGGTTTTTTTTTTGCATTTTACGAAACACTTAGATAACTATCAACTTGTACTGACTCCTTTTGACTCATTGCAACATTATTTCAAATTCTGATACAGATATTTTTGCGATTTTTAAAAAGAAATCATAAAGTTGGCAACAACATGAAAACAAGAAATGAAAACATGGAATAGTTTAGGTCATTTCAACTCAGAAAGAAACGTAGCATAACTGCTTGGACCAGATGCTTTCAGGTTGGTAGTTCTTGTTGCCCAGAAGAAGCAAGAACCCTGAAAACCTGGCGGAGTCTCATTGCCATCTACATTCTCAGATATTTTTCAGTATTCATTTACTTAAAATGCATCGGAATAAAATATTTGCCACCAATGAAACATTGTGTTGTTATCGAGTCTGTTCAATATAAGATAAAAATTGTTAAGGTACTTATCTACCTGGAGTATGTCCTTTGTCAATGGCGGCAATGACAATCTTGTACATATCGGTTGTTTCCGCATCCAGAGTACCAATCAGACGTATAGTGCCAGTCAGAGGGTCTATAATAAACTTAGAACGAGCACCGGATAGTAAAGAATAATTTACTAAACCATCGTCTCCGGAGTCTGAATCATTAGCAACAGCTGTCATAACAACATGATTCACGGCGGTGTCTTCTGGTAGAGAAACAGTGGAACTGAAAAAAGTAAAAACCGGCGCAAACTCATTGTATCCAGTTATTTGTATGGACACAATTGTAGTCCCTGTTTGTTGTCCCTGATCTACAGCGGCGATAGTCAAATTGTAGAAGGATGTCGTCTCATAGTCCAGACTAATTGTATCTTGAACGACAATGTTACCGGCCGTATCTATCGCAAAAACGTTTCTAGTATTTCCACTCCAGATAGAAAACGATACTGTAGCATCATCGGGGTCGATTGCTGACACGGACAAAACAGTCGTGCCCTCACTGGCATTCTCACAAACAGTTGTCTCATAATAAAGAGAGAGAAACACCGGCGCTGTATTGTTGGTTATATTTATGATAACAGATGTCGAGGAAGTTCGACTGTAGGATGAAGTTCCACTATCGGCAGCATAAATAGTTAGATTGTACACTGGAGTCAAAGTCTTGTTCAACGTGGTTGTAGTTTTAATGACTCCTGTAGTTGGGTTTATTTCGAAATCTGAGTTTTGTGGCTTGATTGAGTATATAACGCTATCTGCAATATCATCGTCCGTTGCTTTTAAAACTAAAACATCCATGTTGATGTCTGTGGCCTCTGCAATTTCAATATTGTACTTGGCTTTTGAGAATGAAGGTGTATGCTCATTGATGTCCATGATTCTTATGTTATATGTGACAGTGAAGGACAACGATGTCAAGCCATCATCTGAAACAATAACTAGAATATAGAAAAAAGAAGTGGACTCATAATCAAAAGATGAAACCAGCATAATCTCACCAGTTGAAGAATCGATAGAAAATTCACGTGAAGTTGGCCCACCATTGACACTAAATATGGAATAGGTTAATACTCCATTTGAAACGGCGTCAACATCCTCGCATTTGAAGGAGGGCAATATTGTTCCTACAGTCTGGTTTTCTGCGTAATGTAATACGTGTAAGGAAGAAGCGCACACGGGATAGTTATCGTTGACATCTTTTACAGTTATATGTACGATCGTGGCATCTGACTTTGTAGGGAATCCTGTATCAGTCGCGGTAATTATCAAGGAATGATATTGCATTGATTCAAAGTCCATTGGAGATCTCACATGCACCTTTCCAGTGCTTTCGTCCACGTAAAAATATTTATCAGTCAAAGAATATTTTACAATTCCATCTTCACCAGTGTCGTCGTCTGTGGCACTGACTTGTGTCACAAAAGTACCGACCCGAGCGTCTTCACTTACGCTAGCATTGTACGACTTTGACAGAAAGATGGGTGCATACTCATTCTTGTTTAGAACCTCCACATGGACAATAGTCTTTGAAGATCTGGATCCCGAATATCCTACTGTATCATACACCGTAACCCTTAGAGAATACGAACTTGCCATCTCATAATTAAGCGGACAGGTTATTGAAATGCCTCCGTAGTAGAAATCAATACTAAAAAGCCCATGCTTATTTCCTCCTGAAATGAGAACGAACGATGCTTAATATTTTTGGATGCACTCATTCTTCAACACAGTTCAAATGACACTCATTTAACTTACAAAATTACTTAAAAGCTTTATATAGTATGGATTCCTTTACTCGTTAGTTAAGCTTACCTAGCTACGGTTGTCATGGAGTAAACAAGACAGTCGAAATAAATGACCTCGTTGGTATCACTATATGAAATGCATTCTTTCAAAATGTACGATATACTATGCTCATATTTAAAATTTCCAGTGACAAGATGCACTAATGACTGGACATCCATCAGTCGACTTATTTGGACAGAATACTATATTTTACGATCTAAATTTAATAATGAAATATGGACATAGTTTTATATACCATTTAATAACTTTTACGTCGCATCAAAGAAAGTTTTAAAAAGAGTCTACCGACTATAAAGAGGACATGCCCTTAACAAGCAATTGCCTTTCTAATTCAGTTGTAATTGGATTACAAATAAAAATTTGAAGTAATATATGACAGAGCTATAGAGAGAGCACCTCAAACCACTTGTCACTTTATAACATTTTCATTCTGACATGCATTCAATGTTTGTTTATAGCATATCTCTCATATCATCCAAAACTTTTATAAAATTAATAATATTAAATACCTTCCAACTAGATTCCTGCTGATATATAATGGTGAAAAATTATTGAAATTGCGTAAATAACTGACACAAAAGAAAGACGAATAATTTCCCTCGCTTGTTAACACAGAATATCATATCAATTCAACCACATTTGGCAAACATGTTATAACATCAATGGACTATACTGTATTAACGTAGCAGTTTTCATGAGGAAATATTCAATTGCAGTAACATTATTTTACATTTTAATTTGTTTTGCCGAAATATATAGGACCAAATACTATAGTGATAGCGACATTTATTGCGTCAAATATTAAATAATATTGTAGATGATAAATAGTGAATGCTGCTTATATTGAATCACTGCATTTGTATTCTGTATAGGATACAAAACCACATCTTTCTTATCATCGCTGAAAAAAATTACTAAATGTGAAGATATTGTACCGCAGTTTTGTGATGAAAAACTATATATTTATGACTTTGTCTTGTAGGAGAGTTATGATGTTTTACATGGAGAAAATGCAGTATTTAGGAAGTAGATTGTTTTCAAATTATATTATGATCGAATTACGTTTTGATTATATGATGTTCGAAATATTATGATCGAATAATATAGTGGTTGAAACAGAAAATTTTTGAATTATATCAAGATCAAATTAAGAAATGAATGAATTACATACTGATATAATTATATATGTGTGTGATTTGGATTTTGAACGTAGCTTTAATACTTTTTTAGTCATATCGCTACGATGTCAGCAGTGTGGCAGTTTATTGTGATATCTAGAACTGGGGCATCATGCCGCTAACATGTAGCATGATGTCCCACCAAGTCACATTATCCTGATACTAGACCAACCAAACCTAATACTAACCTCTTAATGCTAAGCGCCAAGCAAGGAATCTCTTAGTACCATTTGTATTTGTTTTTGGCCGGGGTTCGAATCCACGACCTCCCGCATCCGAGGAGGACAATCTAACCACTAGGCCGCCGATCGACATATTGTGATCGAATTATATGATCTCATTATGTATCTCATTATATATGATGATCGAAATATATAATGATCGAATTATATAATGATCAAAATGTATGATAATCGAGTTATAAACGTACAGAATAGCTGATACAACATGCTAATCGTTATTCTAGTTAATAAAATGACCTAATCCATCGTATTTAATAAATAAATGGGTAACAAAATCCTAGCAATCATTTTGACTAGGTATTGTCTGTCCTCCTCGAAACTTATTTCCAAAAAAAAATCTAAGTTCCTATCTTCTATAAAATTAGAATTTACTTTATCAACTGAAAATAACTGTGTGCTTTTTAACGGGATATCCAGGCATAAAAAGAGCATTTAGCACCCAGAAATCTACAGTAAAGCGTTTTACTTGCAAACACATAACGAAATCCGATTCGAGATTCGAATTATTTTGCCAGAATGAGAATACGGTGCAGTATCCCCTTAAGCCACAAGTGGCAGAATTGAAATTACAAAATATAATTATTCATTTATTTATCGTAAGCAGTGCATGTCCATCCATTTAACAGCTTCATCTTCAGCAAAGTAAGAAGCTTGCTGTCCAAAGGGGGGGATGGCTACTTTGTTAGTGGACAGTTGTTCACATTGTTTGACTTGGTCTGTAAGCACCCCATCTACAGAAAGAGTAAGCTGCCTGGCTTCGTCCGATAAGAATAACTGCAAAACAACCATGACCTGTACAGAAACGGTTCAGCTTGGTCCACAGATGACGTGCAAGGTTGAAGCCTGGAGGGCAGAAATATGGTTCCGCTACGAGAGAGTGGTTTACAACATCGGTTGAAGACCACTCGACACTCCATGCCAAAATAGCTGTCATATCCTCCGGCAACAGACGTAACTAGATTGGATGTCTCTACGCCAAGCTGACTTCTGGATGTGAGGTGATGTCCATGTACAGTATAATTTTCTCACTGATATAAAAGATTACATTTTTATATGCTCATCTTTTATCTCCGTTAATTTTACAGTGTCAGAATCGTGCAATATTCACCGATATTGAACAACTTCATACTGTATCCCGCGTGCAAATGAACTATTATAAAATATAATTGGACACATATCAGCAAATGTTTCATAGATTGACACATACAAACTGATTAGGCCCATTCCACATTTACTTTTTTGATACAATGTTTCAGATTTATAGACACTATACATGTTCCTCAAAATAAAACGCAAGTTATATACATAAACTGTCTTCTTTAGCTGTTAATAAAAATGGCAAAAAATATACTTACAATTTTCCATTCTGAATTTCCTAAAAAAATATATTTTCCTAGGTCTGTAAATTTGAATTAGATGAGCCATGTCATGGGTTCTCAAGGTTGATTGCACATTTTGAAATTGTACTGCAATTCCGAGTATATTCCAAGTGTAGTTATATCCTCTTTACTGCACTCAAAATGCAATAAACATTAAATTCCTCAGCATCTTTTCGATAATTGCAATGGAAAGGCTTCATAATTTTCCACATTGTGATCTGAATCATTCAATGACAGAAAAGAAACACGAATGCCGCTGTCAACACAATTCAAAATATTAAATTGGCAGACGCTGCCGGAAACCAATACAAGTCACTTCATGTAGATAAATCCAGAACAAAATCAAAAGATTGCGTTGAATCAACAAAAATACCAAAATGTATTCATTCCAGATCAAATGGAAAAGAAGTTGCAATGCGTTGCAATATTACTCCAAATTTCAACTTTTAGTAGAGCAAGCGCCATTTTCTTTCGAAACTTAACGTCTAGCGCGCGACCAACTTCTTATTTATCTGGGCGGAGTTATGCCCTCATTAATAATGTTGTGTAATGATCCATCAACGCTTAAATATTTAGTTCGAAATATGGAGTACATTTAGTCACTTTGTTTCTTTCAGAGTATTTTTGTTTATATATTTAAGCCTTGGAAAGAATAAGAAATGAGCATATAATGAGCATATAATAAAAAAGTTAATGTATTTGTATGGGAAAATATGAACTCGTTTTCTCCCAAGGTCATGTAGTATATCCATCCGAAAAAACTCGTTCATATTTTCCCATACAAATTCAGTAACTTAAAAGTACTAATATGCCAAAGAAAGTTTGTTGTGGAAAGAAATTAAATCTGTATGCATCTTTTTCGTCTAGTAAGAAACTTGATTGCGTCAAAATACCAAATTATTAAAAGACTTACCCACTATTTCGAACATAGTATACCCATAATAGTTAGGTGTCCAGTACCAGTCTTCGTCCCTTGCAAGTAGATTAACGATAGCTCGATTCCCGACATTCTCTTCCACGCTGACGCTGCATTAATAAGAAGCATGTAAACTTTAAATAAAGGAAATAGGACAACATACCGTTGGCAAATACATGAGGGACCTTTAATTTCCTGACCAATATATGACATGGACAATTATGATAAACTGGGCACTTTTCATAAGATTAATCATTTTTCTTGTCTCATCATTGTCCTCCTCATCATCACCACTTCCTTGAGCACTAATTAATGGAAATAAATAGGGTTTATATTAAGCTTTCTCAAAATGGCAGTAACGGCAGATATCTGTAAAGAACAAACTATCAAGAACCTTATGAATACAATTCATTAACATAACCTCCGGCAATATCGCTCATGAAATCATTCACCACAAAGTCTGAATGTTAATCAATGTACGAAATGTGAGAATGTCGCTCATTTGGACGAGTGGCGTGTGGGATATGGTTATGGCATAGACATACCTATTTATATGCATTTGTCATCAGTTGTACTTGTTAAAAGAAATGAATTTGATCCTACCAAAATACTGGATAATAATGACCAATCTGAATATAATTAGGGAAGGAATTTTCCACGCATATATAAATATATCTTAAGTACTACCTGTATTGTTCCTGTGTGAAAACAGGTGTGTGATCATTGGCATCACTAACGTAGATGGTGACATTTGAATGTGCGGTCCTATTTCCATCAGTAGCGATGACATTGACTGTGTACTGGTTGGTTGTCTCGTAATCAAGCATGTCTTTCAGCAAGATCAACCCAGATGCCAGATCCAGTGTAAATAGGGCCTCGTGGTTGAGGAAAGCATACGTTACAACGTCATCAATATCAAAGTCAACAGCTTTTAACGTTGTTACTGAAGTTGATATAGGGGACGCTTCAGAAATATTCACTATGTCATTACTAAGCCCTGAAAAATATAAATAAATATATGTCATCACTTTCAAGGATTTTTTTACTGCAGAACAAAATGGAATTTGCATAGTCAGGAAATTACGTCATAAAGCAATTTTGCTGGAATCTGGATAAAATTAAGCGAACGCAAGACCTAATACAAGGTATCTGACAAGACTTCTTTATACATAACTCTATTCATCTTTCCTTGACGTAAGTCAAGTGTGAATATAAATATTAATTTTCAAGGAAAGTTTATAAAGTTCTCAAGAGTTCAAAAGCAGATAATTGTTGTTGACTAGAATCGATTAGAAGAATCGAACACTGAAGCGGCTTCATTTGTCAATCCTGCCATTGTGCATTATCTGAGTATATATATATATATATATATATATATATATATATATATATATATATATATGTGTGTGTGTGTGTGTTTGTGTGTATGTGTGTGTGTGTGTGAGAGAGAGAGAGAGAGAGAGAGAGAGAGAGAGAGAGAGAGAGAGAGAGAGAGAGAGAGAGAGAGAGAGAGAGAGAGAGAGAGAGATTCTCAATGATTACAAATATGACAACAAAATTTATTCTATGGCTCAAGCTTTGGAAAACGACTATAGCACATCGCGCAATGTGACAGCTGGTAGAAGATAGTATTTTGCATTGATGTGATAGAGACGAAAGTTACAATTAGTCTGAATCGGTAGTAACTAAGTACATGTATAAATCCTAATACTTGCCTAAAATAAAAAGAGGATCGAATTCATTGACATCTGTTATTTGCACAGTACCGTATATTTTTACTGTGTTGTTCCTGTCCGTAACATCAACAGTTAAGAAAAATATATTTTCACCGGTCTCGTAGTTAAATGCGCTATTTGTAAGAACCGTATTGTTTATCATTTCAAAATGCAAGCTGGAATTGGAACTGTTGATGACATAGAAAAGATCGGATTGCCCTTCAAAATCAGAACAATTTAAAGTCAAAATGGCTGTTCTAACTGCAGTATCTTCTGGTATAGTGACCGAAAACGTTTCTTCCAAGCAAATAGGAGGACCATCTTTCCAAGATAACTGCTGCATGATGGTCAACGTTGTCGTTGCCGACTTGATTCCAGCTTCCTCAATGGCTTGAATGACAAGCTCATACTTTAGATTTGACTCAAAATCTAAATTTCTTATTGCGAATACCTCGCCGCTGCTTGAATCAATTGCAAATTTTCCGTCATCGTTTCCAGAAATTATTGAGTAAAGTAGGTTACCATACGGAGAACCTGGGCTATCTGGATCACTAGCATTGGCTTGAAAAATAAGGTATCCCATGCCAGCACTTTCAGGAACGGTGGCACTGAAATTAGTTGAGAACGTAGGACTACCTTCGTTGATATCGATTACTGTTACGTGTATATAAATGGCTGTAGTTTTATTAGGTGTTCCGTTATCAGAAACGACAACATTTAGCTCGTATGATGATTTTGTTTCAAAGTCCATTGAGTCTGAAAAGTAAAAAGAAAAATCGTCAAAAAATTGGACAATGTAACACTCGTGGAAACTGAAATAAAAAGACCAAGGCAGGAAAGAAAAATTTCTATTTCACAAATACTCGCTGTTTTGTCATTTGTTTATGACTCTGTAAGTATCAGCCTTGATGCATATACGTATCTACTGACAAGTAAACTTTTGAACATGAGTGTACAAAGCAAGCCAAAAAAACATAAGGTGAATTATTTTGAATTTGAATGTGCACTCTAAGTTGCTTGATAAGGAGGCGTTCTTGAATAATTCGCCTAATTGCAATATTAGTTCATCTTTCTGAGTGAAATTCACCCCTCCCACATGAATCTTTAATTTTATTTTCTTCCCATGTAGGTAAGCGATTTTGTGATATAATACCATTGTTTCCTTTACCATTGACCTATTCCAACAGAAGAATGGTTCAGTTAATTCTGGTTTGCTAGTAAAAGGTTTGTAAGAAAGAGGTAATTTTGTTTCTTCCCAAATCAGTCCATGTGTGAAGCATCACCAAATAATACCTAGATGTAAAAAAACCCCTTTCTATTGATAATGCAGTCGGACTACGACGTTATCGTTAATAAATAATAAACTTACAGTTTCGCATAGCAGTGTTATTGGTATAATTTTTGCAGCTGTTATATGCACAAAAACGTTTTATATCCGTTTGAGTTTTCTTGCTAGGTAGTTAGAAATAGAGAAACTACAGATCTGTCTAATGTTAATAGAATATTGCTTATATAAATCCATGAAAAGAACTTGTATGTACAGGCAAAGCCCCAGTTTCTGATAGATAAAACAAAGAAGAATTTATGCTAGTTTCACTGCACACTGACTTTAAAGTTTTCCAAAGCTATATTGACATTATCTCTGAAAATTAATCTTAAAATGTCAGAGGAATAAATTAATAAGTGGCATTTATAGTACTTCAGGTCCTAAAGCAAAAATGATTCTGCAGAGGAGTTTCTTAATGGTCAAGGCTAGAATACCAAACTCACGAACAGCGAGCGATTGTATCACTTCTCCAGATGAAAAAAAATTAAGTTCGATAAATGGCATTTGATTAGCTGAAGCATCTGAAAACATAATCATCAAATTATCGAGACTCACGCTGAAGCTGAAGGGATGCAGTCTCATTTGTGGTGATCGTAAAGTCACTTCCGGCTGGAATCTGGATCAACACATACGACAAGACAGCGTTCTGGTCCTCGTCACTACAGCAGAGGTCAGGTATTAATATGGACCAAACCGCTGAAACATGAAAATGTTTACACATTACAAAAGTATACACAGTCATTCTTCACGGCATAAAGTTTCGATAATCGTGTATGCTTATTTTAAATGAGACAATATTTTTAAGCCTTATTAATTTACTTAGATCCAAATTTATGTAGCATAACACTATCCGTAAAAAAATGTTCTCTAATCGAATTTAATCGGTAAAGTTGTTGTGGTGGTACTGAACGCCATTTTTCAGCATACCTGGCGACCAGTATTAATGGTGGAGGAAGAAAACGGGAAATCCGAGGAAAGAACCACCGACCCATGAGAAGCTACTGGCAAAATTTCTTACATATCCAAATTCGCCGAATCTTAGACTCGAACTCATACAGACAGAGGTGAGATGGCAGTGATTTGTAACGGAGAGCGCTCTAGACCACTCGACCACTCGGGGCCCCAAATCGGTTAAGTACGTTTGCAGAAGATCGGTAATTGGTTTTCTATAAACTAATTTGTCGAAACCTCAGGCACATGCCATAAAAGGTATTCAATTTTGTATAAATAATATGGAGTACATCTTCGCCAGGGAAGTTTTTACCGAGGAACTGCATATAAGTGCGTACCGCCAACAGCCCCGGGTGGGTGGGTGTTACTCGACCAACCAAATTGTTTAATATGCTAGTAGTAGGAGAAAGTAAGAATCCGAGCTCAACAACCCCCTCCAGACCTCCAAACAAATACAAAATACCTAGGTAACGTAATAGAAAACCTATTGCAATCAATAATTGCGTTAAGAATCCGAGCTCAACAAATACAAAATACCTAGGTAACGTAATAGATCACCTGTTGCAATCAATAATTGCGTTAAGAATCCGAGCTCAACAACCCCTCTAGACCTCCAAACAAATACAATAGAACACCTGTTGCAAAATACGTAGGTAACAGGTAAAATTTAATTAAGTGATCTTCCAGAATAAGCAAAATGATATGTCAGACTCAATTTTCCAAATCATTATGATTTAGCAAAACGTGGCGATTGTGGACTAAATTACGCATTAGAATTCCAGTAAGGTAAGTGGTATTATACCTCATTACCAACTGTTAATGTCTCAACTGTAGATATCAAAAATATTTCATTATCATGGTGATAGAGGCTAAACTTTACTTTACCGCTGACATAACGACGGGACTCAAACAAATCTTTTATTTGTGATTTGTTAAGAGGGTATTTTTTGTCGATAAAATACACCTTTGACCGATCAAGATCAATTGTAAGTTTGGTGTATTTTTGCTGACTAATCGGACAGTGAAAGTTGTTAAATTCCGCTAGCAACTTTTGATACAATTGTTCGAGATAATTAAAATACTCGCTGTCATCAGATCTGATGAGCGAAAGTTTTAACTTGTCACGGGTACCACTAAAGCATATGCCTGATGTTTCATTATTAATTTCAACTGTCAATGGTTTGCCGTCCATCATTAGATATTTGATTTTGCTACTGTAGCTATTTGTCACTGTCAAATTTTCAAACATTATTTCTTAAGTTTAGATAAAATTTTAGTTTGCAAAGATAATGTCAAGTATATCTCTATCATCATGACAATACCCAAGTGCAAATGTATCTACCCCATTTTCGCAATAACGTTTATCATCAAAATTGCTCAAACCGCGTTTGATAAGGACATCTGTTTCGAGCTTATGATGATTTGTCCGAATTGACATAGCTCTTATAAAACTAACACCGCCATCAAGCGCATACTTGTAGTCATCAAATTTTATAAACTTTTTAACAAAATCACGAGGCAGACCTTTTGCTTTTTTTGTTATTTTATTATTGTCTAACAATACGGCATACATTTTACTACGTAATCCGATAAAGTATTTGATAGCGCTCGAGTTCATTTCATCTTTGAACTTACCAATAACCTTTTTATTTGTGTCGTCATGAAATTTACTGTCACGTGGGTAATCAGAAAGATCAAACAGATATCTATTATCATGCATATCCTGATAGACGTCCTCGCATTCAATTTCATATACGAGCGAATCAGTATCAGTAAATAATAATCTACTAGCCGGCCATTGATTTTTAACAAAATTATAATGAAAATCGTACATCAGCCACTTTGATAAATCTAACACTGAAGCTCCAACGTAGATCGGCTTGTTTAGTTTTAGATTTGTTTTTCTTCTTTGTATCGCAACAAGATTCTCATTAAAAATTTTCATGCTCACAAAATCATCGTCTGACACAAGTTTGTTTCTGCGATTGACATCATTGACTAGTTCGATATTTACGCGTTTCCTAATATTCTCCATCGTCTTACCAAAAACAGAATTGTTCATCAGTTTGAAAAAGTTTTTCTCAAAATCAGTTTTTGCCGCAGCTCTTCTTGTAGTGTTCGAGTTAATATAACCTCTCATCCACGGTGACTGATTAAATTTTAGTACGCGATGAACTTTTCTCAACACGAGACCAGCATCGACTGCTTGTTTTAAAGCTTTGTAATGCAAAACATAATTACGTTTATGAAGCAAATTTGGTACTAGTTTCTTGACCATGGAATGTTGTCTTGGTAATGCTGACGCTTGTTGTTCTTCTGATAACAAACTATATTCTATAACCATCGATTCCGCGCAGAAAGGGTAATCGTTATGCAATTTGTGTAGCGAAGTTGGATAATCGAGATCAACTTCAACGAAATACGAAACATCGTCGGGTATCTTTTTTTCTGTCTCTGATAGAAATTGATCAGCCGTGATCCAATGAAATCCACCAAACGGCATTGACTCTGCCATCGAATACCCGTACAAGTTATTGCAATCTAGATAAACTATATACTTCGAAGGAAGGTCAGGATTATACTCTTTCAAATATTTGTTGTTTGCTTCAGCATACTTCTTCGTTATCACGCTAATACCGCCTCGGATACCTTTTTCAATAAAATTGAACATATCAACATCAGTCAGTAATTCCAACCTTACCTTACTAAACTTTAACAGAGCATCCCATGACAGTCCGGGGGCAGAATAATACCAGCAAGGATCTAGTCCGTAATTATTATAACTCACTTCTCGAAAACTTTCAAAAACATCTGCTAATAATAACACGTCAGTTTTCAAATACAAATCGTGATAATCACCAAAAGTCTCACAATCAAACTCTTTCCAAATATCTTGTGCATACTTGTACTCGTCATCAGTTATATTTTCATTTTTAAGTTGCGAGTAAAATTTGTCTTTGTCAGGTAAAGATGTTTCATCAAATTTACTCCAATCGTCGAGATATTCGTATGGAAAAACTCCTTTTTTAGCTAATAGATTAAATTTATCTCCAAAACAGTCTCTTAGGTTATTAAATTTACTACAACCTTTTACTAGCTCATCTAACGAGGCTGCCATAAACTGCAGGCTGTCAATAAAACGTAATTTACCTAGCGTAACTGACATATACTTTTCAAAATTATTTGGAATGCATTTGATGACATTATTGAGTTTTAGATGAGCTTTTATCTCAGGATCACCAAAAGCTTCTACGATGATGTGACTATCATATCCTCGAAAATTGTGAAGAATAACTGGAATAAAATCTGGAGCGTGAAATTTTAAATTACACTGGTCATGAGCCGCTCCACGATACTGTCCGGTCAAATGGCAATGGTCACGTACTTTTTTGTTGTCAGGGTCAAAAGCTTTTTCACAAATATAACAAATTTTCGCTTGCTCGTGATCAGATTCTTGTTGAGGTGTTAATTTTAACATTGGAGTTACTTTTTTCAAACGATAAGTAATATTATCAACTTCATTAATCAACTGCTTGAGAAGCCAAACAGCTGGATTTTTACCACGATAGAGTTGGATTGGTTTAGATAACCTCGAATCAGCGCAACAAACTACCTTGTACGCTACTCCACATGGAACATGATTTTGAATTTTTCTTGTACTCGATTGGTTAGGATCATTTTCTACGCCAAGTACAGGTTGAAGTAAGCATTCGAAATCGACGTATATGACGAAAGGAATTTTTAGTTTATGATTATGATGGACAAACTGTAACACGCTATCTTTTTTAGATGGCATTGTTATTCTTTGTACGTCACTACAGTACTGCAAATGCTTTTGTAATGTTTCATTGTCTCTACAACCGTGCAAGCAGCGATAACAAAAGAACTTTTTGTTGTTATTTTTATTATACTGTCTTCCAACTAGTCTGTTAAAGTTTTTGATCCAAACGTAATGATTTTTATAAAACAGTAAATTGATAGTCGATTGTGAAGCTTTTTCTGAAATATACCTCGGATAGACATTTTCTTTTTCATCTAATCCGAAAACGTTAATCGAAATATTATTTTGCTTTTCAAACTTTGGTATTTGATTTTCTGCCACTGGAAAGTCAATACCAGCACAATTTAATCTTGACACGTGACTGATATACTTCTCAACACGATTAGCATTTTTTTCTGCTGGAAATAGCGCGGAAAGAACAGCCCATTGGAAACATTTGCTATCGACGTTTTTTATGTTTATACAGCACTGTTTATTTTTTATTTTTGGTGGCAGGTCGATATACGAACTACCGCGTAATGCGTCATATTTCATCGTGTGAAACAAAATTTCCTTGATCATTTCAAACTTCCAACCCGAACCTAATTCGGTAAATTCTTCTATTTTTTTCCAAATTTCTTGGTGTATTTCATTAGATAGTGACAAAAGATCACTACCAAGTAAAACACGTCTAGATTTTGCGTTGATGTAAGGGTCTGCAATTTCCTTGTTAGTAGATTCTTCCGTCAAAAGTAGTTTTGAAAATATAACGTGATATTGCACTAACAATCTTAGACCCTTGTGTTTTTCAAGCTCACGTTTTACAGTCGTCTGTAGCAGATGAAAGAGATTTGTTTCAGAAAAATTTACTAAAACGTTTTGATTATCAAACTGATAACTATTATCAAAACCTGCAAAAGCAGTCGCTATTTTAACAGGTTCTCCAATAAGTCTCTTCTTGGCTATATCACGCAATTTCAACATCGCTATACTATAGTCTAATATCTAATTGATAATTTACTCCGCTAAACAACAATTAGAGATAAAAAATATCACCTATAATATAATGACAGTAAATCTGACAAGCGCACGTGAGCAAGAGGTATATCATGTTTATCCGAAGTACAATCTGTACGCTGGAAATGCACTTGGTTCGGTTATTAATATCATTACTGGAATATCTGTTGGTAAAGCAACGCCAGCGGGTTATACGATTAGTGTAAAGGGAGATAATACTGAAAGAATTACGATGTTTAGAAAAGATTTTATTTACACGTTATTTTGCGATGACATTCCAGAGGGGAAACGAGTATATCATTATAACGGTAAAGTCACTGATGATAATATTGAAAATTTATCCTTACAAGATGAGTTTCAGCCGCATCCGGTCTTTGATTTATACGAGGCTAACGATCGTGGTATTATAAGAAACAGAAAAACGAAAAAAGTTCTTAATAATATGAGCAATATGGGATATATCAGTGTGACTGTTAGAGGAACATCGACAGATCGAGTTTGTTATACTGGTCATAGGTTTGTTTACGAGGTGTTCAACGGATCTATACCCAATGGTCTGGTTATTAATCATATCAATAATGTAAAAACAGACAATCGATTGGAAAATCTGGAGCTAGTGACCCAACAGGAAAATGTGAGAAAAGGACGAGGTGGTGGTATTAATTTTAGATGCCCAATAAAACCTGTTATTTCGTTAAACCTTGAAACGGATGAGGAGATCAAATTCAAATCAATTACAGCTGCGGCGAAATATTACAATATAAATCCCAGAGCAGTAAAATTTGTAGCTGATGGAGCAACAAAATCAGCTTTTTCAAACAAATATGATGCTAGTATTATTTTTAGATATGATGATTAATAATATTTTGTAATTCGGTTTTAGTCAAACAATGATGAGCAAATGCTATAATATCATCGCAATCAAATTTTAGCGTCACTACTGCACTTTCATTAATTTTATTTTTTTCTGCTTCTGTTAGTAATATTTTATGAGAATCACCTTGCATTACAAAAATCTCAACGGAATATGAACTATAACCTGACAAGCATTTTCTTACCGCTTCAGTCAGTTCGTGGTAGTTTATTATATTAACTTTTTGGTGATATTTGACCTTGTCAGTCATCTTATAACAACAAATTAGATAAAAAGTATATTATAATATGGATATGATGAAACGACTTGCTAGCGATAAGGTCTCCACAATCTCTAATGATATGATAGACAAATCCATTGGTTATAACGAAGATGATATTTTATATAACAACGAGTCTGATGATGATGAAATAGTCACCGTCGTTAACAGATATAATTATAGCAGACCAACCACTGGAAAATATAATGTCAAGTATCACATTGCTAAAAAAATTATAAAATTTAATTTTACCGTTACCGAACAGCAGGTATTTTTGCAGTTAATCAGACCTTTCTTAAACATTAAAATTCCAGACCGACAGAAAAATATCAAATTCGATTTCATATTTGTCAAGATTTTTGATCTTATGACGATCTCTGACGATCGCAGACAATATCTAATATCATTATGTAAACCAGTAAAATGCAAATCTATCAAACGAAAGTATGAGGAAATTTATAATAGCATTATTTCACAGTCGATAAAATCGACCGGGTTGGAATCCAGCTGTTAAATTTATCACTATACCCACGCCATTTGACTAAACTTTTATCTCCTTTTTTCCTAATCACTTTTTCGATAACGAAAACATCTTGTTCAGTTTTTTGTAGTTCTTGTTCGTAAAAACTACCTACAATAGGTTCCCCTGCCAGATCTTTTAACGCGTACGTTACAGGTACTGTTAAGAGTACTTTATCAACAACAAATACTTCTTCGCTCCAGTTTGGAGTAAATCCTTTTTCAAATATCTTTTTAGTCAAAGAGATTCTAACTTTATCACCGACCTTAAATTTATGTCTGCGGTACATGTTTTCGTTTGCTAATATGGGATTTTTGATAGCGTCATTGGGTGACATTTTGATGGTTCGATGTTTCGTGTTATTATATTCGCCTACGATTTGAGAAAGGTCATCGATGTACCTGTTGGTGTTTTTAGCTGTCATATGTTTATGTAATTTTTCGTTTAGCGTGCGATTAAATCTCTCAACAACAACGCTTTTGCCTTCGTTTCCTGTAACGTATTTTTTAATATTATTTTGTTCTAGAAACTGCTCAAACTTTTTGTTGAAGAACTCGGCTCCATGATCAGTCCAGATTTTGTTTGGTTTTCTTTCAGTACTCGTTATTATTTGTTTTAACGCATCAGTGATTGACGTTCCTGTTTTATCTGAAACTGGCACACTAAAAGCGTATTTGCTGAAAACATCTATAACGTTAAACAAATACTTCTTTGGAGCGCCATCAGCGCCAACGTTAAACTGAGCCAGATTGGATACATCTACCAAATCTATTGCCCAGATATCATCTACAGCGTTTGCAACAACTTTACGTCTCGGAAACTTTTTTTTTTAGGTCTGTGTAGTTCGACTGCAAGATCATCGTATAATTCTTTTCCGAGTCGAGACTCTCCGAGTCCAAGTTTATATTTTGCTCCTATCATTCCCTGAACAAATCTTCTATCAAAACGTTCTCGTAGATTTGTTGGCTCCATATCATGTAATTCGTCTAACATTACTTTATCACAATCTGCTTTCGAGTTTTCATGATCACGATAACAGATATCGTGACGCATTGCTATTGCATCCACTTGATTATAAGGCTCTTGTCCTGGCAATGGATTGTCGTTTTCATCTAGTTGTTGGTCTAGCGGATTGTAAGGACCTGTATAACGATGACCTGGCAAGGTCCAACCGCCTTTTGGTTTTGGTAATTTACCAATTAGTTTATGTATATCTATACCTAACCCTATTATTTCTCTGTTGTTACAACGTTGACAGTACGTAATGATTTTATCTTGTTCTATGCAAAGATCTTTGTCACAATCACAATTGCAATTCATTTTATTTTATTTTGTTTCATAAGATTAATCGTCGATCAAGATAACTCTATCAACGCTAGATCCTACTTGTTTTTTCAAAAACATACTTTTCTTTCTACCACAGATTGCACAAATACTTTTTAACATCATTCTATTATTTTTCGTTTTTTCCGTCATCTCATCCTTGTTCTCTGTTTTAGTTTTGCATTTGAGACAGTATGTTGACATTATTATATCAAGGAGTTTAGATAAAATTGATTGCAATATTATCATTCGCATGAGAAGGAAGCTTATCAAATTGTAAAATAAACTTTAAAAAGTTTTTACTCCCAGAGTTTTTACTCCCAGAGTTTTTACTCTGGTGCATTTGTCTGACAAACATGATACAATAATAACCACAAGCTGATGTTCCAATCGGCTGTAGTTGATTAGACGAATAATTTATTTTATCAAATTTTTTAAAAATATATTTTTTTATGAGATCGCTTGGAGGAAGTCCGAACGAATCAAAATAATTGTTATCGTGGACAGCAACCCAGTGGGTGCCAGAGCCATCATTGAAGTTTTCAATATTTACAACACAAGAACCGCCTGTTGGTACGTCATCGAGTTCATCCTTGGAAAATACTCCTCGAAATCCAACAACGTCCTTCAATTTTTCAATGATGTCAAAATTGCTCAATAACGTCTGGTCCCTGGTAGAGTTAATCCGCGTCCGATTCCTAGTAAGTTTGGCAGCAGACTTCCCGCTAGTCCCGCTAGAAGTGGAGCGAAAGGAATAATTCCTCCTTGTTTTGTTTGTTTGCGTTTTGTTGTTTTCTTTTTTTTCGATGATTTTGTTTTTTTCGGCGACTTTTTCGTTGGCATTTTATTTTATACTATTACATAAAACTGAGTGACTATGTCACTGCCGATAGATTTGTTTGATACCACGACCTTCGACTGCTTTCTTTGTTGCGCCAGAGACTGCTCCTGACGCAGCCGCAAGTCCAAGTGTACCAAGTACTGGTAAAACTTTGCTAGCTATTATTGATAACGCTGGTCCAAAAAATCCACCTTCTTTTGACATTGCAGTTACCTGAGAAACAGATAATTTCAGCACAAATGGTTTTCCTTTGTCGAGTTTATTGATTTGTTGTTGCGTTAGCATGACTTTTACTGCAATTTTATTTGAAGTTTCCAGAGAGATCATCAAAGAAACAGAGCTGCGTTTAGCAACAGCTGCTGATAATTTTTCAACTTGACCAGATGTTAGGTATATTTCTCGAGTTGTGTATTTGGTTTTCATAATGTTATATCCAAGTTGTTAGATTAAACTTGTACTGTCATTCTTCCTTTGATTGAATCGATGGTCAGAAATCGATCACTAACCAATAGCGCGTATACGTTATACTGTTCACCTGGCACAGCGCCCAGTGTCCACGTGACCTCAATATCTGCAGTCGATCCCACAACACGCTCCAAATGTTTTGATACGTCGAAGTAAAAGATGGGATAGAGCGTTCGAAACTCATCTATTGATATTTGAGATCCACTGTCCGCGTTCTGATATTTTTGCATTGCTTCCATAAGATACATGTACGGCCGAGAGATGTTTTTGTTGGCGTCTTCGGCAAAGTTACATTCGATTGCACGTTCGGGATACTGTTTGGAATTTACTCTCACAAATATTCGTCTAACGTCTGGGTTATCGAATATGGAGTTGTTTATTTCCTGATTGTTACGACGTGCTTGTCGTTGAAATACGACGAACAAGTGTCGCGGTAGTTGTTCGCTGGGCGTGGTCGTTACACGCCATGTGTAATCAGTCGCGTTGGGAATGGCTGTTTGATAAATCCTGTTCTGTTGGAAGTGTATCTTTTTTGTAAAGGTGGCTAGTAAAGATTCGAGCTCCATCATTTTAGCTAATGAAGGGACAACGCGAGGCATCCACAGTGCTAATCTTGTAATAGAAAACTGTCCCTCAGCCACTCCACCGGCGTGTATTATACAATCGTTTTGATCAGCTCGATCTAATATAAGCGTATGTTTTATTCCTCGAAACACTTTGTTATAATCACGGCAAAATCCAAAGATTGTACTTAACGGAAGCATCATCGTTATTTGGCGAGATTCTGCGGCAAACGCTTTTCGTTTGGTAAATCCCTCGTTATATCTTATGTTACGTGCACTAATAACACCGTTTATTAAATTTAACATTGCAACACCATCTGCGCCTGCCGCTGGTGGAGTTATACCAAGATTACGACAAGCGGCAATAAGTGAAACTCTTGTGGCGTTTGCATCAGCAGCTGCACCTGGTGCGGCTATACCAAAATTGTTAGCATTAGCAATAAGAAAATCTCTTACAATTATATCATCTGCAGCGGCATCAGCTCCGTGTGCAAAAGCACCTCTTGAAATAAACTCGCTCGACACAGTTGTCCCTAGTCCAGTATCTTTGAACCACATCATATTTGTGGCTATTGATCTGGAATAGTCATCGCTAAACGAAACGATGTTTAGTATTGTACTCGCTATGGGTAAGTGCATCGAAATATCTTCTACGGTTTGATTGGCCAGTTGGTATCGTGCACTCTTAAACAAACTCCAACCATTATTGACGAGAGCGATTTCTACATTAGCTGCAATATCAGCACCTGCTGCATCTAATATTCGGCCACGCACTTCTAACATTGCCTTATGGGGTAGTAGAAACACGTCCTCGTCTCTTGTGTTAAAAGTTCTAACCCCAGTTTTATTCGGTTCGTTCGAGTTCTCATCGAGATACTCGACATACTCTAATTCTGTTACAGCATCGTCAGTATCAATTTCTTCTGCAAAGTCGATATAGTTTTTAGCTGACATTTATTTTATAATCGTTACACAAAATTAAAAGGCAGCAGGGGTCATCGGCGCTGTTTTCTTTACAAGTTTACGTACTATTTCTTCACCACTCGGCGACAATAATTTTTTTGTTGTAGCTATCATAGCTCGTTTTGTTTCTTCTGTTGGCGCAATATCTGATATTACTCGTTTTATTTCCGACACCGTAGGTGTTGTTGAAGGTCCTTTAATCTTATCAGCAATCTTTTGCCCTACTGCAGTGCCTGCTGAAGATGCCGCCCCTGTAGCGAAAGCTTTACCGGCGTCAAGTGCAATGGGCGCTACTTTACGCGCGATTCCTGGAATATTCTCTGCAATTGTTGTAAATATATTTCCAAAAAATCCACCTACAATTTTTCTTCGATAAACTTTTCTTCGTCTCATTTTATAAAATTATGTACACAAAATCACATGCCTAAGCAGTGCGTAGGTGTAAGTAATACGTGACTATCTCGTTGTTCACGTCTATTTGTCGTCCAGATTGGTCTGTGAGTTGCATTGTAATGCTTGTAATTTGATTCTCAGGTGTTATTGGATAGTAGATAATCTGTCGCGGAGTGATTTGCATGAGAGAACCCGGTGGGACTTCTGGTGAGAAACTGTAGATCGTTTGCCCGCGGTTGCCTTTTGACGTATAAGATCCAGATGCGATAGAGCAATTGATGAGTATTGTATTTATTTCTGTGATATCTACTGGTAGTTCTCCATCAAATGTCAAAGATTTATCTTCACCGGTGGTATAGTATAAAACTCTAGTAAAACCTAACATCTTTCCAAAACTTCTTTCTTCAAAGAGGACTTTCATATTTCTTTTCACTGTTATCCTAGCTCGTAAGGTGTTATAATTCGCCGCTAATTCGAAATTATCAGCATTCCCACCAGCTTTTGTTAGAAGCTCTTTTATTGTTCTGTTTAGATCAGTAATGTTATAAGCTCCTTGTGGAATCTGTAGTTTGTATTGTATATCAATAAACTCTTTTTGTGATGTTGGAGATTGTTTAACATTAACGATTAAAATTTCATCATTAATCCCAGTTCTAATATTCGGCATGGCGTTCCAACAAGTACAAGAAATTAATCCAATCTCATACTGTTTTGCAGGATCTAGTTCTATTGGTGGGTTGTAATTTACTGTAAAATTCGCGCTGTTTCCTGTTATTTGTGATGAATCAAGCAATAATGTTGTTTGCATTATACTAATATTTTAGATAAGATCGCGGTGTAAAATTTCGTACTCGGATGATGTTAGTAATCCACTCGATCTTAGATGATCAAGTATATCAATAATTTCGTTATCAATCTCTACACTTTCATTACCAGCTTCTTTAGAGGATATCAACAGCATTAGCCGATCGACTATGTCTGCGTTTGATGTAAAAACTTTAACTCCAGATCCAGTCTTTTCCTCTGGTAATTTTTTATCTCGCATGTTTTCATATTGTTTGAGTAGTCTTTTAAAATCCCATCCTTTACTATAACCTCCTGGTTTATTTCGATATTGTATTGATGTTTTTAGTAAAATTTCAGCCATAATTCCATCTCTAATATAATTGAGTAATGTTGGAATATTTTCTTCATCTTTTTGATCTTTAATTTCTTCATCAGCATGTAAACCATTTTTTATAATTTCTCTTAATTTTTCCATCAAATTATCATAGTTTTCTTTTGACCAATCTCGAATACTATTAATATTAGTGATATTATTATTTTCCATAAACTCTTCATACTCAACATATTCTATTTTAGACCTAGCTTGTCTTCTGTAAAATATGATAGTATCCTCAAGAGGCATTATTTTTATCATACTTTCTTGTAACGTTTTTTGTTTCTCAGCTAATTCCTCAGTTTGTTCTGACAATTTTTCCATCATACTTCTTATCTCATCTGGATTAACCGTCAATCTTGTTATTGCGTGTTGAAGTTCAAGAGGATTGTTCATTAGCCTGTCAAACTCAGCTTGTCGTGCAGCAGGATCAGCAATGTTTCTTACAAGTTCGTTTACAATTTTTACAGTTTCTTCTTTTGATCTTTCTCCAAGTAAACCAAACAAACCCTTTTCTTTCATTTTTGCTAGTTCTTCTGGAGATGATGTTTGTATTTCTGGCTGCTTGCCAAGCATCGCCTCAGTAACAGGTTTGAAAAATTTGGTTCTTTCTTCTTCTGCTTGAACTTGTCCACGTCGAGCTTCTTCCACCTTTTTCTTAAAAGCCGCTCGAGTTTCGAGAAACTTTTTTAGTAATTCGATTTTCTGTTGATGTTTGTCCATTATTTTTATACGCTTTACAAAATTATATCATAGAAACGTCTCAAGGCAACAACGAAACATTTTGGTTGGATCACGCGCTAGCTTGTCAAATAAAAAGAAACTATATCGATCTTTAGTTGCTCGATGATATAATTCGATAAATTTATCTTTTGTAACATCACCACATTGTTCGTTTGCAATATTTCTCACATCCACATTATCTAGTCCGGGAAATAATATGAAACAACCCGTATTTCGCCTAATAAACCTATCAACATTATAAAAACCTTGGGCAAGATAAACAGAATTACATCTTTTATTACGTGATAGTGAAAAATATGATCTAATCTTGTTCATTTCCTCATTGTTTAGCGGAATATCATCAAAGACGATTATCTTCTGCTCTGACGAATCGAGTTCATTCACTGGAACGAGTTCTTCTGGTTGTTTTATCAAAAATATATCATCACCAATGCCAAGTTCATCACGAAGTTTATCATTATACTCGTTTAATAATTTGTATTTGTCTTGTTGGGGGTTGATGGTGTAAATATACACCTTATCATAGTTAAAGTTATTATTGAGTAAAAGATTTAATAACAAATTTGTTTTACCAGATCCAGTTCGCCCAACAATAAGATAATGACAGTCTGGAAGTTCATTGTTATGTTTATGCTTCACCAATCGCTCGGTGTCAAAGTTTATTATCTTCGCCATCGTATAATTTTATGTTATATTAATCCAACAATTTTGTGTAGAACGGTATGTATAATGAGCTACTATACAAAATTTGGAACATTAGCAGTAGATTTATTAACAGAAGGTTACCAGGGTGACTTATCCAAGTATGCAACTCTTGATAAGCTCAAAAATGAAATCAACAATTTGTTAAACGTTGCAAGTGTAGATCCAAATGAAGTTGTAGTTTTCCAGGACAAACAAGGACGATTAAAGACGAGTAATGTACAACTATCAGATGTACTAGTACGAAATCCTACTGCAGTTGCTAATAATATTGTTACTTTTAATAATCAAGGTAAGATAGAAGATTCGGGTAGGTCAGTTAACGATTATGTTAGAAAAGCAGGTGATTTATTTACGGGAAACATTGTTATGAACCAGAACAAGATCACATACCTTGGAAACCCAACTGAGGATAATGACGCTGCTACTAAGAAATATGTTGATGATCAGGAATCAAAGTACGTGTCGGTGCGTGGCGGTATAATGCGTGCATTTCTCAACATGAACAATAATGGCATCAATAATCTTAGAACACCAGAATCTGATTTTGATGCTGTAACAAAGAAATATGTTGATGATATCAACAATGAAATTACTAAGTTCAAAACTGATTTTACTAATCACATCACCACGTTTTTAAATTTTCGCAGAAACATAAACAAAACCAATAACGAATTTTTTGGAAGTCCGCCATCTGTTGATATTACACTCGATAATATTAACACAAAACTCAACGATATTATTAGTGGAATTCCTAGTATTGTTGAGAAAACGAGTATGATTAAAATTCCTCACAAGCAGATTAAAAATATTGTCTATACTGTTGCTTCTGGAATGTCTACTTGGTCGCCGCAAAATAACACTCTCAAACATACTGCAGAGGTCACTGGTGTGTATAGATTGTCCGTGTTGAGCAGTGCAAAGTTTAATATATTTACATTATTTCCATGGCGTCACTCGACTGATAATTTCTCTGGAACCGTGTCTATTGTGTTAAACAAAGATGTTGAAGAAACTTTTATGCTAATAGCAGATGACAAAAAATTAACTGCTGCGTCATATTGGTATTGTCTGGAATTTGTGGCTGAAACACCTCAACTAGTTACTTAATCAAGCCTGAGATTATGTGAACAAATATTATAATGAAAAAAAGTATAGTTGATTTCAATCATATTTCAAAAGATATTCCAGGACAGGATGTTGACGCACTAATACAATACTACAAATATTATCATAAAAAACTTTGGTGCGTTAAAAAATGCTACAAATATTATAACAAAATACTTCGAGTAATATCATATCTACCCTTGTTAATGACTAGTTCTGGCATAATTTCAAGTGGTATATCATTAAACCCGTTTTTGTTAATCATATCCGGTGTTGGTGTTTCTCTTACAGCAGCTTGTAAAAAAGTTGAACCTAAAATTTCGATAAAAAAGCACGGCTGCTTAACATCAATTATAACTTACAAAAAACTACTTGATCAAATAAGATCTTACCTACGAGGAGTAAAATATAGTATGGACGATTTAATACGTGAATTTCGTATTATTGACAACATGTTAACAGATATTCTACCCATGAGGATCAGCAAATATGAGAAAGATTATCAAAAGAAGTATGATATAACATAAAATTAAGATATAATACCACTTACCTTACTGGAATTCTAATGCTTAATTTAGTCCACAATCGCCACGCTCTGCTAAATCGTAATGATTTGGAAAATTGAGTCTGACATATCATTTTGCTTATTCTGGAAGATCACTTAATTAAATTTTACCTGTTACCTACGTATTTTGCAACAGGTGTTCTATTGTATTTGTTTGGAGGTCTAGAGGGGTTGTTGAGCTCGGATTCTTAACGCAATTATTGATTGCAACAGGTGATCTATTACGTTACCTAGGTATTTTGTATTTGTTGAGCTCGGATTCTTAACGCAATTATTGATTGCAATAGGTTTTCTATTACGTTACCTAGGTATTTTGTATTTGTTTGGAGGTCTGGAGGGGGTTGTTGAGCTCGGATTCTTACTTTCTCCTACTACTATGCTAACACAAAATGCTTCAGCTATTTTCGTATTATTCATTCATAATAACTCAGTAGGGCCTAAAATAGAAAAGACTGGTGACTAATGAATGTATCAGAAAGCTATATGAAGATTTTATTGGTCGCAACTGACACACCTCCTCATAAATAAGGTATCCACAACATCACGCAACGCTTCTGCACGAAAATTTGTTATGTGTGAGCTAAGCGTTCCAAAGAAGGAAATAAACCCAAAAGAACCCATGGCTATCGAATTGTGATTTATAGATCCCTGTCAGCTGAAATGTACAAGTGCGAGTATTACAAAATATTCCTCTTACCACGTAATGACCATGCAACACACAACTCTATTTTCACATTTGCACCGGTTTCTTCGCTTCACGCTTGAATTACCCATCTAAAAGCCTTTATAAAACCAAGATTTGTTCTTTACGCCATGCACCCCAAAACACGACCTCAACACCTAATACAAAGAATTTATTTATATATAACGTAAACTTACCCTAGGTGTATTACTATACGTAGAGACACACCCTTACACACACGCAAATTATTATGTCCATTTGAAAAATTAACTTTAAAAATTAGAATATACCTGTATCTTCAGCGACTGAGAGTGTGTGCAGGGAAACACAACATGACGGTTCTTGGTCATTTGCATCCGCGACAGAGATTGTCACTGTTCCTGTACTCTTAATAATAATAATAATAATAATAATAATAATAATAATAATAATAATAATAATAATAATAATAATAATAATAATAATAATAATAATATAATAATAATAATAATAATAATAATAATAATAATAATAATAATAATAATAATAATAATAATAATAATAATAATAATAAGTTGTTGTATATAATATTGCAAGGCCTCAATATTGTAATGTCCAGATTCTAATCATTGAACAATCACAGTGGGTTCAATACTTATTAAAAGTCTATAACCAGCATGTATTTTCTGGACGATAACATATGAAAGACTTCGTGCAACCAACTACATGACAGGAAGACCATTCCATGAATCTAAACTTTGGACAAGTCTGCCACTAATAATAATGTAATCAACATGTTTACAGCTACTCGCATTTGATTGAATGGTTCTAAACAAATACATAATTTATTTGGACCGAATGTTGACAGCGAAATATATTAACATTAGTGTTTGGTATTCAAGATGGATTTTTCGTAATCAAAGCCGCAAATTGTTAAATAATCTTTGCAGGTGAAACATAGGTTATGACCGACAGGTTAATTATACCAAAATAACATGTTATGACTGAAAAGTTGTTAAAGCTATGTTAAAAATCCAAATCACACACACACACACAGAGAGAGAGAGAGAGAGAGAGAGAGAGAGAGAGAGAGAGAGAGAGAGAGAGAGAGAGAGAGAGAGAGAGAGAGAGAGAGAGAGAGAGAGATAAATTATATTAAAATAACATGTTATGACAAACAGGTTATTAAAATAACCATACTACGACCAACAGGTAAACGTTGCTACTAAAAACCTTATGTTAAGACCAACAAATTAATTTTATTAAATTAACATGCATTGACCAACAGATAAATAATATTATAATACATGTTATGACCGACAGATTAATAAGATTAAATTAATATATTATGACCAAAACGTTAATTATAATAAAGTAATATGTTATAACCAACAGGTAAATCATGCTACTAAAATTCATGTTATGACCAATAGTTAATCATATTACTACAATAAAGATATGTAACTCATATTATTTTTTGTCCGTAATTATTTCCTAATAAAGCCTATGTATTGTTAGAAATATCACGATGTCCCGAAAGCCTTGTAACTAAGAGATCGTACGTCAACACTCGTAAGCTATCCTAATATGATATTGATATATCTGCCTCTGTTGTGATATTTAATATTGTGGGTTCAAGGAGAATCCACACGTGTGGGTCTTGATGCTTTAGAATGAGACTTACCTTGTTTTGGAAAGTATATTTCTTACCTCTAGTCCTCCTCCGTCTTTTGCTACTATTAACAACTCGTACAGTGAGATATCCAAATCCAGTGATCTGACCAGCAATAACTCCCCAGTTTTCCTGTTTACCACAAAAAGCTCTCTATCATTCCCTGTAATGAAAATTAAATAATTTTTGCAGTATGAAGAGACAGCTTTGAAATGTTAACACGATGTCCAAAACATTAGTAGAAAATAGTTTGGCTTACATCGCGTAAGACAGAGTAACCATAGTCCAAGCTTGGGACTGATCAGTCAACCACAAAGGACTTTACCTTAACAAATATTGCTTTTGATAGGTTGAGATAAATTGTCAACTCAGTCTTAACATCAGGCTCGGGATATTACAATCGTCATCCTAGGTCATATAATTTATAGACAGCGTCAGGAATACACAATTTAGATTGAGGTTCTATCATTCTAAGCTAAAGTTCCATCCATGCGAAATTTTTTTTAATTTTTGTAAAGCAAAGTAGCGAAAGCTGATCCTTGAATGTTGTTTTTTTTCATACCTTCTGAAATATTTGATCTCAACATTTCAAGTAAATCTTACTTTTGTTTAACAATGATTTACTAATGATTGGTGAGAATCTCTTAAAACACACACAAAACACAAAACAACAAAAAACAACAAAACAAAATACCACCCCTACCCCCAACAATAAAAATGCAGCATGCATAAAAATCTCCATACATATGCCAATAGCAACCTCAAACGTCTTAAAGTAACACAGCTTGGTACCTGAGCATATGAAACCCATATGTCAATATATATATATATATATATATATATATAAATATATATATATATATATATATATATATATATATATATATATATATATATATATATATATATATATATATATATATATATATATATATATATATAAATATAAATGCCATCGGGTAAAAGAGTTTTTAACTGATCTAATGCATATTTATCATCACTTATACTGAGTAATCTTTAATCTCTGTTAATTACATGTACCTGATTCTATTCTATAGGAAGTGATATCATGTGGATAGGCGTCCTCATCTGAGGCCTTATAAAACAACAGACTGGTTCCCACATTAGTTTCCTTTGAAAGAGATATATTTTCAGATCCGGAGAAAATGGGCAGATGCTCATTGACAGGTGTGATAAATATAATTATCACAACCGATGCTGTATTGACGCCATCGTCCACTTCCACAGTCAGTGAATAATTCCTGATACCTGAATCATAATCGAGAGCTGAAAGTACCAAAGAAATAATAATAATAATAATAATAATAATAATAATAATAATAATAATAATAATAATAATAATAATAATAATAATAATAATAATAATAATAATAATAATAATAGCAACAACAATAACAACAACAACAACAATGATATCAATAATGAAAATAGTACTTGGTATGAATGTTAGTGGGTGTATACTTAGTTCAAATAGATGTAAGCTCTCGAATATTTGTACGAATTCTAAATATTTTAGTTAATCACGTAGAATCTGTTAACCAGTGTACTTTATGTTATCTCAATCTAAGATGTCTGACGTGTTGCAACTGAACAAAGATCTAAGAAACGTCTTCCCGTTACATGCTTTTACAACCACAAACCTGACCAACTTACTGTAGCTGGAAAATGTGAAACTTCGGCGATGTCATTTGCCAATATGACACGAAGATTAAATATTACGGACTGACACATTTCATCAATCCAAAAGAGCGTTTAAAAATTCAGGCATAGCGGGGAGTATTTTTTCCCCCAATCATTAGATATCACCGCTTGACGACACATGCAGTATATATATGTGCGGCAGCGTTCGAGCGCAGTGAATCGATATAACATAGTTTGAGTTTAGTTGAAACCAGAAAGACGATGTATTGGGGTGCGCCTGCGGTGTAGACGAGGAGTAATGGCATGACAGTTACAAAAGCTGCGACCATACTTCCAGAAGAGGATGATTTTAATTTAGTGTATTTTCTTTCGTTTTCACAGTACCTTCACCACCTAATTACCTTGGGTAGAAGATTGTAGACAGAGACAGAAGGAAGAATTGCAGAAATGTTTACAACGGCCGAAAGAAGAAAATCAATCCTATGTGATGGAACGTCCGCAAGAAGAGGAAAAAGAAAACGAAAAAAGAGAAAGTACGAAGGAGTATTACAGAAGAATGACAGTCAAAACCGAACGTTGAATGTGTTACGATATATTTTGGCAGAGTTTAGGCATATGAGACAAATGTATCGGACATCTTTCACTCGATCCAAGAGAAAGAGACTATCACAAGCCAAGCACTCCAACCCAGCTATTACTACCTCTACGCTGACTATCCCTGTGATACTATGAACAACAGTGACCACTAGCAGGCTTTCATAGTAGCAGGGGAAGAAGTTGGATTTAGTTTTGGTAATGGCTTAAGATAGCAAAAGCTCATACTGTTCAGTCCATGAGTTTGTCAAGAAAAATACAAACACCCAACGGTTCTTTTGTTTCCTGCTTGGACATACAAATAACGAGTGTGTGGGCCTATTCCTACTCGCCTAGTAACCAATGACCCGAAAAGCGTATACGCATGGAAACGGGGTGACGTCTTCAAGGAAGTATGAATACAGAGACTGTACCACGTTGAGTGTATGTGCATTATCGATTACCACTCACCATGTATTCTGACAATGTCTATTGGGACTGCGTTACTACTTATTCAACACATTTAAATAAACACTTTGTATGCATAAACGCGCAGGGAAGTTTGGCTCTAACTCTCTCCCGTACGATAAATTAAATAGTCTAGGGTATGGGCATGAACCAGACGCGCATGCTCGGCTCGAATGTGCACAAGCTTCTATAATCTGCCTGCAGTCGTCAATCAGGCAAGAGAATAAGATGACAGAAAAGTTCCAAGAAACAGTAGAACGTTGATTTGAGCGAGCAGAAGATCAATTGCAGATGCTAAGCAAAGTAAGAAGTAAAGCGTCTGCTCTCCGAAGAACTAAGAACCTGATTAAAAAGATATGGAAGAGGAAAAGGAGAAGTTGAAAACCGTATGGTATAAGGAGAAGCTGAAGACGGTATGGTATAAGGAGAAGCTGAAAACCGTATGGTAAAATGAGAAGCTAAAGACAGTATGGTATAAGGAGAAAAGTAAAAGAAGTATGAGAGGAACCAACACGATTTCCAGAGAGTGAATGAGAACTGGATCACTGTCCAGGGAAAGGTTTGAGCCATAGGTCATCTTGACGGGATTCTTGACTATATTCCTGAGGATGAAAAGAAGAAAGCATAGTTCCTAAACAAATTGAAGTAATGGTGGAAGAACTGGATGAAATAGAACCGCCAAAAGTACTTATGAGGACCCCTCACATGCCTCGAAAACATACTATTTCACACTAGGCAAGTCAGATATTGTCTTCTAAGGAGAGGCACTCGTAAGGTTTTGACATCCTAATCCAACTGTCTTTCTATTTTAATTTAAGAAAATATACGCTAGAGCTATCAAAGTAGTTCTTTCTGTAATTATATTTTTCTACCTGTATTCCACTCACCAGAGGATATTTGAAGACAATTTCATGTAGGTTTGGATTTTGAGCCAGTACCAAAAACTACATATGATGTTTTAAGCGGTTGAGTTAAAGTGACTACCAGCCACTGAAGGAGACAATACTGAGCACGAGCACACGTTACAATTTATAGGAAATGGTATTCTAACTTATGACATGCGATACATAATGCATACTTACTGTTGTTCACATTGATATTTCCATTATAGTCAATACTAAATGCATCGCCGATGTTTCCGAAAGTAATGGTATAGGCCAATGTGTCACCACTATCTGCATCCGTACAATTAAAATGCCTCACCTGAAATGGATACATTTTGCTCTGAAAATGATGTAAAGATAGATCTACCTCACTGCGATTTCGAAATATAAAATAACTTCAAATTATCTGTTTGAATTCAACTAGGTAAGCTAGATAAAGTGTGACCCTTTCCCAATCGAACAACAACTGTTTAAAAAAAAAATCAAAATCATTTTTTTCTTCTGATAGTCATAATAAGTTCATCAAACCTTTTGATGCATTATGGGTAAATTCAATAAAATAGCGTGTTATAATGATTTGACAATTTAATATATAAGAGAAATTACATGAAATATTAAAGTAGGAATGTGATCGTTGATTTAAAAAAGCCCTATAAATGATCGACAAAAAAATTTTGGTTACTTACAGCATCACCAACAGTGGCTGACTCGCTGACACTAGCGGTGAAAATGCTTTGAGAACATATGGGTATGTTGTCGTTTACATCTATGAGAGACACGGTGACAATGGTGCTCCCTGTCAACGGAGGAAAACCTTTATCCACTGCCTGGATGATGAGCTCATAAGAGAGTTTTTTCTCTGAGTCCAAACTTTGCATCAACACTATTTCACCAGATGTTGGATTTACAGCGAATCTATTGTCCGTGTTTCCTTTTGAACAAATAGAGGAAAAATGATACCAGCGTTTGATGCACACGGTCATGAAAGAAACTACACAATTTGTACTTGCACAGAAATTGCATTGGAAGGAGAACAGACACACGGATAATGAGATATCTATCTATTGCTTCAGTATGTTACTCGAATAATGAGAGTTTCTATTTGAATTGAGACGTGTATATTAAAAGGTGATTTCCTTAGTTTTTATTCTTAAAAATACTTTAATTTTGATGATGGCTGTGATGCTGTTACGAAACATTTTTGTTAATAATGGCTTAATATTTACTCAATGATTTAAAAGATATTTTAGAAGAAATTCGATGATTCTTAGATTTTAAAATGATAGGATATGGAGAACCCAATGTCATTAAGTTCCATAAACACTGAAGTCAGCATATTAAAATGATAATGTCTCCATAGAAGAGAAAATAAACACGATAAAAATTTTAATTTGGATTTACTCAGCAACAATACGAACTGTTTATTATGAACAAGTTTAACATACTGTATGAAGCAAACTAATATGAAACTGAATATTACATTACGATAAAAATAGAAATATTGAAATTCAAATGTAGCTCCAAACGGTAAATATGGCGTGTACTGTTTCATGCATCTTATAAGATAGTAAAGATAGGCAAAGTTCACTCTATGAAACCAGTGCTTTATAGTCAAATGATACACAGCACATATCTTTTAAACTAAATGTGGCTGTTTTTAATCCACGTGTAGCTGTTTTTCATCTGCGTAAAAATGTTACGAATAATGTCACGTTTTGACAGTTTCTAGCGGAATCTACAAGACCGTGTAATACAAGATTATATTTGAGAAACTCATCTATATATGTAATCCTTTATTTACATTAACTTTAAAAATTTGTAATTTTTTTATCAATGAATTGTTTTAGGCTTGGTTATAGCTTTATACATTGAGTAGCTTTTGTTACTATTTTAGACAAGAAGGCAATTTATAAGAAGACTACGTTTTCACTTGTTTGCTGTTAAAAAATAATTAAATTTCTCAATTTCTGCATAGTCATTAAACGTCTACACACATCTATGCACATATACACAAAGTGTCAGTCTTACATAGCTACTTATTTTTCACGTGACCACTGTTTTTGTTTCATTCATATATCCATATCATACTTTTTATATCGATAACACGTGGAATTTGTATGAGAAAATATGAACGAGTTTTTCGGATGGTTATACTGCACGACCTTGGGATTGCACTATATCCATCCGACAAAACGAGTTCATATTTTTCCATACAAATGCAGTAACCTTTTTATTATCTGCTCATTTTATTATTCTTCCCGATTCTTAAATATATAAACAAAACTACACTACAATAAACAAAGTAACCTTATGTATGCTGTTTTCTAAACTAAATATAATAGCGTAGCTGCATCATAACACAACTGGTGTAGGTAACTCCGCCCAGAGAAATTTGAAGATGGTCGCGCGCTAGATGCAAGTTTCAAAAGAAAATGGCGTTTGGTCTACTTAAAATTGAAATTTGGAGTAATATTGTAAATGAATACGCATTGCAACAACATTTACATTTGATCAGAATTGAATACGTTTTGGTAGTTCTGTCGATTCAACGCAAATTTTGTAATTATGATCTCGATTTATCTACAAGAAGTAACTTACATCGGATTCCAGCAGCGTCTGCCAATTTAATCGTATTGAAGTGTGTTGACATCGGCATGTATGAAATTGTTCTGTCATTGAATGATTCAGATCGTAATGTGGGAATAGTAGGAAGACTTTCAATTGCAACTATCGAAAAGATTCTGTGGAATTTAATGTTCATTTCATTTTGAGTACAGTAAGGAGGATGTAACTGCACTTGGAATATCCTCTAAACTACAGTACAATTTCGTACTGTGTGATATGCTTTGAGAACCCATTACATGGCTCATGATATTCGGATTTGCAGAACAAAGAAAGTACATTTTGAGTAAATTCAGGATGTAGAATTGTAAGTATAATTTTGCCATTTTTTGTTACTAGTTAAAGAAGACAATTTATGTCATGCTATTGTGAGGACCCTGTATAGCGTCTATAGCTAGCCTAAATCTGAAACATTTTATCAAAAAAGTTAACGCGGAATGTGCTAAAACAGTTTGTATGTGTCAGTCTATGAAACATTTGCTGGTATGTGGCAGTCTATGAAATAACTACTTTAGTTCATTCATAAAAATTTGATTACGTTAGAAAATAGTTTTTTTTTCGCATAAAATATAGTATGAATGAGGCACGAGGCGTACAATATCGGGAAATACTGAACGATTCTCACAATGTAAAGTCAACAGAGCAAAAAATGAGCATATAAAAAGACGCCATACATGTAGTCATCGTGTTAGGCAAAGGAAAGGCGTAATAGACTGAGGCATCCGAATGTATTTCAAAGACATTTTTATGCACTGTTCTGTGGTAAAATAAAATTAGTACGTTATGTCATGTTATAATTATTATCTTACATTGTGCTTATTTCAAATTAACTTTATGAAACTTGTCAAATAATTTAAATCTTTCGTTCGCCAAAGGTCGTGAAATGTTTATTATACTTGTTTTATAAATTACATATGAAATGATCACTCATATAAGATCCTCGGCATATAAAACAGTAACAGGCTTGAAATAAAGAAAGAAAAGATGTCCGCGGTTATTTGACATAAAATTGTTAATATTTTGACTGAGGTGTTTTACAGGTTTTAACAAACCTAAAATTCTGTAAGATAGAACATCGTAGTCGGCATCAGAAGCTGTCACATTAGCAATTGTTGTCCAGATGGAGGTGTCTTCTGGAATCTAATCATGAAAGGAAAACAACAATTCATTGAAGGTTTCACTAAATGGAAATCTTTTGAGGCCTTATTTCTAAGCATTGATGAGCCACTGGGTCTACATAATGCTTATTTATTATTTATTTAGACAACATCTTTATCGTACATTTTGAAACCGTGTACCCAGTTGGTATATTTAAATTCTGAAAGATACTATGTGGCCAAATGCTTCTCTCTAACTTGGGACCGGAAACACCTGAGAATCTTTTGTTATCTTGTAGACTCTTAAATAGAGCATGCTAGTCTATCGACGACATCTTAAAATTACAGCCTTTTGACATAGGAATTAACTTATGTTGAGCAAAGTTCTATTTTATAATCCTTATGGAGAAATCCTTTTAATTGAATTTACTGTTTATTGCGAAATCAACTTTAATCAATTTTATTGCAATTTAACTTTCTCCAACGTATTTTCATCATTAAGAAGCGTGTATATCCTTTTTAACACGAGCCATTGTATGGGTACATGTATCTAGGATCTTCTAGAGACTTTACGTCATGAAGTCTGCACATTTATTTACCAGATATACAACGTAGTGTGCAACCGTTCATGTCAGGAGTACTATATTTCAGTATTTAGACTGCTGATTGTTCTAGTCAGCGCCAAGCAAACCGTGTACAACTTTTTTTGTCCTTCTGAACTTCCTTATTTGATTGCATTCCAGAGCTCATCAAATAACATTTTGTGTCCTGGCTGCAGCAGCTGTCTTGTTTGTACTTGTCATCTACTTTTATGGTATCTTAGCTCCGACTTTGACTAGTTGCCGTCATTATGAAATTTAAGGAGCAAATTTCGCTGAGAAAGAAAGAGGGAAAAACAGCTGGTTTAATAGTCGTTGTATGGAGAATAACTTACGGTTAATGTGCTGTTTGGAGAAGTTGCTCCGAACACAGGGGCATTGTCGTTGTTTCTATTGACTGTGATCATCACATATGTCGTTCCTGTCAATTTCGGACTACCGTCATCTGTAACGACTACTATTAGGCTGTAAGTAGAAGGGTGGTTGTCTGGTGAATCTAGATTAATGCACTTGTTGATGTTTATCTGGTTTGTCTTGGTCTCATCAAAGGTAAAAAATCCCCAAGGATCACCATACTTTACCGAGTAAGCAAGAGACTGCGAAAAATCTGCGTCTGTCGCAAAGAGCTCAATGACGCTTGTATCTATGGAAATATAATATGATACGCCATGGTAATAAGTCAATACATTAAATTATTTATAAGACATAAGCCATATTTCTGACCTCCAATAAAAAGGATATGAACATTGAATTTTGAGAAATTGCTTTTTATTTTGTGGTCACAGTCGTTTTTGCAAATCTCCAGTGAGGACAATTTTGAATAATACAATATATGTAGAATGAAATCACGTCTGTCAGACAGAAAAACTTTACTAGAACTTAGTATCTTTATATATAATCTTTATTTCCCCAGTAAAGTACTTCAATAGACAAAAAGAAATACTTTGAAGTAATAAACACCAGTTTAAAGCTTGAAAAACGTCTGTAGTTTTGGTAATTATGCCATTATGAACTATTATGCAATGGAAAGATCAATGGCATTTAGTTCATATATTTTGGACACAAGGTGTGACAATATTGAGTATAATAAGTAGCAAATGAATATTCAGTAACTGAGGAGATGAAAACTCTTTTATAGTATTGAATGCGATAAGTTACTGCTACTTTATATTTGAAATATGTAGAATATGATAATCGTATTTTTTGTTGACAAAATTCCAGGCACCTTTAGGAGAGTCCTCGTCAATTAAAACGACATACGTTGACTGATTAAAGGTAGGCGTGTACTCATTCACGTCAGAAAGTGATATGAACAGCGAAACATTGGCTGAATTCCCTCCCTTGTCAGTGACTGTTAGTAACAAATCAAACGTAGTAATCTCCCCTTCATAGTCAAAGGCTTGGGATGTCGTCACCAAACCTGTAGATGGGTCGATCTTGAAGAAACTTGCATGCATTCCTGTCAGTGACAAAAAGATTTACTTTTAAAACAGGAATTTTACACTTTTCTAAGTAACATTTTGATTACTTTTTTCCATGTATTAATTATGTAAAACTTGCTGTGTGTGTGTGTGTGTGTGTGTGTGTGTGTGTGTGTGTGTAGATTTTTAATGTAGTAGCATAACAATTTTTCAGTCATATCGCTACGATGCCTGCAGTGTGACAGTTTATAGGGATGACTAGCAGTGGGATATCATGCAGCAGATATGCAGCATAATGTCCCACCCAGTCACATTATCCAGTCACCATGCCGACCAGTCCTAACTATCATGCAGCAGATATGCAGCATAATGTCCCACCCAGTCACATTATCCAGTCACCATGCCGACCAGTCCTAACTATCATGCAGCAGATATGCAGCATAATGTCCCACCCAGTCATATTATCCAGTCACCATGCCGACCAGTCCTAACATTAACCTCCTAATGTTATGCGTTAAGCGAAGCAGCTTTTAGGACCATTTTTAAAAGTGTTTGGTACGACTCGGCCCACAACCTCCCGCATCCGAGGCGGACGCTCTAACCACTAGTCACTTGAGCGGTTGGTGAGAATATGAATCATACATTGAATAGAATGCCTGTTTCAGTTATACTACGGGAAAGGTACACCATTTTGGTTCATTCACTTCATATAATGTGATATTATGCATTATTCAAGGTTGATAATTGGTTTTAGGTAAATTAATTATAGGCCGATGTTTCCACTTGCTCGCACAACTTTGTTTGAGACACCTTTAAATTTTCAAGAATGAAAAATAATAATTTAATTTTCACTGACTTTTACTTCTGGAGCAAAAGAAAAATTATTGACACATTGAGAACGACGAAATATTAATCGTAAGTTTTAAGCAATTAAATAAATAAACAAATGCTGATTCTTCTTGAGGAGAGCGCAAAACAAAACTACGTACCCGAGAGTGTGTAGTCGAGGGTATCCCCGAAGTCGGCGTCTGTAACATCAAATAGTCCAAACAAAAAGGTACCCGCAGGTTGGTTTTCTTGTATTGGTGCTGATAACGGACCTGAGATAATTGGGATTTCGTCAAACTCGTTTTGAATTTTTATATTCAAAATGCCGTGTATGTGAGTGCTTCCATCGTCAGCTCTGTACAAAATATAAAACATTGACTAACCATTCGCCATGCCTTTATCGATTGTTTTCAGTATTAAAGAACAGCTACAAATGCTTTTTTGTTTTAATTAGATTTAAACTCTCCGAAAAAAGAGTGCCCAGAAATATTTTGAATTAACTTGTTATTGCAAGGATATGACTGAAATATTCGCTTCTCACAAATTCATCAGATGCAGCATTGATTGGTTCGTTTTGAAGGTTTTAACGGCACTTTCTACACAATTTGTTCTTATTGTTTTCATGCTAATGAAATGGGAATTAACTACTTTACTCAAAGACAAGTCGAGGCAGGCGAGTCAGGCTATCCTTGGCGACAATGGAACGCTATATCGTTTGATTACAAATGTATGTATGTATGTATGTATGTATGTATGTATGTATGTATGTATGTATGTATGTATGTATGTATGTATGTATGTATGTATGTATGTATGTATGTATGTATGTATGTATGTATGTATGTATGTATGTATGTATGTATGTATGTATGTATGTATGTATGTATGTATTTGCGTGTGTGTGTGTATGTATGTATGTATGTATGTATGCATGTACGTATGTACGTACGTAAGTACGTGTGTATATGTGTGCATGTAAAATCAGGTAAAAAATCAAACAAAAGAAAACAACAAAAGTAGAAAATAAGTGATAGTAACATGTTATTCTAGAGACAATATCTTCATTAGCAAATCCATAAAAAAATATCTGAGTTGTTCCAATAGTAATCGATGAATTCTGATATCTTTTTTGTGTGGGGTGGCTTTTGCAAGAGATGTAAAGTCTAAAAGGGTTTAATGATTTGTGAATTTTAGGGAGCATGAATAAAGTCGAGGGTTAGGTCAGCAGGGGCAGATAAGCGAGTATCAACAATGTGTCCTGCTTCACGCTTAAGTGTTCAGCTTAGATTGCCAAGTGTATTTTTTGTAGCTGGATTTGTGTCGAGCTTTGTTGGTCTCAGCGATGTAGTTATGTTTGTTAATGAACAAGGATACATGATTCAATATTGGCTTGTCAGATAAAAAGTTTCTTCTATCTCTAGAAATAGATATATTTTTGGGGGTGGGTGTTGGTAAGATTATCCTTTTAGTATGTATTTGTGTGTGGGATACATTGTCGCCCTCAAATGCAGACCAGGAGAGGAAAATATATTTGCTAAGAGTTGAAATATAACTACTTTTAGGCCAGAACAAGGGCATTCGAAGTTGTCCGGAGTTGAACTGTCAGCATGATCATTATATATTTATTTCAGTCTCCAAGTTACCGTGTAGAGGTTTTTTGATGGTAGTTGTCGTGGCTGTGGTGACGGTAATATGGTATGGTATGAGTTCATTGCTTTGGGAAAGCTCGCAGCTGGATGGGAGGTTTGAATTCGAAGTTTTTGGAACGAATGACAGCTGGCTGGCTGGTCCGGATTCAAAGTTCAGGGAGAAAGTGACATATGTATGGGAAGTCTGAATTCATTGTTTTGGAAAATAGAGAAAGATAGATGTGAGGTCACAATTCAACGTTTTGGGAAAGAGTGGGAGGAGATAACGGTATTTGCATGTTGGATTATATTAGATGTTTGTACTGATTTTGTCCTCTATGCCTTTTGTTGCTGTGTCTAGAAATACAACGTTTGTATTGAATATTTTAGCCTTTTACAAGATGGAAAGCTAGAAATTTCAGGCTTTAGAGATACTATCATCAAAATTATTTCCAATGTTGCCATGTCGTTTCTGTGTAATCCATGAAACTTAACCTTTTGTATGAATATGGAGTGTAAATTAAGCAAGAGCATGTGTGTGTGTGTGTGTGTGTGTGTGTGTGTGTGTGTGTGTGTGTGTGATAAACAGCTGCGTGCTGGTCTTGTCTTTTTAAGGAGACGGCTTTCACTTGGGCAGGGAAAAGACTGTAATATGAAACTGAAGTTTTACAGAATTTCTGAAATGTTAAAATCAATTCCCCCTATAGAATGTATTAACACTATTTGGAATACTAATATCTTTTCTCATCATATGAGTTTGAAGAGATTTTACAGTTTACAGTGATTTTGGACAGTTTGTCTTTCTTTTATATCTGATAATTTTAATTATGAGTAAACCATCTACACAACAGAACTTCGAAATGAAACCCATAATGATTTCATTATATCGATGATGGAAGTCCGCAATCTTTTTCTGGAAAGAGATAATAGTAATTTGATTATGCGACCTATCCACTATACGCACCTTATTCGCAATGTGTAAGCTCTGTCCTGCACATTCTCAAAATCAAATTCTGCAATGGTCAGAACAGCATGCTCTGAGAGACTAAATTTTGTCATTGGGCTTTGGTTGAGAATTATCAATGTTAATGTATCATTGTCGGCATCTGATACCGAAATATTGAATACGCATATTGCCACAGGAGTTGTCTCTGTTATCCAGATGGTTTCATCAGTGTTGAGGTTGTAAAAGACAGGTGCAGCACCTTAAATATTTAACAGATGCATATATAAAGAAATGAAAGACTTTGCCTTATAAAATACATGCAAATGTTCTACTATTAACAGAGACGCAAATTATACGCATTTTGAACAGAATCATCATTAAATTCCTGGAAATTAAATTTAGAGGTATTTGCAATATGTTTTCTTTAGAGGCAGGAAAATGAAATTAATTCTAATCAATTACTACATTTAGCAAGTCCTAGACAAGGCAATATTAATTTCTAATATGGAACGTCGAAATATTCACTACGGCAATCTTTAATGGATCTGTTTTATACATTCTTGATTTCATCTCGAAGACTTTTCATGGACTTCGTAGATTGAAACAAAATTTAGTATTGATGGCATCATAACATTTAGATAAAAAGCTAGACGTACATATTTTGCTGACCGATGTGTGATTTCTATTTCACGTTAAGATCTGACCCAAGTTTGTTTCGTATTAACTATAATATTTATACTGAAGTGTTTTAAGTCTCCTCAACCCATTGTTGTTGTAACCATGGATACGCTGGATGAACTAAACTAAGTTTTGCTACAGCAGGTTTACTAAAGCGGAATTAATATATTTAATAATTAAACTTTCATCAACTGTAATTCTTCGTTTTTTAAAAATATATTGACACAATGGATGGTACCTGCATTCCTTCCGCTATGAATCGTGCTTTATCTTGCTTTTGAAGTTTCAGTTTGAACCTCAACTTAATACTAGAAATACTAGAATGATAGTATTCGCATTTGTTCCAAAGTGTTTCTGTAAAATACTGTTGATTTTTACCCATATATTTTCTGCAGATCATTGGAAACTCAATCTAATTATAATAGCTTTATAACCCCTTCCATCTCAGACTGGCAGTTTTTATTAGGCTAACATGAATCTGAAAAATCCGTATGATCTTTTTTCCGCTTGCTATTTTCCAACATTTATAGCTCTTAAAAGAATTATTCCATGAAAAGGAGAATTTCTTTGAAGGAAAAGGAAAGTTAATTTTTGATATATAAAAGTGAAGGGATACAATTGGCGAAATTTATCCAAAATGAAAAACAACCCAAATGCAAAGAATCATAAAACATAAAAGATCCAGAAAATCACTGAAGAGAATTTTAGATTGTCTTGTAGGAATCACTGATTAATTTTGTCATCACCCTATGTTATTGTTAAAAACTATGACTGAACTGATGCTGGTCAGGATAATTGAAAGATTTACAGAATTCAGGAAGACAACAAGCAAGTACTCTAAACTTTTCTACGATGCAATAAATAAAAAGGAATGAAGAAATCCAGAGGCAATAGAAACTTTGAGCTTTTTAAATAATGTTTGCTACACGGTGTGACTGAAACTGAAAACGAATAACATTTATACAAATCTGGTCTGTCTAATATCGACGCGTGGACGTTAGAGAAAAAAATCTAATTAGTTAACATTTTTGTGAGTAAAAAACGGAACGTACATTTGCATGGTAAGGAACAAATAAATAATGTATGTAATAAAAGCTTCTATCAATTTTCAGGATAACCTATGAGACACATTTTATGCTACATACCTGAAACGCTAGCTAAGAATTGTGTGTGTGTTTGTGTGTATGTGTTTGTGTGTGTGTGTATGTGTGTCTGTGGTTTTTAACGTAGCTTTAACCATTTTTCATTCATATTACCACCACGTCTGCAGTGTGGCAGTTTATAGTGATGTCTTGTAATGGGGCATCATGCCACAGATATAGCATCACGTTCCATCCAGTTACACTATTCAGTAATTGGTATGGTTAAAGAAGTTGCTTTACGTCACATTCTAGTAAATACTGACCTTGACCTTGTCAAAGACTGATGCCCATTCAGCTTGGGAACTGGAAGATTTTTTTTGGTGAAATTTTGAATAGCCGTATATCAGTTTTGGTTCCTATGCCTGGATTCTCCACCCCCCACTACGGAACAAATTTAGAATGGAAACTAAAGTTAAGGTCAGAAGTAAGAATATGATATGGTTTCAATGCTTCATATGCATTTGGACTTACATAGATTAATTGATCAGAGAGAGAGAGAGAGAGAGAGAGAGAGAGAGAGAGAGAGAGAGAGAGAGAGAGAGAGAGAGAGAGAGAGAGAGAGAGAGAGAGAGAGAGATGGAAAAGTCAAAGTCCTGAGGGTTAAAATGTTAAATTCCAGTTTCCGTGTTCTCGAATTTTGTGAGGCAAAAAAACCCCATATGAATGTTTTATTCCCATACATTTCTATCACTTTATTGATCTATCAAAGCGTTCTTACCTAGAGCAAATACTTTGGTTATCCCAAGCAATAAACACTGGAGAAATACGAAGTATAAATCCATCACTAGTTTGTCTTGGTAGTTGTGGAAACAACTGATGTCATTCCAATCTCAATCGGTCGTTTAAAAGTATATAAAACTAAGTCTGCAGATATTCTGTAAAATAACCAATATAAAATAAATTAAAACACGTGTGAAAGATACATGTAACTATTAAAGTTATTTTGAAAACATAAACATAACGATTTAATTAAATCAAAAGTTTCATATTAAAACAATCAAGTAATTTATACGTCACTTTTCTGATTTTAATAGGAGTATCTATGGAATAATTTGAACCAATATTTAATGTATAATGGTTGCTAAGCATTAGTCATTTGCACGTTCTGACAATTTATATTTGTTATCACACACATTTGTGCTCACGTCTTCATAGACTGAATGAAAGTAATTATTTCTTTTCATTTCTCGAAAATAAAATATGACGTATATATCTGACTTTTAGGTGGCGGTGCTTAAAATAAAATTAACAACATTTTGCTTCATTCTTCGTTTACAACGAATTGTGCTAGATTTTAGTTGGTAGTGAGTCGGAATTTTAATTCTAGGGTTTGGAGATTCCATATTTGTCGAGGGATGCATTAACCGGCTGCCTATGTCTCTCCTTTGGGAAAGTGGTCTTAACTACCAATTCTTCTGCATTATATACCCAATGCGTTAAATAGGTCGCTAAAATAAAAAAGATCTATCACACGAAACTAACGATCAAAGACAAACGTTAACTCATATACTAAAGAAGACAAACAAGTCATTTTAGCTTTCAACATTTAACTTAAAAACTCTTTAAATATTAATAAATCTGTATAGCGTCGTTTTTCTTTTTCAGTGCAACTTTTTACTATAGAAACTTGCAGAATTTAAAAATGCAGTTAGTTATGTACATGCGTTATATTTGTAGCTATGAAATATACTATTAGGCGCTCTTTTTCACGATATATTTAAGTTGCACTTGCTTGCATTGCGCGCGCGTGTGTGTGTGTGTGTGAGAGAGAGAGAGAGAGAGAGAGAGAGAGAGAGAGAGAGAGAGAGAGAGAGAGAGAGAGAGAGAGAGAGAGAGAGAGAGAGAGAGAGAGAGACTCACATCTTTAACAGACGGGTAAGTATTTCCTCTTCAGTTACGAGATAATGTGAGATTTGTGTGTCTCTCGAATGTTTTATTTCAGTCGAATACCTTGCGTCAGTCAGCAAAACAATATATGGCAAGAATACAAAAACACTTGGCACGAATGAAACCCAGAGAGGTTATGTGCAAATTGTATTGTCATTTTGCTGATTAATTCTGGAGACATTCGAAATAGTGTAGACTAAAGTTGCATGTCAGTTGACATGACGTTTTTGTGCAGAGAGGTCATATGATAAACACAGGGGTAGGAATGCAGCATAACAGGAAAAAGAACTTAACCCTGTTAGTCCCTCTGTTCCTTTTAATCCATGATTTCAAAAGTTACTTATTTGCGTGTTCTTCATTGCAAGGTATTTAACATTTTGATAAAACAGGAAACAGTGGCATAGTGTTTGAAATAAAAAATGCAGAGTTTTCTTTGAAACATAGCAATTGTCTATCCTTTAACCTTGAACTTTCACCTGTTGCATATTGGTTCTTACACAACCTTTTGCACGCCTTTAACGATAGCCATCTAAAGAACAGGAAGGACTAGCGAAAATGGTTTTAGCATCAATGTGGACGCAAAGAATTAATAACATTTTTTATTGATCTACCTTCAAAATTTGTATTTTACCGTACGTCACAACAAGTAACACGTGGGTAAAACTAGGATGGACGGGCACTCGGCCCGGCCGGATTTTACACTACTCTGAAATACCTGGCCTTGCCTGGTTTAAAGATACAAATTTGATCTTGCCGGGTCGGGTTTTTATTTTTCTTAGAGATATTTGCTTCTGTTGCGGAAACTGTCATGATTGGAGCGGATGAACCCGACCCGGTAAAAACCGACCCGTATGAGTACCCGACAAAATCTCCCTTGCCATCCATCCCTGGTATATTTTCTGACAAACAGAATCATGAGACAGAAAGAAATTAGCTATGTTTACTTCGTTTTCCAACAGTGTATAAACAATACAAATAAAACAAAAACAGCTATTTACCAGAAAAATAAAGAAACATTTAGTTCAGAAAGTGAACATTTCTGTTTGATTATTTTCAGAACATGGCCTGAAATATAAATAATATTTGATAAAATTGTAAATAAAGTATTTGGCTTTACAAACCTGGCAAATTTACATAAGAACACTTTTCATCCACTTGTACAGTACAAGCAGATTAAGTACAAAGCTCAGTGTATTTGAAATATAATATCTTGTGATCAGAATATAAGTGGATATTTTCGGTGGGGGGTGGGGTGTAAATTTGCAGAATGGTATATTCACACATTTTCCCGATAGCGTGCATTTAGCTACCGATAGCGTCTCAGTGACACATCAACGCAAGACACGAAGCTGTTGAGGCGTTGTGTAGAATCACGGCATGTTGTTTTTCGTTTAAGAAATTTGAAGATGACTGTGACATCATTATTCGGTTGAATCACAGTCTATTTGTTTGAAAGCATCACCATAAATAATTTGAACAAATTTGAGATATTGATATTGGCTTTTAAATAATCTGTAGATATTACGCTTCATTTGAGAATCGCTGGAGCTTATTTATCGATTGAATAAAGTGACTCCACATCAGATACAATTATCACCAGACACTTAAAGGGACACGACGAAGATCCAAAAGTCATTATTAGTGGCATAGACCCGTATGATTTATAGCAGGACAAAATCATTGCAGAAATTTCTTTTAAGCATAAGGAACAAAACAACTGGCTATGTGGTCTCGAAATTGTTTGAACGCGAAATTAAATTCAATCTCATATTATTGCATTCAGATGAGATAATTCAAATGGATCAAATTGTTGCTTCGAGCGTACAAGGAGAGGAATCCAGACCAAGGTTTTCCAATGGAAAACTTAACTGTGGATGTTTTTTTTCAGTGTCTGTTACAAATATTCTGTTTACAGACATAAGGTTCTCCAAGGTACTGTTACATTTTTCTTTTATAATCAATATGTATGTATGTATGTATGTATGTATGTATGTATGTATGTATGTATGTATGTATGTATGTATGTATGTATGTATGTATGTATGTATGTATGTATGTATGTATGTATGTATGTATGTATGTATGTATGTATGTATGTATGTGCGTGCGTGCGTGCGTACGTACGTACGTACGTACGTACGTACGTACGTACGTACGTATGTATGTATGTATGTATGTATGTATGTATGTATGTATGTATGTATGTATGTATGTATGTATGTATGTATGTATGTATGTATGTATGTACGTACGTACGCATGTATGCATGTATGCATGTATGTATGTATGCATGTATGCATGTATGTATATATGTATGTATGTATGTATGTATGTATGTATGTATGTATGTATGTATGTATGTATGTATGTATGTATGTATGTATGTATGTATGTATGTATGTATGTATGTATGTATGTATGTATGTATGTACGTACGTATGCATGTATGTATGCATGTATGTATGTATGTATGTATGTATGTATGTATGTATGTATGTATGTATGTATGTATGTATGTATGTATGTATGTATGTATGTATGTACGTACGTACGCATGTATGCATGTATGTATGTATGTATGTATGTATGTATGTATGTATGTATGTATGTATGTATGTATGTATGTATGTATGTATGTATGTATGTATGTATGTATGTATGTATGTATGTATGTATGTATGTATGTACGTACGTACGTACGCATGTATGCATGTATGTATGTATGCATGTATGTATGCATGTATGTATGCATGTATGTATGTATGTATGTATGTATGTATGTATGTATGTATGTATGTATGTATGTATGTATGTATGTATGTATGTATGTATGTATGTATGTATGTATGTATGTATGTATGTATGTATGTATGTATGTATGTATGTATGTATGTATGTATGTATGTATGTACGCATGTATGCATGTATGTATGCATGTATGTATGTATGTATGTATGTATGTATGTATGTATGTATGTATGTATGTATGTATGTATGTATGTATGTATGTATGTATGTACGTACGTACGCATGTATGCATGTATGTATGCATTATGTATGTATGTATGTATGTATGTATGTATGTATGTATGTATGTATGTATGTATGTATGTATGTATGTATGTATGTATGTATGTATGTATGTATGTATGTATGTATGTATGTATGTATGTATGTATGTATGTATGTATGTATGTATGTATGTACGTACGCATGTATGCATGTATGTATGCATGTATGTATGCATGTATGTATGTATGTATGTATGTATGTATGTATGTATGTATGTATGTATGTATGTATGTATGTATGTATGTATGTATGTATGTATGTATGTATGTATGTATGTATGTATGTATGTATGTATGTACGTACGTACGCATGTATGCATGTATGCATGTATGTATGCATGTATGTATGCATGTATGTATGTATGCATGTATGTATGCATGTATGTATGTATGTATGTATGTACGTACGTACGCATGTATGCATGTATGTATGCATGTATGAATGTGTTTTGTTCATAAGATAAAGACGATCATAACTCATAACTCAATTTTCTTTTGTCATAATATCTTTCAAAATTAAACTTTATGTATCTAGTCAATAACGAAAGGCATAATTATATATGATATTACTATAGAAGACCAGTCTGTTAGAAGATAAACAGCAAAAGATAAAACTTGTTGGGAAGCAGAACGTTATAAGCTTTAGCTATTTTAAAACTTATTATTTATATTTTGTTAAGTTTTCGCATCTTATAGTAATAGTTAATGGGAATCGAATGACTTAATTGAAGAAAAATATACGCATGTGAATATACTAGACATTTAAGATAGAAAACATTTTCTGGCCGAATGTTACAGTTGGAAGTCTCTCCATGTGGTGTATGATTTCCTGAGTATGATACTTTATTTTAGCTATAGAGAAAATCTAACCAACCAACAAAGAAACAGACATCAACAACAACAATAACAACAACAAAGAAAAACAATAATATTTTGAAAATAAATCGTTAGAGACCCCATAAAAATTTAATTTCAGTCAATTCATAAGTCGTATATTTTAAGAGTAATAAAATAAAATGATTTATACTTAAAGGTCCAGTTCAGTAAGATCGAATATACAGTAAAGCGCCTGAAGAATAGAATCACTAAAATATGAAATCAACAAACACGATGTTAATTAAAGAAAAAATGGAACATAGTTCTATATCATGTACATTTAAGAAAAACATTTTAATTTTTCTTTTCAGAAGAAATAGCAAGGCAAGAAACAATAATTTCGAGATGATGCGGGGGGAAGAGCGATGCACAATATTTTCGAGGATTCTTTCATCACAAAAATGACATATTTTACTTATGACGAACAAACTGGCTATTCTTATTTTTATATAAACTGATCTTAACGTTAATACATAAAAACTATAGATTATGCAATTCAACCATAGCTATAAGTACTTGCTGCATGTTTTGTTTATTGCTGTTGTGGCAAATTAAGACCTTTCTTTAACTAAGTGTACTGTATACAGTTTTTAAAATAAACCCTCTTTCTGATATTTATATATCTATATATTCATTTTAAATTCTAGTGTTATCTAGAAATGGGTTCAAAAAACTAAAATAGGTGATTATTTGTTTGTTTTCAGATGTGTGGTTTAATTGGGTCACTAATGTCATCTTCAAAATCACTGGTATGCACTTGAGATAACATTTGATTGGTCGTCGGGATTTGGTAGTTTTCTTCCTGTTAGTTTTAGTTTACATGGTCTGAAGTCAGTGCACGACTCATGGCCGGTTCCCAAAAAAGACATGACATAAGTATAAAGAAAATGTCTGACAAAGAATCCTTTGTGACTGACGTAATTTTGCATTGCTCGATAGCGATCACCATCGCCACGATGTTTCGAAATAATATGCCAGCGCACTTCGAGCTGACGTTACTAACCCAAGATTATCGTGTTGATCTGTCTGAGGATGGTATTGTCAAAATCAACTACGACGAAACTTTGATCTGACAGACCGTCCAAGCAAAACTACATGAACACTTCTAACTGGAAGTGCTCAACGAAGGACTCTACATCAACTTGTTTAGGTTCGATGACAAGAAGGCCGACGACAAGAATTTTGTGGTGTATCCACTTCTTATCTCCGGAACAGCCTCACAACGCATCATCAATTTACTTCATCACAAAGACCATTTCGTGCACATCAAAGAATTCAGTGGGCTGTATCGATCTGAGTATACTCGTGACTATTTCTGTTATCGATATTTGCAATGACGTCGATAAAACATCGAAATCGTTAACGAGAAACGACGAAGAGATACGCTTGTAACAAATAATGCATTTCTCAGCATGAAAATATTTGATAAAGACCTAGCCGCCATCGAATCCAGAAAAACAATCTACTGATGGACAAACTGTCTAAATTACGCGACCGTTCTCAATCTCTCAAAATGCTCATGATGAAGTTTTATTACTTCATGAAACTTAAGTATGGCGTCAAAGCCACGCAGCTCATGACCGATACCGACTCGTTCGTGTACGAAATTAACACCAACAAAGCTAATTGGAGATTTGTATCAAGGTCGCAAACTCTGTGACCACAGCAATTATCCGAGAGACCATCCCCTTTAATGCGACGAAACTAATAGGTCTTCAGAAAGTTTAAAGAAGAAACGTGTGGAGTACCCATCAAATGATTCATCGGACCTTTCTCAAAAGTGTTTCGCATTGCCAGAAGAAGATGACGCCAGTCGCCGCTAAAGTAGTCACCGCACAACATTATACACAATCAATCCATGGACATCTCATCTACTACTCGATGAGAACTTTCCGATCCTAGCGACACTACACAGTCATCAACGTCGTTAACAAAAATGGATTATGCCCCTTTGACGATAAACGGCATTACACTAATGACAATCACACTCTCGTTCATGGATGCAAAGACATACAAAAAGCACAGTGAGCCAGAACCCTCAGAGATTCACCACCTCGACGACAAAAACAACCTTTCTTCCATGTACAAATAAGCTTTCTATGGGAAAGTGTGCCAGAATCCCTATTTAGTTGCTACTTGTCTTTCTTTTAGTCAAAGATTTACATAAAGTCGTGCAAAATTATGTTTAGTACAAGAATATGGACTCGATGTTAAATTCATGCAATGTCTGTTTAGAAAAGAACATTAGCTGCAGAATGTCCACAACGTCAAAGAAAAATAACAACAATTAAAATGAGACACGTGTTATCATTGTCAAGAAAAGGAACATTGGTCTCAGTCTTGAAAGCATGAGAAGCAGAAGTTCAAGAAGGAATAAGAGCGTTTTTGTTTCAGAACAACTGAAGCATCCATATTCATCAAGAGGGAAAGACAACTAGAAGAAACTAAAATGAAGAACTCCTCCCAGTGAAATAAATTTCAAAAAGAAACAGACAGTGAATAAAAGAAAGGAGACGAAAATGTGCTTTTCAGATGTGTTATATAATCCTCATTGTAATAATGATTCAAAGACAATATACAGGAAAATCGTTTCATTTTGAATTGATTTTATTTTCATATGTATAAGATACTTAAACACACCCACACCCACACCCACACACCCACACACCCACACACCCACACATACACACACCCTTTAAATGATGGAAAGGAATTCAAGTTTTACTTGATTTGGCAGCCATTTAGCGATATCTCTTTACCAAAAGATATAGGTGGTAATGAAAAAGACAGTTGGCGTTTTCTTAATTACAAAATCTAATGGACTCGATATCATCAGCTTTAACTGTTATAATCCCTTTCCTCGTCTAAGTTCTACTCCTTCTGCGTGCAGTCGGTTTTGTTGCTTTGGTAGGGGAAGTAGCTGACACTGCTACTGCTGATATCGCAGTTGTTGTGGCAGTGAGAGTGGATGTATTGATGGAAGGTTCAGAAATCTTGGCACCTGAAGGTCTCTTTCTCTTAGGTTGAGTTAACGAAGTATGATACATTTCTTTCAGATAATCTAACTCCTTTAAAATATCTTGCAAGCCATTCTCAATCAGAATTTTTCCTCTTCTCTTTTTATCTCGTTTTCTTTCTTTGCTTTTGATGTTGTTGTTACTGTGGTTATTGTTGAACAAACAATTCTTCTGCTTCTTTATGTTATTGCAAACAATTCTCCAATTTTTTCCTTCTATTCTTTCTGAAATCACCCACCTATTGTTATAATGGGGAAGGAGGTGAAAATAGTTGACAGGAAAGGTAATTTGAAGTCATCCTCCTCTGGAAGAAAAATACTGGTTTTAGCTGCATTAGTAGTCTTAGTCACAGTAGTTTACGCTTAATATACGAGCAGCAGGCGCACAACAATACACTGTCTTCGATTTTTCAGAAATATGTATTGTACTTTAATTATTCAACAATGGTAAACCGTAGGACTGCCGGCGCGTCTATGCATTGCCGGTGACGTCACGTGTCCAATTTCTTAGGATGAGAAAAGAGTCCCGCGTTCTGACTGAATTTTGCAACACGCGTTCTGAATGATGAACACTTTAACCCCTTTTCATCCGATCTTTTAGCGCAGTAATTTCCTATGCTGTCACCTGACAAGATGATGGTAAAACTTGATCCATTTCCAACATGTTGTTCATCTTATACTACCTAGGAATTATGGGCCTCACTCCGATCACAGACACAACGATCTAGAAAAATAGAGTGCATGTGAATAGATAATGGCGTCTTAAGCGGGTATTCATGCATAGGGCTGATGTGATACGAGGTTTGCAAAGAAATGACCATTGAAGCGATTCGACTTGTGTCAACCGACTTTAATTAGCAAATACCAACGATACTTTTCAGGGACACCGCGATTTCTAGAAAAACGCAATTCTAATCCTATTTGCTAAAAGATTTTTGATTATATTTTTGTGTATATTTGTGTGTCTTTCTTTTTCCATAAAACTTAAAATTTCTTTACCACATAGCTCTTCTGTGTGATAGGACGTGTGATAGAGTAAAGGAGTCTTTCCATAAACACTTCCTACCATTGTGTATGATTCTATGTTTGTGCGTATGCAGAAAGAGTTCGTGTATAAACGCTCCTACCATTTATTTGATTATTAGGGTTGTGGTTTGCTGCATAGCAGTAAGTGTGTTTGGACTGTAATAAAAATATGGTGCTGGAGAGTAGGGTGTGTGTTTGGAAAGTAATCAAAACGTGGTTGTTGGATAGTGCCATTGCTATTCTGGTTGTAGATATAAAAAAATACGTTACATTTTCTCTTAAGTCTAGACTGCTTTATCTGACCGTAACCTTCTAGGGCTATCTGTCGAATAGATAAATTCTGTTTGGTCCTTTTGCCCTTGTGAGGCTCACTCTATGTTAAATTCCCCTTTCACCTTATTATTCACTTTATGTCCCAGGCCATCTCATACTAAGTTCAATTCCCCTGATGCCTCAGTATAAACCTATGGGTTAAGGTTAATGTCCCTTATCTTCCCAATATCATCATACAACTATGCAAGTGTTTTCGCCAATTCCAATCCATCGCGTCATCATTCTGTTACATTATCTATTCCGTAACATAACAATATGGGAGCTGCGTCACTGGAATTTTGATTTTGTGAGTAAATTTCTCAGAAAGTACGTAGGTCGTGCTGACTGTAGTAGTTTTCTACGAATACACTCGAACGATGGTAAACAACAACTATTGGTGAGGCTTGTCAATAGGAGACCTGAATTAATCTAATCTTTTTAGGTTCATGTCTTTACTAATAAGATCATTGTAACCAAAAAGCATGACAAAATGCTTGCTGTCTTTTTATTCTGAGAAAAGTATTTTTTAAGAAATATTTCTGAAGCAAAGGGTCTTAAATAATGGTCACTTTTTGTGTCTCCTTTTTGAAATCTCTTGCTATTTCCAACATTTTACGCGATCATCTATGTTCAATGTACATACGGCTCAGAATGAATAGATGGTACTCTGAGCCAGGAAAAACTCTTCTGATAATTCTAATTATGAAGACAGCAAATTTTAACGAAAATTTCCAATTTACTCGTTTTTCGTTCTGCGCATTCATGCACCAAACGTAGGAATGAAAGAGTCACATCGTACATAGATATACTTAGAAGTCTTATTCGCTCTGGTTTCAATTTTCCTTCTTGTTTCATTTGTAAATTCAGTGTAAAATCGTGCATTACATGCTTTGCTCTCTTACTAAACAAGGACAGTATTTTGGCAGCAAATCGAGCAGGTAAGCTCTTCTGAATTAAGCTCTGTCACTCTTGTATCCTTGTCAATCTTATGTCTGACTAGAGATATAATTCATGTCGATCCTACGTCGGGCCGTAGAAACCTAACCCTAATCGATCTTTTGTCTGACTCTATAAATATAATTCATTTCAATCCTTAGTCTGGCTTTAGAAACCCAATTCTTATCGATCTGACTCTAGAAATATAATTAATTTCATGTTAGGATTTACATTATTTTTACAATGCAGGGGAGAACAATATATCCTTTTGGCGGTACAAAACAATGTTGCCTGCAGGTGATTATCAGTCAACATGATAGGACGTGTGAGAGTGAAATAGTCGGTTCATAAACACTTCCTACCCTTGTGTATGATTATATATTTGTGAGAATGCAAGAATATGGTGCCTGTATAAACACACCTACCATTTTATTTGATGATATTTGATATGTTACTGATTATTAAGCAAATGGCGACGCTACATCAATTATTTGGCTCATAAAGGGAACAAGACGCACGTGTCTGACATGGGTACATCAGTTTTCTTTTTCTTAAAGAATTCTCTACTGTATCTTTCGATTTTGAATCCATTGTTGGTGTCAGGAGACGATCGTGTTTTAGTTTATGTTCGTTTAGTGAAATCTGGGAAGCTGTCGTCTAGAAATGGAGTATCACGTTAATGTTATGAACAGTTTCACAGAAAAATACTCTTTTAAATACAATGCTGATATTGCTATCGATTTAGTATCTAAGTATTAGATTTTCTTGGTGTTGGTTGTTTTTGTTTCAACACGCAAAAGCTTTTTTCCCCAACAGATGTCTTTAGATAATTTTATCCTCGTGCTCATTTCAGTCTTTCCTTCGTCTTCTTCTCAGCTCACGTTTCTTCCAGGTGATGCTGGGTCTTCGAAACAAAACCCAATAAAAAAATCATTCATTTCAAGTTAGAAAACTCTTTCAGTACATTGTATTGTTAATCTCCTATGTGGCTATGATGTCATTCGTACAGTCTTTGGGTTCTAAATGACCTTCCCGTTCATTATTGTAAGATCTTTACTTTGCAGAACTTGCTATTTTATTTTACTGAGCAAACAATGTCAAATAGGAACCTTTTTGAACCGCTTTGTTTCTTAATTTATCATCAGTATGCTTGTACGATTGATTTATTCACGTTCATATTATTTTGACCATTTGATTGTGTTCCACGTTATCACATATGGGGCTTCTTAAAACCCACCGAACAAATTTGAAGTTTACTGGATAAATCCAAACAAGAACTGTCAAAAGTTAGTCCATTGAAAACACGTTATGGTCTTCTGTTATCCATGGTGAAATTCATACGCCGTGCCGATTATAAGTCGAGACTAATTCCAGCATAAAAATGAAATGCTAGAAAAGTTTCACTTTTTTTGTTTTTGTTCATGAAACAAAAGGTGTCACCTCGAAGTGTACACAACGCTAATCGTCCTAAGACAGAACAGTCTTCCAAAAGGGGGACAATTACAGGACTCCCTCCTAATTTAACTAAATATTGGGATGGTTTTTTTTTCAGTACTGACCAAGTCAACAGCTCTGAATAAATCAGTCAAAAAGCACCAAAATAAATCACTTGTACTATATGTGAATGTTGTTTGAACGTTTTGAGACGAGCAAAACCTTTATCCAAGGTACAGAAGCAACAATTAAGAAAATGCCAATACTGTTTTTTTCATAATAATGGTGGAGTAGGAAATACCCACCTGTCAAAAGAAACAATTAAAAGAACTCTGCTGATGGGATTCTTTTAAAAGTGATTGTTCCTTTATTAGGATTGAAAGCTGATTCTTTCATGGGAAGAGTCATGTGATGAAATGGACGAAGAAAAAGAAACAACCATCTCTGGAAAGATATCACACTTGCACCTTTGGATTGCATACTATGGATGAAACCACGCATGCCCCATTTACCTCCAAATCCTAATCTCACACAGATGTCACAATTAAAACAAAACTTACAATTGTAGATGGATATCATTGATTTGCCAAAAATAAAGGATGATTATTATGACTTCAACTATTTCCCAAGAAATCATTTGACGAAACAGCTACGCCTACTTTGAGAGTTTTCAAGACTGTCGTGATTAGAGAACAAAAAGCCAAGAAGAGAAACACTGACACAAAGATGGAAGAAGAACACACGAAGAGTGTTTCACACTACGTCTTAATACGATCGCAACGTCATCGTTGAAACTTTCCTCTAGTCCCAAACGAGAAGAACTAAAAGCGTGGGTCACAAAGATATAATCCACATATATTTCAGCAGAAGAGAAAAGAATGAAGTAAAGATAGACGTAAACAAGACATCAAGAAAACATTATCTAATAACCGATTTCCACACCTACTCCTACCATTTATAGGACACGCCAATCCGCGTCACAATCATTGTTGGACACGTCAATCCGTGTTGCAATCACAAATAATACCACACGAACATCCACCTAACAGGAACATCGGACATCGTGTACCTAAATGAGGAAGAATAACAAAACGAAAACAGGGAATCCAATCATGAAGACATTTCAGCCAGCATCTACTATAATCCTGCTCCTGCTGGTTATGGAGGAATTCAAAACTTGTATGGTACAGCTAAAACCAAATTCAGGTGTGTATGTTTGAAAGATGTGCAACAATGGTTACACAAAGCCATCCGACGAATGATTTCCAGAAGTTGAACCAAAGTAGCTTACATAGTTTATCTTTGTAAACAGATTTAGCCGATGTCTCTCGTTTTAAAGAATATAATTGCGGTAAAACACTTTTAGATGTAATTTACAAGTTGTTGAAATCATCACGGTTGGTTTCTTTGACGTGTTAAGTATGATCAGACTGAGTGCGACATTTAACACTATTTTTGAAGCAAAGTGGATTCCACCCTCTACTATGATAAAAAAGAAAGATCGTTTTGTGAACATTATGGTTATCTCTTTGCTTTAGCTCAGAAACGTAGTGTACATCGATGGCATAGTAGCAATACCTAAGATAATTGGAAGTCAAGAGTAACTCCACAATATCATCACATATATTCATGGTGGCCCAGTGGTCTAAAGCGCTCTCCGTTATCGGTCATTGCCATCCCACTCGTCTGCCTTGGTTCGTGTCTCGAATTCAGCCAATATAGGAATGTGAGAAAGCTTACCAGTATCTTCTCCTAGGTCAATGGTTCTTTCCGGGTTTTCCTGAGTTTTTCCTCCACCATTAATATTGGCTGCTATGGATAGCCTATCGTGTGCTGAAAACTGGCGTTAAACCCTACAGCTACAACAGCAACAACATATATGTTTAGAATGTGTCATCTAGTATTCATGTTCTGAGTTAGAAAAGCTTTTTCTTATTGAAATATTTAGTTTGAAAAGAATGGCGTGGTCTTGCTTTTTGTTTGAAATTGAAATAACACGTTTTCCCATTTCTTTCTGTCGATCGTGTCATGTTTTCCTTCACGTAAACATACAGAATCATAACCACTCTTTTCACCTCTCGTTGTCTCCTCTAGAGCTACAGTGAGTAAAACTGTAAGACTAAGAGAAGCCATGTTGTATCTGCGCCAAGTTAGTTACCACCTGATTCGAACCGCTCCTGTGGCCTAGTGGTTATAGTATTCGCCTCGGGTACGTGAGGTTGTGGGTTCGATCCCCGGTTGAGTCATACCAAAGACTTACAGAAATGGTACTAACAGCTTCCTCGCTTGACGCTCATCATTAAGAGGTTAGTATTAGGACTGGTCGGCCTAGTGTCAGGATAATGTGACTGAGTGGGAAATCATGCTACATGTCTACGCCATGATGCCCCAGTGCTAGACAGCACTATAATCTGCCACACAGGAGACATCGTAGCGATGTGACTGAAAAAATGTTAAAGCTGCGTTAAAAATCATAATCATAATCACATCACATACCACCTGATCCAGAAGAAGCCGTAGAAAATGACCACAGTATTTGTGGATGTGGCAGAAGACCTTGTAGATGATGTCCTGCGAGAGGAGAAAAACCGTAGTTAAACAAGAAAAGCAGGTAGGACCACGAAATAATTAATTCAAACAGGATTTAATATCTTTTATCAATCTGCATAGTTTGCAATTTATAAATCACAGTGTTACACCCCTCCAAGCAGGAAACGAAGTCTGCCGTTGAGCGGAAACATGTGAATGAGACAAAGTACATATTTCCACAGCGATAAGAGATTTTCGCTTCTTATGCCTCGAATATCCGGTTACCGATGTGCAGTGAAATATAGGCTTTGTAATCTGAACTTGTACAATAGACGATGCTATATGGTTAAAATAAAGAACATAGACCATGGACGGGGTCATAGATTTTAAAATTTTTGTTTAGTCCCATCAATAAAAGAGTTGAAACGGTATAGAATGTATTATCCTCGTTTAGTCTGAGTGTTCCATTTGATGTTTATGAATATCACAAACCAACAGTTATTAGTCAACAATATATATATATATATATATATATATATATATATATATATATATATATATATATATATATATATATATATATATATATATATATATATATATATATATATATATATATATATATATATATATATATATATATATATGGTCAGTCGTTACCCATTTTCACATATTTGAGGTGGAAGTAGAAAACTTGATCACATGTAAACCTCTTTTTACCATGTATAAACTTCTTTCATCCCTATATGATGTGCAACTGTTTTATATTCAATTCTTTCATCTTTATACGAGTGAAGTACTCAAAGCTTAGCTGAGCTGTTTCCTCAGCTTAGATTAGTGAATCGCAATTAGAAAGCGCAGTTAGGTGTTTGAGAGAAATTTCAGATTTGAGCTTGAGTGTGATCATGAGTTTCATTAATACTGGGTCAGTACACTGACTAATACAGAATTAACTATTGTGTCTCACTCAGGGAACTTTCATCCATAGTTAAAGGAATCAAGCAATTTTATACTTATATGGTCAGCATTTTTAAGTCATGATCATGGTACGTTGGCCTTGCTGATAAGATTCAAGAACCCTGAGTCCGAATTCATGAATCTCCACATGTTAAGTGAGAAACTCAACTCAAAATAAACGAGTTTTTCCTTTTGTAAGTGTGCACGAACACCCATCTAAACAAGATTAATTGAATTCAGTTGAAGTCGGCGTAATATTCAATTTAGTAAGTGAATAAGCGGTCGGTTACTGATATCTCAGGTTATGAAAGTGTAAAAGGTGCTAGTTTCAAAGAAAGGGCTTGCTTATTTCCATAAATAATCATATCTTATGCATTGGTTTCGTCTGCACTTTGATTATTGTGTGTTATAAAACATGGAAAATATTGAAGTAAGGAAAAACGAAGTGCAAATTACACTAAAATAGATAAATATGTGTTGTCGGAAAGTGTATTGAAAAGAGACGATTTATAATTTGAAAAGATTAAAAGTTATGGTAGTGGTGGTGGGGTATAAGTGTAAAAGACAGAAAAGGCATGAAAAGTTCGAGGCCGTTAAGGTGCAAATATCTACTATAATTGTAAGATCTTTTCAAATAATAAAAAGAAAAAAAAGTTTTATTACTGAAATATATCAGTCTGGGACATACCAACATACATTATTTTAAGTGGTTTAATTTTGCCGATATCTAAATTACTATTGTATACATTACATAAACAAATCAAGTTAGCACATATTAAACTATATAATATGTATTCCTTGTCTATTATGACAAAAAAAAACAGTCTATAAAAATAGGAACAATTCGGTTCCATAGAAGATAAGAGTTCTAAATTATTATTTCGTAATGTAATTATCATACAAACAAGTAGCAAATTATTCTCATTAATTAACAAATTTAAACCGATATAGCGAGATTATTGTTTAATTAAGAATGTGAAGATTAACACTTTTTAAATTAATACCAGCATTATAATTTATTCATGATTCATCTGTTCTAATTACAAGTGTTCACCTATACATTTCTAGTGACTATCGATGTCATGAAATGTGAGTATTAAGACAGACGCTATAAAATGACTAATATATAAGTAACTTTGGTGTTTCATGTGAATTAATAAACGGAATTTTTGCATATAGTCTGTCTCAATGCCTAACCATCACTATGCCAAACATATTCTACAGTTTCATTAACTGCCTCATCTATTTCAGCAGGAATAAGATCACCCATTTCATGAGGAAAGATATACACGAGTAACCGGAATCCACTAAAAGCAGCCCCTCATATTTGTCTGAAAAGGAAGATAAAATGAGTTCAAAAGAAAGGAAATTTATAATATATTTTCTTGAATATGATATGGGCAATTCATAACTTGAATTTCATTTGGATTTGTTATCGCTACTGGGTGAATGAGATTCTCGGGCATTATCAACTACGATGCTTCACTGTAAATTGTATAAGGATGCTGGTTATTGTAAAGTCTATATTCGTATTCTTGACGGTTTTATGTTTTGAAGAAAGTAGATATTGCATGTGAGCAACTGCTACCACATGCATTACCACTATTACAACTATTTATACATGTACAATATTTTTTCTTCAATGACTAATACCTTCATTGATCAGGAAAATGTTTTATCTTTATTACTAACTCATCTGCATACTAGTACGTACTTTGATTAAATGCAATATTGAAACTCTTTAATCTTAACATCATCATCATTAATATTATCTAATTAATGTCAACAGTGGAAAGTAATATACAACAAATAACGTATTCAGATAATTATTTATATGTACATATATTGAGAAATGCAAACCTTTCATGTTCACATAATCCTGTTCATCTGAATGTTTGACCAGTACATCCAATCACACTAGGAGATCCTAGTTATGGGAGTAATGAAAATTGGATAAATAAAACTAATTAACTGCTTTCATAAATAACACATAAAATGATTGCTATATTAAAGATATACAAACCGTTCATGAACGTAAGTGATGAAAATAAGTGTTTCATTTTCATAATTATGATAGTAGAAATCATGCATGAGACAAGTTTCATAACGCTGTTCTAGGGAGTCATGTAAGAAACCAGTTTCATAATTCCCTTCATTGGAATCATGCAAGAGACTAGATTCAAAACGTTGATAAGGGAAGTCATCGAAAGACCAGTTTCAGAAAGAGCTGTTCAAGGCCAGTCATGTAAGAGACATTCCCACAGACATAAAGCATGATGTCACCACCCAGTCACATTATCCTGACACCAGGCCGACCAGTCCTAACACTAACCTCTTAATGCTGAGCGCTAAGCGAGGCAGCTGCATATACCATTTTTGTATGTCTTTCGTATGACTCTGCAGGGATTTTCACCCGCGACCTCTCGCATCCGATGTAGACGCTTTAACCAGTTAGGTCACCAGAGCGGCAGGCATCAGTGTAAACTGGTAAAATGCAGACATCGTAGCGATATGGCTCAAATTGTTAAGGCTACATTAAAATCGTAAATATCTCACCCATCCACCCCACCCCGAACACTTTCTGGATACGTTATATGTTAATAAGAGTGTGATCAAAATGAAATTATTTCGTTTCTTTTCAGGTCGTTTGGTTTCAGGTTCAATGGGTATAAAAGGACTCATTGTCAGTGTTCCAACAATTGTCTCGATGGATGTTAGTCAGTAATCATCTGAAAGCCACATTTTATATTATCGTTAGAAGATGGTTCCAGCGCCAGAATTTCGTTAATATTATATAAATATATATGAAATAATCATTGATTCCTGTTTGGAATTAAGAGAATTTTGCTCACGAGGGGAAGTAAGGAAGTAAACCCGAGGACAATCGTAGTTACACTCAGGTGGCAGTTTCTCCACTTTCAAGTTAGAGACTTGAAACTAACCAAATATTTTAATTTACTAAACTGTCGGAATGAGTGGCCACGTTATTCCGTCTTTTTGATAGGTTTTAAGCATATTAAGGGTGTATTGTACTTGTAACCTTTGCACAGTCTGTTTAACTGCCGTGTCGGTCTACAGTACATTTCTTTCATAAAGTTAGTGTAGGTAAGATGATGTTTTCACTAATTAATTTTTTGTTAACTTATTAGCTGTTAAATATTTAATCAAGATATTTCTGAGTTTTTGCATTCACACATTTGACACAGGTTTCGCGCAATATGCTCCTGATATTCGTACTATTTTGTTTTGTCTCTGTCTTCCCCCAAAAGAAAAAAAAAATATTAGCATTTAAATATTACACATTACTCGATTTTTAAATCTGAATTCATTATACCATTATGGATGTGGTGTTGTTATTTCCACACAAGTATCAGCTCGGTCAGATGTTTCAAAGGACATACTCGATAAAATGTTTCTTCTGAGTGTGTCCTCTATAAACAGTGTGGCTTCCATAGTTACTATATTGCAAACCAACTGCAGCTTCTTATACATTATGTTAACGATTAAATTTGCCAGAAACACTTGTTAAGACATGATTCGTCAAAATTAAATCTGTGGTGGTTCACCTAGCAACAGTGTGTCTTCTTTAGAAACTGGTTGGTAAATTGATTTTGGACTTGATCTCTATAACGGTTTAGCCTATTCTAATCAAACCTGGTGGCAATGTTTTTTTTTATTAAAATTGCGTCCCGTTTGTCCTTCTTAGCAACAATGTTACTTCAATGTTTTGCCAGCAACTAAACGGAAAACATATTTCCAATAGATTTTCTATAATTGCTAAACCCAGTTTAGACCAGACTTCTTAGAATACGTTCTATCAAAATCATAGCAACTCCTATAGCAACTGCGTGGCTTACTTAGACCTGGTGGAATGTTATTTTGATTGACCGAACCAATTGTGATCAAACTTAATATTAGTGTTTCTTGCTGTGTGATACATCCAAAATGTGTTCGGACCAGACATGATAGATCTAGTCTTAGCATAAAATATCTCATTTTTACAATAGCTGCTTAGATCAGTTGAAATTACTGAAAACAAGAAATACTGTTTAACAACATGGCCAATACCACGATTTTCTGCCAAAGATGTGGAAATTAGACAGCCATGAATGTCTTTTAACCCTATATACCTTTTTATTACTACAATTACATTTTAGACCAATGAATGTAAGTGAGATATACTTGGCTCACTTGTGCCTCTTGTTGACTTCTTTGAATATCTTCGGCTCCTGATGTTTGGTACAGCTTCCGTTTCCTTGTATGTTGCAGTTACGAAGGTATGTAAACGCGTAAAATATTCTTATGTGACCCGTTGATACAATGTATTTATACTGTAGTGGACAAATATAAACACCTTTATATTGTCTGACAATATTTTCACAAAAACATGAATTAATATTTTTCGTTTCTAACACGTTGCTTGGTGTTTTATGAGTAAATTATATTAATTTTATTGTTATTCGTAAATGTAATTAATATGTATGAATATTAATTTACGACATGTATTTTTTTCCATTTTATTCCGTTTTGGATGATTACTTGGCAACGTTAGATTTTTGGTTTGGTAAAAGCAAATCTATATGATTGATTTATGCCTTTAGGTTAAACAAGTGTTCAGTTTGATCTTTTCTTTTTAATATTACTGGATGTATTTATAGCCTGTATCACGTTCCCAACCACCTTCACAGGTTCACGTCATACATTTCCTAAGATCTTAAGACTTCCAGAAACATGATTAGTCTGTACAGACAAAAACTAAATATACTGCTCTGTTTGATGCCCAATCTCATTTAGTGTAATGAGAGTAAGAAAGCTTTTACCCTTCTGTGGGCTCATAATTCGCATTTTGTCTTGTGAGCGTTAGACTATAACTAGTTCTTCATAATTGTGTATTTGTCGATTTCACCGAGGATGAGCTTGAATTTATTCTTTGAAATAACGTTGTCACGTAGAGCCGTCGATATGTTGTCCTTGTTGTGCTGAGACTTGTTTCAGTCAGTTTGCAAATTTATCGTGCTTTCTAGCCTTCTTCGTGCTTTCTGGCAATCATACAGAAGCGGCAGCTAATAAAGTTCCTTGAATATGAAACTATAATATGGCTCAGAGCAGTGATTACAACGACAATCGCAATAGGGGCGGCAATGATGGTTGTCTAGACTCCAGCATCCGCCTAACCAGTGCGGAGAAACACAGCCGTTAGTACAGTGTCAACACCGACCACCTCATCTTCAGAGCCTTAGTACTGTATGTAGTGGGCGTCCCGCTGTTCAGCCTATGCCTGCAAGGAGGTTTGAGCCTCGAATCTTATTTTTTATGTGAAAATCTGAAAATTTTGCCAAGAATAACAGTTACTTAGTTTCTGACCGAGCACTACAATGTGAAAGAGCGTATCTTTCTCGAGGATCTTAAGATACATTGCCTGGTAAGATAGATGGCGCTACATAACCCCAAGGTTAGTACGTTTGAATATTGTGACGATAGCGAAGCTTAGTTGCCTATAACTGAATGTGCGTTGGCTAAAGGTCCTGTAGATGCTCCTTCTCTGCATCAAGTTCTCGTTCCATACTAATATGAACGGGAGCGTGTCACCCTCAAGTTGACGTAGATAAAATATCCACCCGTGGTTTTAATTACATCTCGACGTTATTTTTGCGAGCCGGTTCAATACTCCGTCATCAATATTAGTATTAGCATTAGGCACCAATGATTAGAGTTCGTCATCAGTATCTGGTCTGTCCCAAATAACTTTGGATTAAGCTATGTACATGTATTCTGATTTCGAAAGCCAAAGATAGAGTGGTTATTTGTGCGCTGACCTACATATTTTAGCACCCAATATATATATATATATATATATATATATATATATATATATATATATATATATATATATATATATATATATATATATATATATATATATATATATATATATGGTGTTAAGGATGGACGCAAAGCTCTACGCAAGACATTTTGTGATAGGCATTGGCCGGAAAAGCAGAACAGACACCCACCATTTACACTAACTGAAAGTGGGCGATGTAATCGTGAAGGTCAACTGATGCACGCACGTTTGGATTAAGTTATTGCATATAACCAACGCAATTGTTCTTAATAAATTTGGGTCCTTTCTCTTTAAACAAATTGGATTCTGGCTTGAGTCTCGCATTATATTATGACGCGGAGGTCTCCATGCATCCTTTCTATCACCTCTCTTTTCGCCTCTCTTTCTTGAACGTCCTACATTACGCGTCTGACCTCATTGCAAGTCTTCTAGATTGCCCATGAGGCATAGGCAGCAACTACAGCATAGACTTTGGGTGACAACAGCTTGTATTGGGGTATTTATCATGTCGCGTAGCTGTTGTGGCACTCCACGTACTCCTCCATTAGTCTCACGTTACCTTTTCGCTTGTAATTTTGGTAAACACCAAGATTGATTTCAAAAGCTTTTTAAACAATATATTGCGACACTTTAATTGCCTCCAGACTTGTCAAGACACCTGCACACTCTAAGCCGCCACTCCGAACCTTGTGCTGGTAAGATCTATGTTAATGAAATAGGATATGTGGACGTAGCCTCGTCAAAGAAAGGACGGAATTCGTGCAAGACATTGTAAGCTGAGAAATATGTTGCATGCACGCTCTTGACATTTATGAGGTAACGTTGAAATTTCGATATTATATGTCAAGAAATCCAATATCACGCGTTGGATCAAATTACATAACCTTAAAGTTCCATTTTCTAGTTCGAGATTTTAGATTTTTTGTGTTAAATGATACAGTGGTGGCTTAAAGTTTTATTTCCTATGTCGACGTTTTACAGTGTATATTTTGAATTGCAATTTTAATATCATATCTCGTGAATTCTTAATTCACACGATGTATGTAAATGTTTGGGATGAAAGTCCCGTTTCATATGGCGAGTATTTGATTTAATCTGTTAATTTCACAGCAACGAGAAGAAGTCTCCTTGTTTAAAAAATAACGCGGTCCGTTCATGAGAGCGACCTCAAACGAAAGAATTCATAGTAATTCTCGACCTGTGAATGTTAACTTTTAAGCTGTAACTGCATGAAATTAACGGTGTCTCATAATTGAATACACGAATGATTTATCTTAATACTCAATATTATTTTGAATTGTTAAAGTGGATATTGTGTAATGTTACTTTTGACACCAAAATATCATTTCACCATATAAAAATAACAATTCTGACAAGCACAATAAAATGTCCAACTACCGATCTGTAATTCAACAGATATAATCTAACAACTCAACATACGAAATGGAACTTTCAGCACAATTGATGTGATTCAACATGTTAAATTGAAACTCGCGACATATGACTTCAACATTTCAACAGCCGCCGTATAATTCAGAAGATACAATCAAAAACTCAACATTGGACATCGAATTTTCAACCAGCGCTGTGTAATTCAACAGATTAAATCTAAATACTCAACATATGAAATGGAACTTTCAACATAAACTCTCTGAACCAATACGTAATTAGGAATTGCAGTTTCAACGACCGCCGTGTGATTCAAACGACGCAATATGAAACTTTGACCTAGAAAATATAACTTTCAACCACTACTGTTTAATTCAACCAATAAAATTTAAAATTTCGACCTAAAATGGAGCTTATCTAGACAATATTTTTTTGATACCACAAGTCAAATTGTAATTCTGAAGATATGACATTAAAAATTCAACGGTAACGTTCTGATTGGACTAGCTTTTGTCCGCTAGGGCAACTCATAGACATGGACATCTATACCGCTAAGGAGGACGACCATATTAGCGTTATAACCAATTAGAGTGGCGCTGAATCAAGTGTAACAGCTCCGTTTTCTTGTACCCTGGCTACTAAGGTATCTTATGGGATTCATTTGCCATTAGAATATTTCGTCGTCTTAAACGATTATCTTGTTCTGGTTGCCTTCTGGGTCATCAGAGCCAGGGTCATCTTCAACTTTGGAGATAAACTTGACAACAGGTAATCTTCAATGGCAACAGGTATTTGTGTCTGATTCAGTCAAAATGGAGGCAGATATCACGGTGGAAAAGCACCAGCCATTCACAACTTCTGTGGGCCGGGCACAAGTTATGACATTCGATTATACGCCGACGGTTTGTCTGGATACCCGCATGATACCGACGTTACTTTCAATACTGCAACCTACTGTGTTACTGGAAGGATTTAACAGCAGCCAAGCAGCGACAGAAACCGCAATTTTTCACTACACGTTTCTAGAGTGTAGTTTGATAAACGGGACACAGATTTACTTGCCATTGCTGTATAGAATTGTCCTTCCACAGGTTGATGTTCCAACCCCTAACGAGGTGCAACATGGGATGTCATTTCTGCCGCACAACAATGTTAAGTGATTCATGTGTAAATATACGCCATCCATGCTGGATGCCACCTGAGCTTTTGTAATCCAAAGAAGCATGTATCTTAATGCTGCTCTGTCAAAATTGTCTAAACTGCTACAGGCCAGCTGGGTGCAAGTATTTATTTAACTTTCTGATGCACGTGAATTGTCCTAGTTGAATTTAAGCGGAAAGATGAAATGTTTACCACAAAGTTCAATTTTGTTTCTGAGGGTAATTGTATCGGATTTGGGGCAGATACAGTATAGATTATTTGAATAGTACTGGTTGACTCTATAGGGTCATTTGAACACTTACAGGGGTCTGTTATGATGAAGAATTTTGAGCAGATGGTGTAGCCTTTCAATTTACATTGGACAAGATTTGACTTTATAGACAGCTCTTCAAGACTTATATCGTGATTGGTACAGTTACGGATTTTCCAAAGAAGATACTAGGAATGACACAAAATAATGACCAGCTTTGGGATTCGTGCCTGACGTCGTATATTACTTGTTAAACGTGGCAGTTTTGGAGACTATTTGAATGCATTTTCTTGTCACGGTTTTCTATTGTAGCAGTTTAGAACCCTTGACCCACATTAATTATTTTGCATAGTTTGATGACTGAGACTGACATTAACTGGCTTTCATGAAACTTGACTTCAAAACTGGCAGGCGTTAGCTGGCTGTAGAATCCATGAGTAGCATAGTAGATAGATGTGTAATTAAACCTTGGGCATCCTCATCAGGTAATAATTAATTGCCTGCCTGTCTGATTGAGCAATAATATGCCTGCGATTAGTTGATCTTCAAAAAAATTCTAGGTGTTAAAATTTGTTTTACCATTTAATATGTCATTTGCGTTTTTAAACTCGGGGTTTGTAACAATATTGATCGAATGGCCACGTTCAACTCAAATGCTAGTCTGAATAGCAATCCTGAGATTTGTAAAGCATTTGTATGATAGTTTTTTTTAGCTCGGGCTTCTGAAGGCTCATTCAGACGTGTTGTGGTGACCTTGGGGGCTGATACAGAATAAAACATGGCTAGTTGCTGCGTTTTGGTTGTTTTCAAATCTACCTCTAGGTTTTATCTTTTTGCATCTTGCTGAAATTGATGTGGTTTTGAGCTTGATAATAAATTTTCCTAATTGTCTAATTTAACATTTAAGTTTTGTGGGAAATCAATTGTGCATGTTTCCTTAACCAGAATTGTATTTATGCATAAAACTTTATTTGAATATCTAAAAAGTATCAAATTACAGTTTGTATATATTAGAACGCTTGTTAAACATCGTTTATCAAGCAGTTTTAACGTACAATTAATGGCCTTTGAACGCTCATTGTAATTTATTTTTTTTTCTTTTCTATCTTTATCAGAAATGCATTATCCAGAATAGGATAACAGCCTCGGTAGATACGATTAGTAGATCTCGCCTATTACAGTACCGAGTCTATGTAATATCTTAATGATGCGAATACATATTCCAGATGTCAAATAAGCAATACAGATGTGAAATCCAGATTGGAAATAATCATAGTCAAGCAGACGCATGATCATCTCAGCGTTATATATAGATCACGCTCATTATCTAATTCTTCCGAATTTTGATTATATAACTCTATTTTACAAGTATAATTGAAATCGGATCAGAAATATGAACTACACGGGAGTAGCAAACAGTTACTGACAAAATTGATTTAGTGAAAGAGAAACTATAGCTTTTACACGAATGGAAGGAAAAAACATGGCGCGATTACAAAGTGATGATATACGTTGCAATGGAGGAAATAGAACCGTTGTTAGAGACAAATAGATGGCCTGAATTAAAATTTAATGCCTAATTAGAATTTTGTTTTTCTGGAGGTTTAGCGTATGATAAATGTATTAAGCCTATATAATGTAAAATATATTTGTTTGTTTACGTTAACTGTACTTTGTCCGCCATGACAGATAACACGATTATCGCGGTAATTCGTTCGCCAAATAAGGCTTGTTATACCATATCTGGATATTTTGCGAGATGTTATTTCAATGCAGGCCATGCTAATTAATGTCTGATTACATGTTTAAATAAGATTGCAATATCTTTATATGACACACACACAAACAAAATAAAACAAAGCTGAAACGGAGGTAGTTCTTAGATGATTTAATAAGACGGACGATCCTTCAGTTTCAGTTGAAGAAGGTAAATGCTATTCTATATGTATGTCCATGACCAAGTTAATCATTTATGGTATTAAATAAGAAGACTATTTAATTTCTGTATATCAGAGACATATTTAAACTTTATGACAATATGCTGAAAAAGCGCCGGATGTAAATCACACCCGGCTCTCCATTTATACATATATAAGCTCATTTAGTTACCACGTGACAAAGTAGGAGTATTAATATTAGCATTGGAGTGACGTTGTGTACAACTCTTTGCAAAGAGAAATTGTCCGACAAAGCTTTCACAAACATAAAATAACACGGGGGTGGGGCTGTGTATAAGTAACAAAAGAGAAAAATTTTCTATAAGAAATGATATTAATAATGCCCTAGATTTCCACTGATGGTTGAACCAGATAGAAGGATGTGAAATCCATACAGCTTGCTGGTAGCATGACTGTTGCCGATGATTCCCGTCTTTATGGTGAAAAAATAATACTGTTTAGGTGTGAAAAATTATGATTTTATCTTAAAAACAAAGAAACGAATTTTAAAAATACTCGAATATAAACATTATAGATATTTGAAAAATTTTAAAAATGGGCTAAATGAGTTCACCGGAATATTCACCTGATTAATAAAATACATTGTTTAGAACACGGCCTTAAGATAGTCTCTCTCTCTCTTTCTCAAAAAACACGTCTGTGTGTGTTTGTGTGTGTGTGAAAATTGGTAGAAACTCATTTTGCTTGCTGCATCTCAAGTATGGGATTTGTAAGCAAAAACTTCATTTATTTGTGCAGAATGTGTGCTGTTGACTAATTACGTTTTCATTATAGTATAGTGGAGTGTGTTTGTTCTTATAATGGAGTGTGTTTATTCTTATAATGGAGTGTGTTTATTCTTATAATGGAGTGTGTTTATTCTCATTATGAAACTGAACGGCTGCCGAATTTCTTTGCTTAAATTTGGAAGTTCTGCCAAGAGCTCTTCGTGATTAAGATCAGCCTTAATGAGCTAGATCTGTTATCCTACGCATTATTAACAACATTAAAACGAAGCATTGGTTTACAAAACCTAAGTGGATGATTGGTTTAAAATGAAGTTCAAACTACATTTGTGCATAATGGTCACTAATGAGTCTTTTTAAAACTTGAAAAACAAACACTCTTACAAAATTACGACTCACATATGGTACATGTACTGACATATCCATCTCGACGAAACGATAACAGAGGTTAAAACACTACGTATTTAAGCTAAGAATATTCAGTTTTCATAAATAGAGAAGTTTTTATTTAAGTTACGGTAGTATGCTTGATGCAAACTTTCTGATACATGACTATTTTATATTAAAGAGCTCATTGAATACTGCCTATACAAAATAATTTCTGATGAGTTTAGTCATGCTTTTATCCCTACATAATGGTTTACATTTCTCCTTTAAATCTTTAGAATGAACAGTACTCGTCTCGTCACAGTTCAAGGTAAGGAAAGGCTTTAATAACTAACTCCAACTGTTAGTAAAGCCAATAAACAGGGATAATAATACATACAATGTGGCCTGATGAATACTTCATTTAAAACAGCTATATACCCAACCGTATATCATAACGTATGAACGTCTAACCTATCCTTAAAGGATAGAATCAACTTTTAAATGAAAGCAGTATTAACAATATGGAACGAAAGTAATGAGATTTCAGTATACTTAAAATTTAAATACAGCGTAAGTGTTCGAAAATCGTGTACTTTACAGCAACAATCTGTGTGCGTCTGTGTGTGAGACAAATATAAATTATGTTGTGGTTTTGACTGAGACAAGGAAATACCAGTCAAGGGGTTAAATTATTTGTCATCCCACGAGGCTTGCCCGAGTGGAGAGACATATAATGTAACCCCACGACTGTGATTTCCTTGTCTTGGTCCAAATCCCAACGTAGATTCTTTTTCTCACCCAATATTATCATTTAAAGTACGAAAGAATACCATTACTTGTGCAGTATAGTTGACGCACAATGTTTACATGCGGTGCATTAATACAAATATGTTAATGAGGACTTGCGTGATCCGAAGTACTGTTTTTATGCGTGACACCTCCCCACCCCCACCTCCCAAACAAACATAAAACGTTGCATAGTTTTCAGGTATTACCACAATTAATATATGGATTTTGTAATAATGATTAGCATTTATTACAAGAAACTGTTTCATTTTCATCAGTTTCAGTTTTGAAGTTATAATGTAAATAATGAAACAATGCTGGGTTCTCGGCTCTACTGTAGTTATACTTAGTACAAGCTGTAATGAAGAGTAACATCTTGCATTAGATTATTCATGGATAATTAGAGATCTGTGTCACTATCGTATATAATAACTCTCCTTTTCTTTGGAGGAGGTAAAACTGCTTGTAATATACTTATTTTGTCCTTAATATTGATTGTAAAATTACCGTCATATATGAAAGACCTTCCAAATAATGCCCTAGCGGATAACCATGTGCTAAACTTTCAAGTTCACGGATTCTTTAAAAATGTATTTTTCTGTTGTGGAAATATGGCAAGTGCTACAGTGACATTTCCTTAGGGAATAAATCTTTTGACGGATAAATGATTTATTCTAGCTGGTAAGTGCATTATTTGTCATTTCATAATGTATGTATTATTTTGACTAAACTGGGGCACAATGTTTGACATTTCTATCTGTAGCAGAATTTTCTGCAGTTGTTAAAGAAAGTTGAAACGCTATGCAGTGTATAAGTCTATAGTCCACGTCGATAGATCACTGTTTACAGTCATAGTTCATTTCACACAACATTGAAAATTGTATCCTATCTCTAGCAGTCAATTTTCAGGTCAGCGTCACTAAATGTAGCTAACAGTATATAATTTGTTTCACAAAAACTATTTGAAACTAGCTAAGTAGCTTTAGCTACATTTAATAACGTTTATATGAAAATGAACTGACCTGGACCTGCATATATGATAAAATTAACCATGCTGTGCGGAACGAACTAGCAAAATACCAAGAGGCTCGAAATCATGTGCGTGTGAGTCTTTGTCTCTCTCGGAAAGGTTTTGCATGCTGTGTTCTCAAAGATGGATTTACCTTAAGTTACTATATTTTGTTGTTGTTGGTTGATATTAGAACAACTGTGTAAGGCACAGCAGAAGACAACCAGATTAACGTTTTTAAAAGTAGTTCTGAGCGCGGAAACACCTAGACTGAGACGACTGGTCTGAGAAGACTAGACTGAGAGATGAAAAGTACAGATAGCAAAACAGCTAGATTCTTCTGTCGCATGGGTGAGAAAGAGTGTGCGTGCATGCTGTAATATTTCTACATTTATGTATGCAGGGCGTTTAAAATTTGAACTGTTCTGAGAAAACTATCTCTTAGTTTTAAATAAAAATCATCCAGCTTTCAAGAAGGTCTTGTAAAAGTCTTCCAATAACTAGCTTTTAGAATGTACGATTATGATGTTTAATACTGTGTAAGACTGCATGCAAGATTTTTTTTTAATTTCCGTCTATACCAAACAATGTGTCTATCTGTATGTACAAACGTCTGTTCAATGTACATCGTAGTTACGGTAACTGTTAATGTAGGTTTGTTTATTATTAAATACATTTAATTTAGAATCCGTTCTTATCCATTTGCCTGTCTATCAGCCCTGCAGCACCGTTTCTCAAGGATTAAATCCAGTTGCTGGTCGGTGCATACGAGTAACAAAAAAAAGGGATAAAAAGCAAAATAATAAAATATTAAGGAATAAAAGTGTTAGATGTTTAAATTAATGGAGAAATAAGAAACTAGAATAAAATCAAGTAAAACAATTGTGGGTATTAAGTGACAGACTGCGCAAACTGCTGATTTGAACAAAGATTCTTCAAGCAAGACAGCGATATTTTGAGGCAGTCGTTCTTCCCAATATACAACAGTCTGAGGAAAAAAGGAGTATTTGCAATAAATAGATACTACCTGGGTATAAACAAATGAATGAGGTGCATATGTCTGGTCATTTTGCTATGTTGTATCATAAAAATTGGTATTCAGTATCTAGACATTTGTAAACCAATCCACCGTTTGAGCGTCGGTTTTCAAGGAATCACCAACCACATACGTTTTGCAGTCTAGGAGCAGTTATACTTTGTCCATAAGACCTCTTCATTATGAACCTTTTAATTTCTGAATGATCAGATATGTTTACTGGATCCGGGAATAAGATTCAAATTTCGGCAGACGTTTAATCATCTATTTAACTGCAGATTCTCTTATTTGTTTCTTCTTCTTTTTTATTGTTTGATATTCTTGAGACATACAGTGGTCCCAGTTGAAGTTGAAACTGATATCTACATCTAGGTATTTCATACGATCTATTGCTGCAAAAGTCTCACCATATGTATCTAACTGGTTGTCATAATAAATCATGCCTTATATATGTTGACGACTCTATGGTCTTACTCTTAGAAATAGAAAACAGTGAAAACAAACAAATTTTGCAAAATTCAATAAATAATTTATTTCTCTACAACAGAAAGTGAAATTAAAACAGAAAATATAGTATTGTGAATCAAATCCCAAATAGTTTCAATAGCTCTCTTACAATCGAAGAGTAGAGTTCCAAATGAATTCCAGTGATAATCTGAACGAATTTCAATTATGAATGTGTTGTTTGATATACCAAGAGCCTTGAATGTGGGGACCTATTAACAGTCTAGATGCATCACAGTAATGTACTTCAAACTGTCCTTGAAAATAGTTATAATAGTCCAAGAGGCATTAATGAGCACTGAAATTCAAGTAAATTATTTAAATAAAAAAATCATTCCTAATTAACAACTAAACACAACAATAAGACTGATTCCACTTTGGTTGTTAAGTAATCTTTAGGAGTAAAAAGCTTTATTTACACCCCTCCACTTGACCTAGGTGGCAATTATCATTGTCTGAAAATACGCTGCCATGTTAATGTTTCTGGAAAATTCAAAAGTCAGGATAAAGCATATATATATATATATATATATATATATATATATATATATATATATATATATATATATATATATATATATATATATATATATATATATATATATATATATATATAACTGAAACTGAAGTAAACATTTTTACAATTAATAATTATCTTAATACATAACTAACATTGATGGACAAAAATAAATGTCCCTAGTCAGGTAGGACCTAACAATCTAGAATCATGAACATTATATATATATATATATATATATATATATATATATATATATATATATATATATATATATATATATATATATATATATATATATATATATAAGCAGTAGATTCCAAAATTTCCACATCAAATACATGTAAGTGAAGTTGCTTTATAGTTTGCTGCAATGATTTTATTACCATTTCAACAACACAAAGCAAGCATTTACTTCCAGGAATCTTTAAAACATTGACCTGAAGTGAAGAATTTTGGGTAGATAATCTTGAAAATAGAGGCTGTTTGATTTTGGGGTAACTGAAGTAGTGTAGGCCTTACTGAGTCAGGGTCAGCTGCTTTTTGAGGATCCATATTTGCTAGCAGTTTATGTATAACATTTAGGGAGTGTCACGACTCGATGGTCATAAACTAAGTAACTAAAAGAAGCATAACAAACAAGTTTCGTAGTACTTAAATAATTTTATTATCAAGTTATACATTATAATGTGGGAAGATATTATGAAGTGAATCCAAAATAATCCTAATAAAGATCTTTTAAAGTTCAAATGAATTAGACGTTCCATATAAATTTCAGAATCTGAAATGTACTAGTTCGAAGAAACATGACATTGTTAAAATAGTGTTGTTCAGAACTCCTTAAATAGTTCACAATAGTTCCAAAATTATTTATAGTTCAATGAGCACTCCAAACAAAGGATTTTCCTCGCAGATATTATCTAAGTACAACAGAAAATATGTCTGCAGTTTTTGATGTTAAAAAAGGAACAAAAGAAATAAGAATGACTTCAATATATGAATGAAATCTTATTGCTCATGTCTCTACTGATATACAATTTCTAGAGTCTATAACGACTACATGTCGCAAGATACCCATATGACATCTTACTACTCAATCTAATATTTCAAAATACCTAATCATGTTGACCTAACGCATCCAACAGGAGTTAACTTAATTGTTCTAAGGTACCATCTGATCTATCTGTCCAGTGGGAAAATGCAGAATCCCGTTAACATACTAATTATTCTAGTGTTAGAAACTGTCATATGTCATCTATTTATAGATCATATGCAATGTTTACTTTCTTTACCATCTTGAATTAAACTCTGTGCGCGTACACCAAATATAAATATAGATAATAACTCCAATTTACAGTCATAAACAAAAATTACAAACAATAGACAAAAGTCATCATGTACAAGTAGTTACAAAGAATATATATATATATATATATATATATATATATATATATATATATATATATATATATATATATAAACAGTTACAAAGAATGTATATATATACAGTTACAAAGAATAGAGATATACATACATACATACATACATACATACATACATACATACATACATACATACATACATACATACATACATACATACATACATACATACATACATACATACATATACACACACATATACACATACTTGTATATATTTACAATTCTTTGTAATACAAAATTCCTAGATACCTTGATTTCTTTCATATAGGAATCTTGAACGACTGTTATACTAGGTTGTCATGCGAGTGTGGCTGCTATGCACGAGCTTATATAACACCGATTCAGTGCCATCATTTTTTGGTGATGCGTGCTTAGTAGTGACGGTATATGGGCTGGTGCGTGCAGGCAAGGCGATAGGTGCCATTTACTCGCGGATCTGGGTTCGAAACTCCGTAGAGTACGAATTTAATTTCTCTATCCTGCATGATAGTATTGTCTGTCTTACTATATATATATATCTATATATCTATATATATATATATTTATATATATATCTATATATATATATATATATATATATATATATATATATATATATATATATAATTTACTTATGTATTTATGTATGCAAGTCTCCCTCAAAATGTCATGAGTAAAATAATCATGAAATTATTATTGACAGTTCTTACCTAATATCGATGGCGTGTTTTGGTCTTTCCACTGCTTGAAACCGTTCAGAATTAACATCATAAATTATTCGGTACTATCCAACCACAAACTAATTAGGTAAGTATTCTTATAATATATAGTGTTAATAACGGTGCAAAATCATTATGTACACAAAATAAACCTTTAACACAAAATGATGTTCGTTTTTCTAAGTATCGATTAAATCAGACAATACTGAAAACGGTGATTGTTCGTAATTGTGCCAAAATATAGTCTTATTATCATGGGATATAGAACACATATTGTTTAATAAAGCATTTCTAAGATTAAAGTACATTTTGCTTATTAAAATGTAATTTTAAGTGTACGTCCTTCATAACTAAGTTCCTCTTGCTTCGTTTCATATGTTAATTCTCTCATTGTGTGAGTTCTTGAAACTGAACGGATAAATTTTATCTTTTATGGTAAGCAGGAACGTATGTTTGAACAGGTTTCTAAAAAAGATGACATCTTTTTCAATAGGTGTGATCATGGGGTATAGCTCTTTATTGATTACCGATGTTATCAAAGTCGCGGCTGCATTCCTAAAGCATCAAAACTAGTGCCATCATGCAGGGGTAGGGAAAGAAAGCAAAACAAGATGCATATTCCAGGAGTATGTAAATAAATTTGCGATCAAGTTAATATCAAAGTTTCGAAGAATTAGTCAATAGCGAATGGATGTAACCCATGAATGTGACAGCCGTTTCATCCGATGTGTAGTTCTGCGTATAAATGATGCTCACAGAAAGTTGACCGTGTTGAGTGTGACAGGTCACAAAAAAAATTGGACTATCATCAATAACAATAGTTGATGAACTCAGACAATCGCGAAATTGAATGTCATCTGATTGTGCTATGTTCGTATCCTGACTTAAACTTCCATTATTCGAAAAACACATAACAATATGCGATTTTCCTTTCTCATGAACCTTATCTTTTGGGGCAATATTGCGAAGATAATACCCAGATCGAAGATTTTCTTGTATCTCATTTGAGCACCTTCGTGCTGCTTTCCACATGTTGGTACTTTGGGTAACATCTTCTGATGTGCAAATTGAAAAACACTGCTCAGTATGATTGGAACCTACACCTGGGTATGGAAACCCGTTTAGATTATCTTGTATGGATGGAGGTAGGAAACGTCTAAGATCTACAAGAATTTCAATGGGTATAACTAAGTTACATGTCCTGTCTGCATTTCCATATACCAAACGTACAAATGCAAAGGTCATTGCAGCTATAACCGCTCCTGAAAGTTTCGCTTCGTTCCTTTTGCACATTTCCATAACTCTTCTTGTTTCAACTGAATTCAATGTGAAATTTTGTACTAATGATTTTACACTTTTGTCGGACAAGGACAATATTTCATTAGCAAATCGAAAGTTGTACTCCTTTAAGACTGTGTCGTTTCTTTCTGACTTGATGGATGTATTTTCTCTCGGCACATTTCCATCTACTGCGCTTAATATGCAATCTATGGGTGGATATAACGGATGCGAATATATTGGCTCAATACCCTCAAGCCTCTGGGCGGAACGCATATAGTGTATAAAATCTGACAAAAACCATTTAAAGTAGGTGGTGTCGGCAATAGCGTGATGTGCAGATAGGAGAAAAATATACTGACAGTTAAGTTGTATTTTTTCTGCAGTAGGCATTCCAGTCTTGTCCCAAGTTTCCTTCACCGATATCAATCTACATCGCCAGAGAGGACCATTTTCAACGTCAAACTTCACAGACCCCTCTTCCGACATAAGGTACCGCCAATGTTTAGAATTTTCGTGTCTGAAATCTATTAAAATGGGTTTCATTTCCAGGAAATTATACATACACTCGTTGATTTGATCTTTTACAATGCGCATGCGAAATAATGGATGCTTTCTTGCGATACAGAACATGGCCGTCCGCACGTGGTCATCAGTCAACGGTTCGCGTGATGAAATATGGAGGGCTATCGAGGCAATATCCATTCCAGCAAGGAAATGGCGATGATAAATCAACTCTAAGGTTCCAAGGGCACGTGTCATATGAGGGCTTGGACTCAGATGGTCATTATTGAAATAATCTGTTTCATGATTTTCGGATTTCATTATTGTATTGATCAATTTCAGCAATTAGTCCCAATACTTTTATTTTTATTGTTATTGCTTTGTCATTATCATGTAATAAAAATAATTCCATTGAAACTGCACGTGCTACGGTTCGTAATTTTCAACTCCTATTTGTGCCAAATGTTTTGTTTTCAATCCAAAATTGTATTTATGACAGCAAGTCTTACTCAAGTCTCATTCCTCCTGACTGCATTTACTTTGAGTTAAACTACAATGGTACTTCTGTCTGTAGGGCTAACTCCTCTTGGCTCCGTCCAAAATGTCATTTCAATATGTTATTATTTCTCTTGGTAGAGCTTTCTCATTGGCTACACACTGAAGAACTGACACGATATCCAATTTCACTATTAGTTTTACTTTTTCATCTAATTTCTCTTCATAAGACACGGAACCGGTTCTGAACTCGTTCTGGAAATATAAATTACAAGAGTTGGAGTCATCCTTCTGTGATTCAATTAAAGAAAATAGGGATTGTTAGCGATAAGCTATGCATGAGTTCAAATACACTGCCGACACTGCACAGTTGTGAATTATCATACATATAAAGAAATATATCATGTACGTTTGTTATTGTACAAACAGTTGCATAACTTTCTCACCAAGTTATGGCCTCAAAAGAAATATATAAATAAACGAAATAACATAAGCTGTATTAAGAATTAAATTACACGTACAGTTAATATATTCAAATAAAAAAGAAGACCATGAAAGTTGTGAAATGCAGTACAAACAGAACAGAGGACACAGTTGTAAAAACATGTACTTAATGACGATAAACATGGAGCGACGTTAAAAAGGGGCATATAAAACTATACTCATTGAAAGAATTAAATATTGCTTCTGACATTTTCCTATTTGCAAGATACTGAAATTTATATAATGGATTTAAAACGTGTTTGAAATGATCTTCATAGTGATATTTTTTAAAAACATCGGCTATGAAAAAAAGAATTTTGGTAAATATTTTGGTCCTAACATTCTATAAACATGGGCAAACAAGTCAACAGTAAAATCAATTTTTAGCTGATATTTCACTGCATGCGTGAAGTTTTTATTTCAAAACGCTCGTTTAATTCCATTTCACAGGTTGTCATTATCAGCATGATTTTGGCGGATTGTTTTTGCAATCAAAGTGTATAGTTTTAGAGTCTAGCTTTCCATATTTGGCAATGGTCGGGTGTAGTTTATCAGAATAAGTATTTTTTAATAATTTTAATTCGCGGACATTTTCTAAATTCACTGTTCACTACTAATAAATAGTGTCCACATTTATCGCCGCAAGAATTTGTTTTTGAACTCTTTTAATAGCATTTACTGGAAGAAATCTCAGATCAGTGCCTAAGGTCAGATTCAACGAGAGTATATTAACGCTTAAAGTCTTTATTTAAATACAAAACTGTGTTTTCAAATAATTGGCAAAGATTTTAAGTAATCGATTTTCTACTTACCAATTTTATATTGCTGTACACGATACATTTAAACCCAACACGTTAAATAATTACACATTTTTTAGATAATTATCCGGAGTAAAATTGTGGTGAGTCTGTCTTTTTCAGTATTTTAAACACCATGCCTTTTGTGTCGTGAAATTTTACGTTAAGGTTCCAGGAAGTAAAATAAGTGCATAAAATATTCAACAAGCCTTGCAAAGACTGCTCTGTTTTTTGCAACATTTCACGCATCATTTCGGTATAAGACCATAACTATATACCCTCCGTTAACCTTGAACACAGAGTGTGCGTTACCGTAAGGGTGTAAAGGACTCGCACAAGTAATATTATACATTCCTTTTCGTGGAATAGTAACACATTGATCGCTTCATCCCTGCAATGGTTTGAATTTAAACGGTTATCTAAAATGACTATATTGCAATTTTTGTGCCTCACTAGCTGAGAGTTCACATGAGCTAAATATTCATATTCATTTGTATTTATTTTATTTTGCGTGCTTTATTTGCATTTTCCGTCTCAAACACCGGATAATACAGATACACTAGTAAATCATTCTGGTTTGTTGCAGTCAGCAAGATTTCTTCATTCGTGCACTTATCCTACAGACAGTGATTGCATGTTTATCTCCTCCAAGCAGATGTTTGCCGGCAAATAGCGTGCGCTATAAAGTTAATAATTTTCTCTGGTTACTGAGCGTGATTTTGTGTATAACGATACCGTGCGCAAACAGTGGATGAAAGCGTTGTGTAATCGTTGGGATGCCCCCGCAATCAGAAAAGCTGTTAGAATGGCAAAAAAAAGTACTGTGAGCATTGAATACCACAAAAAGAGTGTGGATGTATTCAGCCTACATTTATGCACTTCGTCTATTAGAAGGATGGCCATTTAGCATGGCTACGTGCTATTAACAGGAAAGGTTTCAAGCCCACATGAAAACAAATGGTATGCAAAATTTTATCAATGCTAAATTATATAATATAATTACAATATTTTTAAATAAACCACCCTGTTACATACAGTACTCTACCATCTTCCTTTAAGCAGTGAAATAATAAGATGTTTTAAATCGGTTCACTTTAATGATGTATGCCCGAGGACATGATAGCACTTAAACTATTGATAGCATCACATTAGAGTAATATTTTATCGAAAGATAGATGATTTTGCTGTTATTCTCATACACTTACAATTGTACTGTATTTGGCAGCAGGGTTGTGTTTGTTTACTTACATGAAATGCATTTTTTATAATTTATTTTAGGCATGCTCAATGCACTTCATTGAAGGAAGACCAGAAAAAAAGAATCTTGACCAGGTCCACAATTAGGATATGAGAAGTATGTTAAACGTGTCCAACCTTCTACCTTTGCGGCAACCTCCATTTTAATCAAGCATTTATGAAAATTTGGGTGAAAAACAGGAAACATCAGGTGATTTTCAGGCATGTTATAGTTCTTTAGAAGATGCTGATGTACATGTAACAACCTCAGGTACAACATGTATACAGACGGATCCAGTCATTTGTCATGGGCATTCATCATAGCTATTTGTCATTAGACTAGTGAATCACGTGCACACTGTATAGATCACAGGTACATAAGCACATAAAACAATTTTGTGAGTTTGAAGCATAGTTATTATTCATTCATTGCTCCAAAGGAATACTGGACAGCATCGTAAATCAACACAGTTTTTAGTCGGCTACATATATACACTTAATGATACTCTTTTTTTAAAAAGGGTTTAACTTTGACTGAATTGCTAGCATTAATTATGAATGTGTGCATTTGGAAAGAAACTGCCTTTCCCCTGGAAAAAGTCGAGAGGATCATTTATAGGGGAAATAACTCCCTTCCTTTTTATTAGAAGGTTGGCTGGTTTCTAACAGCACTTTACATTTTCAACACTTAAGTGGCTATATCATCTCGAGGAATGGGAGCTAAGTGCCTTCCCCAAAAACACGCCGAGGTAGCCGGCCGAAACTGGCCTGGACAGGTATCGAACTCACGGTCCATAAATCTGCTAACTGATCTATCACTGTTCCCAATTATTAGACGAATACTGTGAAAATCGGTATGAGATGTTCGATATTATTAATATGTAAGTCAAATTCTTGCATGCATATCACCGTACGTGCATATTTTGTACGTGGCGGTAACTAAGAATTATGATTTCCACCACCACTACCATTAATAATAATAATAATAATAATAATAATAATAATAATAATAATAATAATAATAATAATAATAATAATAATAATAATAATAATAGGGACCCCGAGTGGCCGAGTGATCTAAAGTGCTCTACGTTACGGATCACTGCCACCTCACCTCTGTCTGCGTGGGTTCGAGTCTAAGATACGGCCAATGTGGATATGTGTGAAAGCTTGCCAGTAACTTCTCGTGGGTCGGTGGTTCTTTCCGCGGATTTCCCGGTTTCTTCCTCCACCATTAATACTGACTGCCATGTATAGCCTAACGTGTGCTGAAAAATGGCGTTAAGTACCACAACAACAACATTAATAATAATAAACAGATTTATTGATAAACGATAACAATTAATGAATAGACTAATCTCCCTTGATGGGTTATTAAACAAAATGATCATTAAAAAGTAGATAAAAGCTAAAACAATCGAGAAGCAACAGTTCATGCATTTATTTTTGCAATGCATACAACAATATCTGACTATTGCCAAGTCGTTTTGGCCTAAATTTCTATTTCGTGTTTGCGAAATATTATCGTATATATGTGAAAACACAATTATATAGATCTCAAAAATAATTTCACACATGTAAAACATGTTATCATGTACGTAAAGTGAATTTCAATTTTAAACATGTAAAATAACTAGCTTTCTCACATTTGTATAATTCACTTGATTAATATTGTTCTCGCATATATGTAAATTCATTTCAAAACATGAAAAGTTGTTCAAAATATGTGAAAAATATTATCACATGTAGTATGGCATTTAATATGTGTGATTATTTTCAGATATATCAGTTTTACAAGCTGGAGTGTTTAATTTTAATTTTGCACATGCGCATTAATGCTTTAGATGTCTAAGTGTTATGAGAAACTCTCTTTATATATATATATATATATATATATATATATATATATATATATATATATATATATATATATATATATATATATAATTTGGATTTATATATAGGTGAATTAAAGATAAAAATATGCATATTTGAAATTCCTTTTTAACTGTAAATAGAATTTCGCATATCTAATATATGTATTTATTTTACATGTGAGAAACAACAACAACCAGAACAACAATAATAATAATAATAATAATAATAATAATAATAATAATAATAATAATAATAATAATAATAATAATAATAATAATAATAATAATCGGTGAATGGTATTTGTTTCAAAAAGTATTTTAAAAGATGAACAAGAAACTGAAGTAGCAAGTGTATCTGTGAGTAGTATATGGGGACCATTCAGCCCAAATGAGTGCAAAGAAGAAAAATCAGCCTGGGACGATTTGGCCGATATGTTTTGTTCCGAAAAAGTGGCACACCCTGGTACGATACGGCTCCAGTGGGAATTTTGTATTAGCACACGTTGGGACTGTATAGAGACAAGAGGAATGAAGCAGGTAGATGGCGTCACGGTACTAGACACTTGCAACAATGTGGCAAGTGCTAACCTAAATATGTGCAGGTAGTCTAGTAAGGCACACATATAGTAGAGTGACAGAGACGTAGATAAACACATAGATAACACATATAGGCAAAGTGAGAATAATTATCTTTTCAAGGCAGTGGAGTGGCCCTGAAAAGGACATTTGGTTTCTTCTTTTATCTACTTCGAAGTTCTTCTCTTACTCGACCAGCTACCTACCTTTTGTCCTACAGTTTTTGTCTTCTTTCATTCCTTTCCTCATTTTTCCTTCTCCTCCTCCTTCTCCTCCTCTTTATCTCTGTTATTCCTTTCATTTTCTTCTTTCTTTTCTATTTTTTTCATTCAACTCCCTATTCCTCTGTCTTCTACATCTTCCTTTTCATCCTTTTCTTTTAATCATTTCATTTAATATATACATCATTCTGTGGGGACTATAAGTCCCAAACTGAATTCGGACTGACATTTCCTCTACAATAGCTAGTGTGACCACCAACTCCTACAATCGGAGAATTAATTCCCATTTACTGACCACGCTGACTATTCAAACGGGGCTGTTTGGTTCAGTCAGATAGTTGAATAGTTTTCCAGGCTCCATTCTGCCGTGTTGGTCTTGTCTGTATACGTTCGTCCCACTATGATGGCTAGGGTTAAACATATCTTGTCTTGAGGTTTATTAATATGGACGAGGCTCTTTTTGGTGCTGCGAAGGTTGTCTACCAATAACACCCTTTTGCGTTGTCATGTCCCTTGGGAAAGAGACACCTGGGTCATGAACAGTGTCGCTTTTCCGTAGGTGATGTAAAACTTGTTGTTGGATTGTTGCACGTGTTCAATCTTGTCTATGACTTTGGAAGGTGTTAGTTCTGCAGTACTGGTAATCTCGATCCAAACGGGAGACTTCAAATTGTTGTGATGAATGGAAATTTTCAAGCGATCGTCTTATTTGGCTTGACATTGCTGTTTAAGTGTGGTGAACAAAGAATTTCACATATCGGTGATGAACACCTCTGCTTCTTCCAAGGGTACGTCGAACTTAAAATCTTTAAACTTCACGGTGCATGTGTAGGCCTTAGTTCTAAATATTATGGAGGAGCGTTTGTCAGTCTCTCGAATATGGTAGTACTTTTCAAAGTTTAGTGGTAGTGATGAACTTTGAGTGTTAACTCTCTGGGTTTAGATTCTGGTTTACTCATCACATTTTCAAAATCACTGGCATGAATTTGTGCCAAATCTTCAGCTACTGTGCGAAGTGACAAATCACGTTTCTGTCGCTAACTTTCTTCCCCTTTCTTTACGAAATATTGTGATCATTTAATCTTGATTGCAAGAAGTCAAATTACTATATTTTAAACGCCATGGACACCCATATATCCATGTTAGAATATTGCATATATAAAGGGCTAGTGATTTCCTTTACTCTACTCATTTCACTCTCAAACACGATGGAATGGCCCACACAGATTGAACTTCTAATCAGAGCTTTGCGAGGTGCCATATAAACGTTTTCTTCAGACAAGACGACGGAATACTCTCCCTCCTTTCGAGCTAAAAGTAAAGATAATTGCTATATCTGCCAGAACAAAGAGCATTGGGCTACAGAATGTCAAGATCGTCATAAAAGCAAGACCAGTACAAGAAAAGACAAAAGTCAAGATAAATGTTATCATTGTAAAAAGAAAGGACTTTGGTCTTCAGAGTGTCCTAAGAAACAGCAGGAACAGGAGGAGGAGGAAGAAGAAAAAGAGGTGCCCTCGGCAAAGGGAGAACCGCCGTTACGTTCAGACAAAGAAGACAGAAAAGAAAAGACTAGAAAACTGTGAGGGAAACAATGAAGAAAGAAAGCAGACACAGAAGTTTATGAACTTTTAAAAGTAGTGTTGTCTTCTGTTGTGATATTGAATTGTATTTTGTTTTACCAGAATAGACCAGACTAAAAATACGTAACTGTCTCTTGGTTTTGATTGTTTAGAATAATAAGGATGTACACTCATACACTCAACACGTACATCATAGGATTAAGAAAGGGATTTTGAGTTTTAATTGATTTTGGCAAAATGAATTGTCTCTCTTTTCGAAAGAAGCCTTTAAAAGGACCGTTGGGTGTTTGTTTTTCTTCCTTAGAACAAATTCAGGAATGAGAAGCATTTCGCGTTAACTGACTAAATCCTTTGCCACGGCCAAGGCCTACTTGTGGACTTGTTCTTGTCAATGACTTAGTAGAAATCACTAGGAGTGGTAGCTCTGGAGTATTCATAAGGTTAGACTGTTTAGCAGGGGAAAGTCTTTTTCTCTTGGGTCGTAATAAAAAAAGTCTGATACATTTATTTCAAGCTTCTTAAGTCAGCCAAAATGTCCAAGAGAACCGTGACCGTTTGACTTTCACTGTTCTCCTTCTCTTCTAGTCTTTGGCCCTTCTCTACTGCTTCTTTTTCTTGTCGCTACCTTCTTGCCGCTTCTTCTCTATGTTGCTGTTCAAGGAGAAATGCTTGTTCTGCCTCTTTCTGCTAGTGTAAAGGTTTCTCCAATTTTTCTTTCTGGCTTTGTTTAAAATCGTGTGGTAATGAAGAAGAAAGTGGCGAAGGTGCTGCTACCGGAACAAATTCTTGCAAAGAGAGAAAATCTACTAAATCCCAGTTGAAATCAACCTCTCCTGGAATTAGCGCAGTGTTCACTTTAGTATCCGCTGCTATGCAATCGCTTTTCGTTTCCACAGCCGGTGCACTCCAATTCATTGTATTCTTAGTTTCTTTCATTATTTCACAAAACAATATCGCATCGATTTACTGTGCACAGCCACAAGTGCACATATATAGGGAATATGATAATTTGGGTACATGTGTATTCTCTCTCTTCCCTAAAAACAAATAAATTTGTTTAGTCGATTTTGTAATATATATATATATATATATATATATATATATATATATATATATATATATATATATATATATATATATATATATATATATATATATATATAGGTGGCCCCGAGTGGCCGAGTGGTCTAAAGCGCTCTCCTTTACGGATAATTGCCATCTCACCTAGAAAAACTGCACGTATTTAGGTCAGCCATTTGCCACATTGCTGCAAGTCTCCAGTATCGTGATATTACCCTACCTGTTGCATTCTTCTTGTCGCTATACACTCCCAACGTGTGCTAATACAAAATTTCAATTGGAGCCATATCGTCCCAAGGTGTTCTATTTTATCGGAAAAATCTTGGGGCCAAATCGTCCCAAGCCGACTTCACTTCTTTTCGCGAATTGGGGCTGATCGTCCCCATATACTACTTGTGTGTGGGGTGGGGTAGGTGTAAAGGCCAGGTTGCTATTTCCATGAGTGACATCTTTTGATAGGTTTGACTTCGTGCGCGCGCGTGTGTGCGTGTGTGTGGTTGTGTGTGTGTGTGTGTGTGTGTGTGTGTTCAATTTGTTCCCAACTCCTGAACTTATTAAGGGCTCACATTTGTACGTGTAGTACTAAATTACTTGATATACTGATTAAAGAAAGCGAAAATATAAAAAGTTAATTTTTCCTTGTGTAATAGTTTTATAACTATTTAAAACATTTATAACATTTTGGAAAGATTTTAAAATATTATTTATATACAATATAAAATATTATAAACTATATCGACAATAAGCACTGAAACTGACTAAAGAAGTAGGTTTCAATGTGCCTGTGCCGGACCCAGTGTCTTCGTGCTCAGTATATTAAGTCTTTCTGTGTGTATCTAGATGAATTTTGACATAAGGCATCTGTGATTTTTGTATGAGTAGCAAACCTTCACGAACCTTTTCTAGCTATATGGAAAATTATCATATGGTATTAGAAAATGTCAAATATGTTGCCCCTCTGCAGGTGTAAAAATTTCAAACTCATAAATACGTATGAATATGTAAGCAAAGTCAACTATCCTTTCAAATGCCAAAGTCACTATACACGTCTAGAAGGAATTCATAAATACAAATGACTGGTTTAAATTTCATTCTTCACATCGTTATCATAAGTAGCAAATCCGCTGTTAAATACCTTCCCAAAACAGAAGCAAAAAATCACCCATGGAAAACAGATGATTTTGCAGCTTTGTTTCGATCAGACATCAAACTATATATATATATATATATATATATATATATATATATATATATATATATATATATATATATATATATATATATATATATAAGATTATAACTTGACTAGACTGTTTCTGGGATGGCATGTGGTATGCACTTAATGTTTTCAAACAGACAAACAATCGTTGGAACTCTGCCTACTCAGGTTACGAAAATCCAAACTGAGACGAGATTTTAGCTTCAGCTGCATTTTCTCAGCAACAGAATTTCTGCCCACTGAGCATTAAATAATCTCTTCTGTTAAATTACGTCTTTATCATTTTCATAATTGTTAGTTAATGCTATGCTTTTCAATCTTTCTTAAACAGGTTGCCAATGTTTGAAGTTAAGAAACGGGACACGTTTGTTGTGGTCGTTTTCACAGAATAAAACAGAACAAAACTTTTCTAACTAAAAAATAAATGTCAGGCCATACATAGGTGGTATATGAGAGTACCACAACTGCTTCAATATTTTAAGACTATGTCAATGAAGTACGGAGATACAAATTCCATAATAGTCACTACCGTACGGAGATACAACTCCCATAATAGTCGACCTTTACAAGCATAGCAAGACTAAACATATGGACGTAATGTGAGATCATTTGGGTACATATTTTGGTAGAACACTTTGACTCAAATGGAATGTACAGAAGTTGTAAGAGAGAAAAAAATATATATCGTTCTGAAGAACAGAAAATTTTCGCTTCACAGATAGCACAAAGTATGATATAGTTTTCATTATTACAGTAACAAATTTGGCAAGACTTTGGCTAATTTTGCGATTTTTGGTGGCAAATAAGATTTGAAACTCTCCAAAGGATGTTCATTTTTTCTTTAACATAACAGTTTTAGAAGCATAACCCTTTATCACAATGATTACATTTTCATTCCTCAAACGGAGTATTGTCCCAACAACCGAACTGTATCAATTACTCATTCCTTGATAACAGTAAAAATTAGTTTTCCATATTCGTCTTGTTTTAAACGATGGTAAGATTCCATCTTGGAAGTTTACCAGCGATTTCCACTCCTGTATACGAGGGTCTTAAAAAAATTTAATCAGGCTTTTTATTCTCTTCGGATTATTAATACATTCATAATATATGAGGTCTCTTCTAAAAGTTATCAATGCTATTTACGCTATTCATCAATGTATAAATATTAGCGTAAATATCGATATCATTACAAAGTATTTGACAAAGGAGTCTAGATAATTTAAGTCCATTTAGCATTCATAATGAAGAGCCACAATCCTATTATTCGTGAGCTGATAATTATATCAATTGGTTGTGAATAAAGTATATAATAGGTAGGAGTTTTTGTCCTCAGCTTTATTATGTTTCGTATGCAAATTTTCGGCATGCAAATTTTCAATAATTGCGATAATTTCAAATCTCCAAACATCACACCTTTTTAGTAAAATGGGTAATATAGTATGGACGAAAAGATGCAATTGCAGGTCTAAAGAAATATTGAAGTATCTTACGTGTTTGGCAAAGCAAATTCAGGTCTTTTCTAGCTTGATAAACGTTTTATTTAATAGACATAACAAACCGTCGATTTTTAGAGAAAAAAATTCACCTTAATATTTAAACTCAGCGCATATTTCCATTAGACTATCGCCAGTTGTGAATCTATATCATCTCTTCGTGTACCAAATATCAAGATCTTTGTCTCCGTAAAATTAATAAATTTTCATTGCTTTGATTAGCCATGAAACACAATCAAATTATGTATTAAGGATTTTTCGTCAATGCCAAAACTAACATTATCATAGGAGTAATGTAGTATAAAAAAATTCGAAAGAAGAAAGAGTGATCAGAAAAATGTAATTGCACACTGGTGCTCTATTTTTCTGACCTGATTAAATACGACCGGATTCCTTTCCGTATTTCCCAGCGTAACACCGACACGCTCTGGTAAAGGTACATATTTGAAGCTAGATGTAGAAATCATTGTAGCGTGAAGACTAATATATTTTCCCAGTATTTTCACCTTCATGGTTTATTTATCAAAGTCGGCACCAGACCGCAGAGCCAAGAGCAATTATAGCATCAGCCAAAAAGTGAATGTTTTAACACAAATGTCTTATGCGTCACGACTTGCAAGCCTGTTGCACCAAATATATTTACAAAACTGGATTTTGGAAAGAGAAATAAATAACCACGTATGTCACACCTATAACAAACTATTACAGTCTCACCAAATGCACTTACTGTACCAAGATCTGGAGGGGTTAAAGTATAAAGCACAAATAAAGAGAAATATATATATATATATATATATATATATATATATATATATATATATATATATATATATATATATATATATATATATATTATTAATTTTGGAGTTTCATATTTTTAACTTAGGGAGAGGTTATTATTTCTGATGCATATATATATATATATATATATATATATATATATATATATATATATATATATATATATATATATATATATAGAGAGAGAGAGAGAGAGAGAGAGAGAGAGAGAGAGAGAGAGAGAGAGAGAGAGATTGGAGATTTGATGCATGTCTGTATGCGTGTGTTTATTATAAACTCTAGTTTGCTATGTAAATTAAATATGAGCTATTCTAAAAATGAAATTGCAGGCTTTTGTATTTTTAAACTGTTGGGAAGGTTAAAAACTACGTATAATACACAACCTACATCGAGAGTGTGTAAAATATTTAAGCACATGTCACGCAACTCGTCACTAAGCGTAGTTTGGACTAAAAAATAAGTTAGGATTTACGAAGACATTTCCTTGAAGTACTGTTTGAGGATCGAACTGATGAAAGCTAACATAAAGGATAGCACTATAGCTTGAATTCTTCCAAAACACGCGCCTGGGGAAGATTCTTAGCATCTTCAGACCTAACGGGAAACGAAACTGGGGTCATTACGAAGAAATAAGAAGGACCGTGAATAATGAGACTATAGAATGTGGCCTATCATGTAACACTTTACCAGTAGGGCTTCTGACCATAAACAGTGGCTCACTCTCGCTGAATCCTTATTGTACATACATCCAATGCTATACATCCATGCACTTGATAGACATCAAAGGATGAGTAAGTGCAATGATAATTGCCCCCTTGTTGGAAGTCCAACGCTTAACTGAAAATAATAATTTATATACAACACCTGTTTTGTAAGAGAAGTATGTATGTGATACAATTGTAGTGGGTGAAGGAAACAAAAAAAGTTACTTACGGTACTCTAGCAATGCATCCATACCAAGCTCCGGGAAAGAATTAATACGAACAGGATTTATTAATGTGCATTGTTTGCAATGTGATAAAGCACAAGTATTGACACGCCCAAATAGAGGACGATGTTACAACGATTGGAGGGCACTTGAATCTAACAAGATACCCGTGTTTAAAGCGATACGATATTTACTTGTGTTATATTTAGAATCTCCGGTTACCTATATGGAGTAAATTATGGCCTGAGGATGCACAAGAGACGTATATAGGGCAAAAATCAAGATGATTATATATGCCTGTTATGGATTTTCCAAATTTAATTTTGTCCCATTTATAGAATAGTTAAAACATCATCGTCCCCATTCTTTCGACAGACTCAAGTTTAGTCGAACTGTTTAATTTGATGTTTGTGAATATCACAAAACAAATCGAATTACATACCAAACAATTTCAGCTAGCTGTATAAAAATTCACTTTGTCCTTCGTTGACCTTTCCCACGTATTTTAGGTGGAAGTAGAAAACTTTCCACGTAATTATCGACATTTAATCATGGCCCATTATCTCAGTAAATTGTTGTATATACATTTCGGCGTGGATGAAAGTTGATCGACGTCCCTTGGTTAACAAAGATAGGACCCACATTTAATGCTGTAGTGTACTGGCCTTATTAGTCTGCTTAAAATCGTAATGAGATGCCTGTCGGGAAGGGTTAAACATTTGGATCAGCACACATAGCACAGCTAGTTCAAATCATACTGAGTTAAGTTATTGTAGACTGCATACTTTATCTTTAATTTGATCTTCCACCTTATTTTCTTTCCCAACACCTAATATATGATGCAGTAGTACCTTCCTTTTTATTAGACTTCAAAGTAAGTTGTTCAAAATTACCACTTTATAAGATTGCTTTTGGCACGCGGAATGCACATATTCTTCAAATACGGACACAAATGTCGCAGAAGCGGTTCTTACTGAAGTTATGAAAATGTAAGCTTGACACTGTACAAGTATAACAACATCGATATATTTAAGACGATAAGAGCTTTATTCAAGTTATATTTTCCTCAACAGCTAAAAGGACTTATTCACCGACTGACCATAGAGTATGAAATAATAATTACTCTGTACCTTTCAAACTTTTTGTTCGCCCGTTTAATTCAAGGATCGACGTGGTCGGTTTGTACAAAGCAAATTTCTCATATGAAACACGGCTGGATTTCTTCCCGTATTTCCAAACAAATGATCGTCTTACGCATGAAAGTGCAATGTACACAGAGATATTCCACGCACATTTACCTTCAATATGCATTTTACAATTTTAGCTGTGCTATTAGATCTTTCTTAAATAACCTTTGTTCGCCAGCACCAATCATACCTAAAGAATGAGACTTGACCATCGAAGCGTTTGTATGTACCAGTTTTCTCATTAGAGAACGCGTCCGTGGACTCCCTTAGGTCTCACTGGATAGTTTCGTATTTTGACCCCCCCTAATTTTTAATGTAGAAGGCATGAGCCTGATTATCACAACCCTAGCATTTATAAACTCACACATAAGCTAAATCTGTAATGTGGTTTACATTTACTTTGAGTTAGGCTTGTAAATATGTAACTTGGTCTGCAAATGTGCATCCGACTTGGCTTACGTATTTACATGTGTCTGCTTCAGAGGTAAATATAAAAAAATCTACATGGTTGAGGGGTGATGAAAAAGTATTTTAATTTGTTATAGTACTAGTGAACTTTCAAGATCAATAAGGTACATACTGACTCTGTTAGCCTGCTTCTGACATGAACAGGTTGAAAATAGCTCTTTTCTGTAAAAAAAATGAATAAAAAAGAGGGGTTGGTGGTAGTATAGGTTCAGTATCAAAACCACCAGTTGCATAAGTAATTAACCTTAATACCTTAGTCAGAATCTTACAAGCATCCTTTCAACAAAAATCATTAGTTAGTTTTTATTTGTATCTTTATTGTAAAATTATGATCATTTTTCTGCAATAGGTCATTGTCGGATGAAAATTTTCCAAAACAACTGTCCGGTGAGACCTTAATGACCCATGTCATTTTTTCAGTCTTGTCAAATTTGATTAACTATGTCATAAATCATTTCCTTATTACCTCCATGTCTTGAATCTGACAGAGTAAGATATTTCAAAACACTTCCTATAGGTTTGCCTATAAGTACATGCTAGTAGAGAAGGAAGCTAACTTAGCACTGTCAGAGTTAACAGCTGATCCAATTTTCTGATGAACAACAAAGACCTAATAAGTTTCATACAATGTGGTTCAATGAAGTATTTCACTTACTTATTCATTTTTCAATATTTATAATACATGTTTTCTACGTTTCTTATAATTTTAATGCTAATTGCCTTAATCTTATGAATTTACATTCCTATATGTTCATGATGTAATGTTTCGACACATACATTTCATTTATTTACAGACATATTCAGTTATAATGGCCAAAAAATACACAACCCATTTAACACCTGCTGAAAAGCAGCAATTTCATGACATTTTAAGTAAGAAAACTGCAAAAGTGGACACATGTACAATTTGGCTGGGAGCTAAAACATCAGCTGGATATGCAATGATCTGTACACATTTCAGAGGGAAGAGAATAAAACTTCTAGCACATTGTTTACTGTTTTTCTTACACCATCCTAATGTGACCATGTTAAAAAATCTACACATGTTGCATATATGTCACAATAAATCATGCAGATAAATTTTGCATTTATCTTTGGAAACTGCATCAATTAGTAATAAGCGACAAATTTGTCTCAACATGGGTGAGTGTACAGAACATTATGCCTGTCCAAAGTGCTTATTGTAAGGTAGTAATTACAAATTATTTGCAGTGTTTCCATTTTACAGTTTGTTTTCATTTCTTCTAGGCCTCAATGTGTTTAGTAGCATACTTGGTGAAGAGACATTGAAAGCCAGGCTGACATCAAAGGTTTCATCAGGAGTCAGCCACATCAGATGTTGTGGGGCTTTCACAGGAACAGGTGAATCAGAATCAACTTCACTGGAATTTTGGTAACTTGCAAGAATTGCATATCCCTTTCTAAACTGTGTTTATCTCCTCTCCTGATTTATTTTGCATGATTTTCTTTTTAATTTATAGTTGAGTGTAGACATGTTACAATCACTTGGAAAATAAACTTGTCCGCAGCATCTTCAGCAACAATATAAGCTGGCCAGTATGAAAATGACCCAAAGGTGACTTTAGAGGTGTGAAACTACATTTTCCATACATAAATGTCTACTCAGCAGATGTGCTGAGTCTGGGTATAGAATTTCACTGTTGAAGTTTCCTAAATGAATTAGTTCTGTTTACAAACTTTGGTCAGTCACTTTTGGGTTAACTGAGGAGTTTCATTCCTTATACATTCACCTCTGATTTCTCTTTTCCAACACAGATAAGACCTTCTTTATGAAATCAAGGAGGGAATACTGGTCAGTTCATATATGTTGTGCATCATTATTATTCTTTCAAGTACTTAGCATGTACATTCTGCAGCTATTTTACAAGAGATTTATCTTGGCTTCCTTTGCAACTTTTATTAACTACAATTTCAGATGTCATGAAGAGTTGTATTATTTGTGCTGTGAGATGTCTTTGATATCACTTGGCATTAATAATACAGGTTGTATTGGTTATGAAAAATGATGAAACTGACATGTTATAAGGAAATGGTATGTTTCAGTGGGGAAAGTATTAGATGAAGTTTGTCATAGCGGTTGCTCTGTTTGATGGCTTTTGCTCATCGATTAAAGCAATAAGCAAAAGGAAACAAGCAAGCTTGAATTTTACACATGTAAAGGTTGCATTTTATTTAAAATTGACCAATGTCTTGAAAATAAGATTTTCCCTTAATCAGACTGCTATTTAAATTATTAAGGTCTCACTGGATAGTTTCGTATTTTGATACCCCCTAATTTTTAATGTAGAAGGCATGAGCCTGATTATCACAACCCTAGCATTTATAAACTCACACATAAGTTAAATCTGTAATGTGGTTTACATTTACTTTGAGTTAGGCTTGTAAATGGGTTGCCTTGTTGGTGACTGCATGTCACAGTTAAACTAGCACTGGAGATCAAATGCGTAACTTGGTCTGCAAATGTGCATCCGACTTGGCTTACGTATTTACATGTGTCTGCTTCAGAGGTAAATATCAAAAAATCTACATGGTTAATGGGGTGATGAAAAAGTATTTTAATTTGTTATAGTACTAGTGAACTTTCAAGATCAATAAGGTACATACTGACTCTGTTAGCCTGCTTCTGACATGAACAGGTTGAAAATAGCTCTTTTCTGTAAAAAATGAATGTAAAAAAGAGGGGTTAGTGGTAGTATAGGTTCAGTATCAAAACCACCAGTTGCATAAGTAATTAACCCTAATACCTTAGTCAGAATCTTACAAGCATCCTTTCAACAAAAATCATTAGTTAGTTTTTATTTGTATCTTTATTGTAAAATTATGATCATTTTTCTGCAATAGGTCATTGTCGGATGAAAATTTGCCAAAACAACTGTCCGGTGAGACCTTAGGTAGCGGCAATGATGTGAGTGGCACTTGCTCCCCTCCCTCCATTTCACCTGTAAGCATGTTTGCGCATACATCCGTAATGCTTATAGCTGACCACTATATATTTGCCCTCCACTCACCTAAAAATAAATAAATTAAATAATATTGCAGGCGCTCCTTGAAGCGACCTCTGTACAAAATTTGAAATTCGAAGCAAAAAAGTACTGCCATGTTGATCTCTCTTTCCCAGCTTCAACAGGAACGTTTGACGCTAATAGGAGATTGGATTACGCATGTGCAATTTGAACAAAACTGTGACTTACAATAAAGATTGACTATATTAGGAACATGGTTTATCCGAAATGCGTGATGTGAAGATGACAGTGTAGCCGACTAAGATGCATTTTATCAGTTATATCATGCTCATTTCTGGCCTTCTCGGTTGGTAGTGGTAAGTGAGGATTTTATCTTTCTCAGCCACTTTGGGTACAGCCTCAGCCTCCTCTATGACTTTCTTAGCCCACATGCGACATATGCATGTTTAGCGATTTAACTATCAGCGCATGTGACCAGTCATGGGCATGGCGATACGAAGAATATCAGTGTACCAAATCCCCACCCCGACAAAATCCAAATCCCCACCCCGACAAAATCCAAATCCCCACCCCGACAAAATTTACCAGTATTTGTGTTACTTATTCTTATAAAAGTGGTTGGATACCGTTCCGATCGAGACACTGCAGGCAACTCTACGAAAATGATTCTGGCAGATGATCGTAAACCAGGCCTCTGCGGAAAGATTGCTTTTATTTCAACATTTACTTTTTGTAAATTCGCTGTTTCTTTTTTGTGCACGTGACTGTTTGTGAGCCCCTTTATGCCAGTACTGTTTCGAACAGCAGTTACATCGTTAATATTTTTAATATAACTCTACCGTCAGCAGCAGCCGCACCACACCAGATTGCATAAAAAAGAATAAAGGGAATTGCACTTAAAATCGTAACGAAGTTCCAGGAAGTTGTCTTTTGCACTGAACTTATCCACCTTTAAAAGTGTTGTTAACTCCTCCATCTACAAGTTTCAGATATGCATCAGCGTTGCGTGCACGATTTAGAGGTCGCCTTATTGCATACTGTTGAGAGTTCATATTATAAAACACATTTTTACTAATCATAACTGTCGGGCCAGCTATGATAGTGTAATCATCGCTGGGCAAATGCAATAGTTGTTGTGGTAATATCAACGTTGTCAAACTGGTTCGATTTCCTGGAATAATGTGCACAGTTAAGCTACAAAATGATTTCATTGTTAACACATCCAACTGTGGTATCTGCAGAACATTGGTACCGAAACTATTATTCTTTACCACTTTTCCTTCAACTTCCAAGAAAGCATCACAAAGAATGGAAATCTTAGATGTGTCCTTCACTTACAATTGTATTTTTGATTAATTGCGGTCTCTGGCCAGGTATGAATAATACTGAAAATCTCGTTTACATTGATCAACCAACACAGGCGCACCCATGTCAAATACTGGATAAGAAATATCTTTGAAATGGGACATTAAGAGACTTTAATTTCCATGTATATTTACTGTTAAATTGACGTGTGATTCGTGTTAAGACCCGCACGATGTTTACCCGGTCAAGTTCTGGTCAAATTAATAGTGAGCACACAGAGTGATCAATGCAAGCCTGTCAAGAAATTCATCCTACATTTGGTCGCGAACAAACTAAGTCCATGAATATTCCTAAGACCATGTGCTTCAATTCCACTAAATATCATCAATATAATACTGTTGTTCCGAGTCACTTTATGTACATGTGCGTATCGTTGAATCAAATAAATTACGTCCGTATTTTTGTAACTGCCTCGAGAGAATATTTGAACTATATATACTTTGTTCTCAAGCATAACATCGTCACAAACAATAAGAATGTTTTGTTTGCATCCAAATCGTTAATGGTAGATGATTCATCAATGTTTGAACGAAATCGATAGTGGTAGCAACATAACTTCTCAACGAATTACTCAACGCTTTTTGAAAGTCTTTTAAAACAACTTAACACGGTAGATCATCAACCGATGGCGCAATCGCGTGCATACCTATCACATGCTAACTATTAAAAACATATTTAACAAGTTTTTTTCTGATCCAGCTGACCTAATAACTATTGCACGAACTGAATCTGGAAATACTAATCCATCACGATGATTGGAGGGTATAGGTGTTGCTTGTGCAGAAAAGTCAGTTACCGTAAAATCTTTAATTTTGTCAAAAGCATCTGCGTGGTCACCTTGAATAATACCGTATTAATAATGCGATTATGTCTTAATATTATGTGCAACTTTGCTTGAAAACACGAACCACAAATCCAGCTCGAGTTCTGACACGTAATGGTCGAGCTAGAATGATGTTCTATGTGGAGAAAACAAGTTTACCTTTATTTAAGAAGTCACCAGCAGTGATATCGCGGCTGCAATAACGAAGTGGATTCCATTTCGACATCATGGAGTAGATATCCGCATTTCTGGATACAGTATTTGTGGACCTGGTACACGACTTAATATACGACTCTATTTTAACTCATCAACCAAAGCCAGGAGAAGCAATTGTCAACCGTGTCGATGCTGATTGTTCCCGACATGGCCTTGTTTAATAAGTATCCAGTAACATCCGTTCACGTCAACGTGCAACATGGATCTAATTCATGACTTGAATGTGATTAATCCAAAACTGGGAGAAAGAATCTCAATTCTACACCTGGTGGTCAAAATCCATTTTGAGGCAGACACAAGTTCACTCGTTAAAAGCAAATTAATATTAAAAGAAACAAATAATGGATACAAAAACCGGATAATATTCAAAATATAATATATTCCGGTTTTAGAGAAGTGGCACCGCTGTGGAAAATTTAGGAAGTACGGAAAAGGTCACAGATACGATTACTCTAACATGGTTGACCAAACAAGTCCTTTGACAAGAAATACTTACCGGTACCAGTAATGATTTCACGTGGTTAGTTTGAAGCCGAGACACCAAATGAAGTCCATCAGGTTGATTGTTGTTTCTTCCATATGATCAAGTCCGTCATAAACACACCTACAAGTATGAAAATTGTTGAGAAGAACGCCTGGCACAATGGAAAATAAAAGATCTGAAGCAGTATAAAAAAGGAAAAACAAAATGCCGTCCGCAAAGATATTCCACAATGGCTGAGCCGGGGATGGAGTGCGGTGGGTGAAAGGCCTTGCTCAAATAAGACAAATGTTCCGCTATGTCATAGTCTTGTGCATTTTTGTTGAATATATTCCAGTACACTGATTTATTTGTCACAACTTTGCTTCAGCCTTGCACTGATGAAAACATGTCTCAACACCAAGTTTATTTTTATGGTGCCTATAATCCTTGAGAAACTGAACTAAACACAAGAAAGCCCGGATGTTTCAACCAAAATCAACACCGTGATGTAAAACTCCTGAATTTAATCGCCAACAGGTGGAACGACTATGATGAAATATAACTGTCTTAACTTGATAATAATTCATTTAACGGCTGAATACGATCCATCAAAGTGTTAAGGAAATAAAAGCCAAAAGAAATAAAACCTTCAGGTGAAACATTGAGGCTAATTTCCTATAGGACTGTGACCCAAATATTAGATGGCTGAGAGTGCGTGTCGTGAACGGCTTTATTGTAAACCTTATACCATTGTTATCTTGTTTCCTGGGTCATATGGGTCAGCAAACATGGCGCAGAATGAATTGTCTTAGTTTATAATGACGAATGCCAAGTTTGATGAGAATCTATTATGGAGTTTAGGAATCAGAAGAAAATGAAAACCTTTAACCAAAGTTGTGTGAACTTCAACATGAATTAAAGGGCTAGTGCGAATGTTATAAAATGATTTTTGTTTAGGTCATGATTATTTATCACAAATATGATGAGATTCCACAAAAGGGGTTATGAAACGTACACAGACTAAACATTAAAATTAACACTTTAAATGGTGACGGAAAAGTGACGCTTTCCACTAACATGGGCCCGAAAATAAAAATTGAGTTATGGAATAAAGAGCAAAATTATAATTACATTGATCTACTTCTGACGATAAGTGTGGTACTCATCTAAATGATCCAACAAACAAAATTGTATTGATCTTACATTAGCAATGGGAGAGAAACTAATACAATAGAAACAACTGAAGCAGCCTCTCATTATCAGGATTGCATGTACAAAATTTAAAAATATAAACGTAATAAAATCATTGGAGACCTAGTTTGGGAGGTTGTTTTTAGGTTTTGACTGGGCAACTGTATTTTAAAAAAATCAAACTCTAAAAGCCTGAAATACAAAATGAAATTTTCAAGCATCTATGTGTAATTCAACAAATAAAAATTAAAAAACCGATATATGAAATGGAACTTTCATCCTAAACATTTGGACTCAAAAAGTGAATCTGGAATTCTCAACATACAATATTGAAATTTCAATCACCGCTGTGTGATTCAAGCAAACAATATATCTACCTATAATGGAGCTCTCAGCCACTGCAAAATGCAAAATCCGAAACATGGAATGAAACTGTCAACACCAGAAATTTGATTGGATGTGTGAAAATAGAATCCTCGACATATGACATCAAAATTTCAACTGCATCTTTTTGGGACCAGCTTTTGTCCGGTACGGCGTCTCATACACTTAGGTCTAAGCAGAAATGGGCCGACATAGAATGCACATGGAAAAAGAAAGGTCAAAATTTACGGTTGAAAACAAACGTGGAATTTCGTCATTAGGAGTATAGCCTTCCGAGTACGGTGTTCACATATTCACAAATAGACCACATTTTTTCTAATCATTTTATTTAACTGAAGTTAAAATGCTCCAGTGTGGCCAATATATTATTATTATTATTATTATTATTATTATTATTATTATTATTATTATTATTATTATTATTATTATTCAATGATCTCGCTATTCATCGTGCTAAAAATAGACCAAAAGGTGATATTTTATATTCGTTTGTAAAGAAATTTGAATCGATGAGAGAAATGTCTGGAAATGTCATTCACCTCTGTTGGCAAAGCAATTTTTCAGCTGATCGTGCGTTTCCTATGATTCATGGAGCAGACACATTTGCTGGTCAATGTTGCGTATCGGTTTTTCACCACGTTAAGTGTTGTCAGTAACAATTTACTACTGCTGTAAAGTTTGGTGTTTCCTTGTAAGATACAGCTATGACTGATAAATTTCATGGATAATTACAATCAGCTAATGTTTACGTTGAGGCAGTGGCTGCGGTTGAATTACAGTTTGAAAACATCGTTGTATTTTGAATATTTTTGGTGATACATGTACGTTCTCTGGAGAAATATATGGCAAAACAAGGTCATGAAGTAAAACTAATCATTTAAGGTACAGCTGTTTGGTTTTGTTTGCATATAGGAATTTCAAATCAAGCATGCTGCATCTTGCTGAGGATTGTATTATTATTATTTGTAACGATATTCTAATATTTCTCTACTCAAGCAATGTTGCTAGTGGTATCTATCATCCAGCATTAATGTGTAACTTATTATAACCACGCGACAGAGGCTAATTTACAAAGTGATGCAAAGTTATTTCATCTATGTTCCCTTTATCATGTAGTCTTTGATATCCGCAATTTCGCAGATATATTGTGGTCTCTCGTATCCATCGACTTTTCCTTACATATATATTTCCGTCTGACATTCAGCTAGTTAATCCTCAATCTAAAATCCGCCCTCTTCAATTAAGGGAAGACAATCTTGTTTTTGATATAATGTTTCACGGCAACTAAGTCCAGCTTCTGGATGAAGTGCTTCATGGGGAAGGACGTGTGAGTCAAAAGTTTCACATAGACACAAGTGCGAATATTTGCGACGATTTTATCTCTAGCTTTTTTAATCCCAGATGCCCTGTTCCCCTTTGCAAAACTTTCAACAAAAAAAAAAAACTGTCAGAGATTTAGATCGGTAATTTTCTGGTGATTCTGAATGTCGTCATTCGAAATTTAAATATGAAAATAAATTATTGCAAAGTTATAAATCCGGGGTGGTGAGGGTGGTTTGCTTTTTTTTAAATTCCAGATTTTCTTGACACATATTAACTGGTACATCTACCGCCCTTAAACGAACTTTTAGACACGTGTTTATAAACACATTTGTTCACGTTATATGAACAGTCAGTCTCAGAATATGATGCTGGTCGCAATCTCATGTAATATCCCATTGGACAGTTTCGTATTTTGACACCTAATTTTTAAGGTAAAAGGCATAAACCTAATTATTATAAGCCTAGTATTTTTAAATTCACACAGAAGCTACATCTATAATGTGGTTTAAATTTAATCTGAGTTAGGCTTGAAAATGGGTTGGCTTATTTGGTGACTGCCTGTCACAGTTAGACTAGCATTGGAGATCAAATGAGTAACTTGGGCTGCAAATGCCAACTTGGGCTACGTATTTATATATATCTGCTGCAAAGCTAGATATATAAAGCTCGAGATGGTTGACCGGTGATGAAAAGTATTCTAGTTTGTTATAGTACTAGTGAACTTTTTGTATAAGGCACGTATTGATTCTTTTAGCCGCCTTTTCACAGGAAAATATTCAAAATAGCTATTTTCCTGTCAAAAATGAATGTAAAAGGAGGGGTTGCTAGCAGTGTTGGTTCAGTATAAAAGCCACCAGTTTTATAAGGAATTTACATAATTGCCGCAGTAAAAATCTCACTTGCAATGCTTTCTACAAAAATCATTAGTTTGCTTTTATTTGTATCTTCAACGTAAAATTATTCTCATTTTTCTGCAATAGGTCATAGTCGGATGAAAATTCACAAGATAAACTGTCCAGTGAGAGGTAAATCATACTGGCAAAAATTGGTTTTGTGGGGGCATTTTAATAAGATCCCTATACCACCATAAAAATGGATATAGAATATACAAAGCTTAATGAATACTTCGGTTGAGACTTTTGTCAATGAATGTAAGGTCAAAACAGTGTTAATTATTTGACCTGTAACGGAGGGAGAAGATTCATATACCTATAAATAGATTGTTGAAGAGTTAAGTATTTGGTAACCTCTAGTACATAATTTGACAAGAAAACGTTCAAATGTTCTGAAACTCAAGCAATCTGAGCAATATGATTGGCATAGATTTGATTAGAAGAAAAAAAAACTCAGTTAAAGCTTTGTCAAGTTATATGTATAATTTATAGGAAATATTACAAATTGAAGGTCACAAGCGAAATGCAACTGTCTAAGAAAAATATATTAATTCTACCTGTTTTGCTTCGTCACTATGTACTTAACTTTGGTTCATATGTCTGTCTCTCGGGACATTAGCTAGATGATATTTACTGGTGTAGAGTTAATAACGGATATATTTCATCGAGTGGTTAAAAAAAACTCAGTATTTTACCTACCAGTTGAAAAATATTCTTGTTCACATAGGAATAAGGACATGTTATTCTTTCTTATATACTCAAATGAGAGAAATTGCAATGGTTTTGCTGATTTGATTAATAGAGAATAAAGCAAAATATTTAGAATACCTTATTTTCTGGCACATGGTCATAGCAACCTTACGTAGTAGTTAAATGATATACTGATCCTAACTTATGTAAGTTGTCCACTTCTTCAGAAATCTTTCGCCATTAAATGCTTAAAAGCATTGCATTTTCCTACTAAATAGAAGTTGTTTAAAGTTTGTTTAAAATGCGATCGACGAGGATGGGTATACGTGTACTTATGTGTAATGAATGAAAACCCATGAAAGCATCATCTGCCTTTGACTATTGTATCTACCAAACAAAACCTTTCCTATGGTTAAATTATGAAGTTGTGTATTAGTAAATTTAAGATAAATATATAAGGAGATAAGGAGTCTCCTTGTCTACATTCTTTTGTTCATAATACTAAGAAGAGATGAAGCTATTTACTGTAGCAATGATTTGTTATTATTAAATGTTAACATCTAATTTATAATATGATCTCCAAAATTGAAGACACATACGACGTTTTTAACGTAAAATTATTGAATCGACACAGTAATAAACCCGAATTTTTCAGTGTAAAACATTAAACCATATAAGAACATCATTTTTAAGGTGAGACAAGATGTTTTTCACTCTTTTATCTATAGGAGAGGCTGTTTTATTTGCAACATCCATCAATGATGTTGGTCTCCAGTATTTAAGATACTGCTTCTGCTTTGGGGGGTCCTTTTGCTTCTCTGTAAACATGTAATCACTCACCCTTTCTGAGCTCCCATTTACTGTAACCATGGTTTATGGATCTGACAAGGAATGTCACCAATCGTTTTAAATAAAATGTTAAAATGCTCAGTTGTATAACAATCTGAACTCAGATTTTTATTGTATGTCATCTGTTTCAAACTTCCTAACAAGATATAGGTTCTTCTAATGATAGTTTTTGCAATTTATGTAATTTCAAAATATCCACACACATATTAATAAAGGTTTATTTAAACTGATGGAGTCGACTTTAAATGTTTATACAAATGCTCAAAATAGTTCATAGTTTCTTGTAAAATTTCCTTTAGAGTAACTGTCTTGAAATCCATCGCCTTTTATTAACTTGCATATTATTTTACAAACATAATTTCTATTCTCAATTATGCAAAATTCCTTTGTAATTGTTTATTCTTCAATTCATTTTGCTGTAACCCCTTTCAGCTTTTCGTTCTGTATTCCATCAGCTCCTTTTCTTGCGCGGTTCAAGCAAAATTTTAAATTTCTAAAGATATACAATGTTTTTCTAATTCCTTAATTTCCCAAATAATTGAGATTATTTTCAGTCTTAGTTACACGAATGAAAACATGTATATCTATGTATGTGTACATTCAAGTGATGTAGCTTGGAAGAGCCTGTGTTAGAGCTACATTTAAGTAAAGGAGTGTCCCTGCTATTTTTTTCCCATTCTCCTTTGTCAGCCTTAAGTGCCGTGGCTTAGCCCCATTGGTCAGTTCATAGGTCATATTTGATCATTTAAGTCCTTTATTAAAACCCCATGTCCATATTTCATATTGCGTTCTGTGTTGTTATGCTTGATACTAAATGGAAAGTCTTTTTAGCATGCTCTTTCCAACGAAAGATGGTAGTACCCTAACAACACTGCAGAAGTTACTTTGATCGCAAATCTTTATCAATAATCATCACCTTGCCAGAACGACATAATGGATGATTTTGTTAGAAATGGCATTAGAATGTTTATCGTGTCTTATTCTTCTGCGTGTTGCGACACTATATTAACCTAACTAAACAAAATCTGTTTTCTGGATTTGGTTTCATTTGAGATCCCTTTTTGTGGCATTACTCAGCAACTTTTATCATACAGCTACATTTTGGGATAATTGATATTCTATCTTACACAGTATCTGGATGTAAGGTTGGTTAGAATTCAATTTTACACAGTATATGGTTACACTAAATTCCTAAACATAATATGATCGGCACGGAAAATATATGAAGCAATAGCGCCACTACACGTTCTCTCTCTCTCTCTCTCTCTCTCTCTCTCTCTCTCTCTCTCTCTCTCTCTCTCTCTCTCTCTCTCTCTCTCTCTCTCTCTCTCTCTCTCTGCATATTATATAATACAACACACACATACACAAGTTTGTGAGTATTCTATTATATGCATACATCTGAGCCAAAATGTCTGTGAACATCTTGATATTCTTTGTCTTAATATCTCCTCACAAAAAATATGGTGGGCAATGTTGACAGAAAGACTTGTTGCATTAAATACAATATCAAATACAGTCCCTACTCTGGTTTTATTATTTAACTTGCTCTCCTTGGAAGAAACAGTGTTAGTTAAGAAAAGACAAGAATAAGAAAGTTTGCGTGTAAATTTTACCTAATTTTCTAAAATAGAGTAATTGTTTAACTGATCAGGAACTATATGATTATTGCACAATATTGAACACATTATACAGCTCTGCTAAATTTCATAAAATATGATGAGGTGAATTTAATATTGTCATTATTTTCTTTATCACACATATCTGCACAGTTTGCATAGGCTCATAAATAGTGATATTTATCCTTTAAAGTATGTATATGAAGAATTATATCTAATTTCATTCTTCCTCTGTTCCTCTTCTCATTTCTATTTTCTTTGTACTTCTTGAATTTGTAACCATGTTCTATAACACATTCTAAATATCACCAAAGTAATCATTCAATCTCACTGTGCATGTCATGACTGATGTTTCACCTAGCTTAAATTGTTGCGATCAAGTGCTCTCTTATAACCATATATTTTTTTTTTAAAGGAAGGCTTCCTTCTTCTTTATCGTTTTCGTTCTGTACGACAATTCAATGGATATCATTTCGTTGCATTGTCCTAACTGTCTATCTGGCTAACTGATTATCTGGCTGTGTATGATTGATTTAATTGTGCACTATCAACTTGTAAAGTAAGTAACTACTTTACATAAGAAAATTGGCATATATTCCATCAAAAATAGATATGTTAAGTTTTTTAAGTTTTCTTCTCTAGCCTCAAACATTCTCGTTTCATAACTTAGATACTGAGTCGATATACGACTCAACATAACCAAGGTAACGAGATGCAGTGGCTTTTGTTGTATAGTTTTCACAGAAGGTCAGACACGTGGTCATTTTTCCGGTGCAAGTACTGCTGGTGAGAAAAAATATGGGATTATCGTCGATCAAAACGCTCGAGGTACCACACATATCAATTAATCGGAAGTCCTTGGATGATTCCGTCTGTAACACAACATCAAGATTGCCAACGTTGCTCAAACAAACCACACCCTGGGCTTTGCCCTTTTGTAATGGAGAATTTGTATTGGTATTGGTCATTTCTGACATCATCTGCTTTATGTACTGGTGTGATTTTAGATTGACTTTGATTCTGTCGGACCACATTTTAGCTAGTTTCCAAAACTCGTTGGACGGACACAAACCTCTTAAAGGTTTGACGGTCACATTTTCGGTTGCAGCAAAAGCACCAGTGCCAGGATATGGTATGTCCCCCATCTGAGACTGTGTATCCTTAGGAAGGTATCTCCTCATATTTACTAAGATTTCTGCGGTCAATTCGAGTTCACATTGTGAAGGCACCGATATCTCCACAAGCCGAGCAAATGCACAACAACAAGCCGCCATCAAAGCTCCAGAAAGTAAAATATTCATGTCTTTGCACCTGGAAATAAACGTACTTGTCTTATTTTCATTGAAAGTTCTCATTAAAGTGCGTGATTTAGGTTCTCGTTTTTCTAAAGACTGGATTTCGTTTGCAAATGTTGAAACATAAGCATCAAGTGCCGACACCAGCAACGAGTGATCTGATGCCTTAATTTGATTTCCTGAGACACAAGTTACTCCAAATACTTCTACAGGTACGCGGCTCGCAATAAACTCACTAATCACACGATCTAATGGTGGGTATAGTGATAACGACTGTACAGACTTGTGAACAAGTCCATAATTTGTCCTCTCCAAGAATAGCAAAAATTCTTCAACAAGCCATCGAAAGTAAATCCCATCAACGATGCCATGATGCCAGGAAAAGCCAAATACTGGATGCTTCGGTTCATCTGCTACTTGTTCTTTCTTACTTATTTCGGAAACATTTGTACTGTAGGATGAATGCCATCCTATAAGCCTGCATCTCCATAAGGGGCCTTCACTCATTCTGTACCCAGTAGTTGCCCCTTTGTCTAGAAAATCACGAGGACTGATTTGCTCTTCTTTGAAGTCAACCTGCAATGAATCCATTTCTTTAAAGTAAAATATTCCAGGTGTCTTGGGATCTTGCTGGATTGTCATCCGTAATAAAGGGTGTCTTTTTGAAAGACACAGCAAAGCTTCTACGATTTGGTTTATGGTTGGTTTATAGGCGGCAGTCAGATGAACAACGGATGTCAAAAGGTCAGAACCCTCCTGGTTGCAGTTATGATAAGTGAGTTCTAAGTGTCCAAGTTTTCTCGTTAAAGGCATTGAGTCCCTTTTACATCTGTTTATAGCAGCATCCATAGTCCATGTTACAGCTGAAATATGCAAAAATAATGGATGGATATGAATTAACCACTGAAAAAATAAATTAATACTCCTTACAATTTTGCATCTTCGCTTTGGAGACAACACGGATGAAACTGAACAACTTCATTTCGTTTCTCACGAGGGTACACAATAAAAGTAAACTTAGCCGCATATATCATTGCCAAACTGAGGACTACGAATGATCGTGGTATTAATATCGTCGCAGTTATTTAAGATAAAGGCAAGCTCGCGAGATAACTTCCACTAAGACACTTCTTCTTCAGTTAAATTAGCACATCTGAGAGAGCTTGCCAGTAGCTTCTCGTGGGTCGGTGGTTCTCTCCGGTGATTTCCCGGTTTCTTCCTCCACCATTAATACTGGCCGCCATGTATAGCCTTTCCTGTGCTGAAAAATGGCGTTAAATCCCACAACAACAACAACAACAATTAGCACATCGATGTGTGTTTGTGTATTGATTCTCTCTGATATTATGGGTCAGCTTGTCGTCTTCATTGTAACAAACAAACGTTAAAAACACAGCAACTAGAGCCACATTGGGAGTATAAAAAAGGACCACCTAAGTCTGGTAACATGACCTTTTATTCAACCCGTACCTAGTTCCATTCTGTAAAATAATCATCATTAACAACAAGAACCCTTTGCTCTCACAGGCTTGGAAGGATAAATAACGCCCATTCATGCGGTGTTCCAGCAGCATCTGATTGGCGGTGCTTGTGAATACTTTAACAGTGCTTTTATTTTCCATCGTATTTTTAGATGAATTCAATTATGCATATTACTAGCGTATCCTTGGATCAGATTGGCTGATCTTTTTGGCAGCTTTTAGGCACTGTTTCAGTACGAATGCTGATCAAACTTATGTGGTCTTTCATCCAGTTTGATTATGAGCAGAATGTAGGCAAATTTCATTTGGTATTACATCGTATTGATTGACTTTTTTCATGAGGGTATTTAAGGACAAACCGTAATTTACCCAGTTTACTGCTATCGTACTGTCGCCATGCCCAAATAGAACAGCTTTATTTGTATACATAATCTTTTAATGAATTTAGTTTTGTAAACTTTAGAATATTAAGAAAAATCAACTTGTTAAACATTAATTTGAAAGTCAATATGACATCTGCCGGATGGTTGTCCTCTCTACATCCGGGTTCACTCATTCATTTTACAAAGAAAAAAGGTGTCTGTTTTTATATGGACTACACCTTTAAGAGCTATACTACTTTCTGTCAGGGATTTGTAGATATTGTTAATAAAAGGGATGGTTAAAACTATCTACAATAGATGAAATATTCAGTTTATCAATATATCCACTTTATTTAGACGGGGAAATCAGCACAAGGTTATGAATATGATTACAATTCCGTTTCATCTTACTCGAGATGGTTGGCCATTCTAATTTTCATTTCAGCTTAAATTGAACCAAAAAAGATAACACCTGTAATCAAATAATTATATATAATTAAATAGATATAGGTTTGCTCTAATTAATGTATACGGTTCTAACCGTCACAATGCAAATCTTTATTCACAAATTTAGGATAATATAATAGCCTTTAGCAGTGATTAAGCTAACTATAGGAGGTATTTTCAGGTTTATCATGGACCTAGATTTTCATACCGATAAAATTCATAATGTGAGGAGCAATCTCAGGGCAATAGAGTTGGTACATGATACAGGTACGGGAGATAATTTTGCTGACACGTGGCGAGAGAAATATTGTTACATAAGAATAACATATAGAAGAAATAACCTAGTTAAGCAAGCTATTTTATCTTATTTCAGAAAATCATTTTACAATTATGGATTAAATTATCAGAAAATCAGTCTACACAACTGACCATTCTCTATAAAGTGACTTAGGTTTTTGCAAAGAAACTGATACACAAATATTGTTTTGGAACTATAATAACTCATTATTAACAGATTGAAGTTATGTTTCTTTTGTTAAAACACAGTCCACCTTTGCAAAAATCAATACATTTGCTCTATTTAAACATTCAATTACTGAGAAAATCTCACCTTTTTTCGATCACGGATCAAACAATGACAAAAGAATTCAAGTACATTTACAACTTACAATTTATTCCAAGAACTAGATTCATTTTTGTACTATAAGTTTCACTAATGTAGGAAAACATACAAATTAATAGAAAAGTTGTTAGTATAAATTATCTCAAGGGGGGGGGCCTAGACATGTTCGTTGACTCAATTAAGATAACATGGATTAGAAGAATTATTACTCTTAAACCTTAATGAAAAAAAAAAATACCCAAATATTTAATTTGCTCTTCTCACAAACATAGAAATGTATTTCCCGTTTGGAACAGATTGTCTTCAAAGAGTTCGATAACTTTTGGACAGATAGCTTTTAAGGAAACAAATATTCTATCATAGATTTACTGTTGAAAACAAGAGAATAAAATTTCTTCAAAAACAAATATATATTAATCGTAATAAGAACATTTATTTGGAAATTTTAATGCAATGTACAAACACTGTTTTCAAAAACAAAAACCACCAATAATTTTCTAAGATATACGGCTATGTAAATGAGGATGGTTATGTATTAATTGTAATAATTTGGTAAGAAATTTTGGGTCCATGTAAATTTCGTCGAATATCATGAGCTTGAATGTCATAAAAATCTACAGAAGTAAATTGTTATATCATTATCGATCGTAATATCCAATACTCATCTATATTACTTTAATAATGTATAGAAAGGGCTGAAAAAGAATTTGCAAAACAATCATTTGCAACAATCAGGTTCTGGCTTCGACTATGAAAAAGAATACAGAATTGTATCCTTATAAACTACCACATTGCATACTTCGTAACAACTAAAATTGTTAAAGCAAAGTTAAAAACTAAAAACCCACATAAAACCAAATATATCTATAGCTGACGATGTACTAATAAATTGCCAAATATATATTTCATTTTTGGAAAGAACTGAAACAACACTTTTCGTCATAAAAGTATTCAACATAGATTATCATGGGCCAATTTCGATACCAAATGCAACTGGCAATTGGACAAAAGGAATGTTTGTTCACAAAACGACACTTAATAATTATATTAACTTACTGCTATATGCTATTCTATTGAGAGTAAGGCATGCTTTTGATACTTTCATATGTTTAGCATACATGTCTATAATTGTATATTATATATTGTACTTTTTTTAGTCCTGCTCCCCTTACAGGTCTTGTTCTGTAGATAGATGTACTACAGTAGTTTCTACTGTATTGACTAGTGAACGACATCAGACCACCGTACTCAAGCCTCTTATGTTTTTTTTTTTTGTATGGCCTGAGATTCATATTATGTTCTACTTACATAGAAATGAGAAGGATTTGGTATGTCAGGTTATTATGTGGGAGTAACACATAAATCAAGCTGTTTTACATCAGAAAGTGTTTGCTGCTGCTACACCCTACACCTACTACTAATATAACTATCAGTACATACTACGCCTACCATAATCCTACTATTACACCTACCACTACATACTACACCTACTCCTTTTATTACAACTACACTTATCCTTCATAATACATCTACTCCTTATTACTACTACCACACTTACCACCACATACTACACCTATCCTTAGTACTCCTACTACACTTAACACTACATACTACACCTATCCTTAGTACTCCTACTACACTTAACACTACATACTACACCTATTACTACTACTATATTTACCACTACATACTACACCTACCCTTATTACTACTACACTTACCACTACATACTATACCTAACCTTATTACTACTACACTTACCACTACATACTACACCTACCCTTATTACTACTACACTTACCACTACATACTACACCTATTATTACTACTACACTTAACACTACATACTACACCTACTATTACTACTACACTTACCACTACATACTACACCTACCTTATTACTACTACACTTACCACTACATACTACACCTACCCTTATTACTACTACACTTACCACTACATACTACACCTACCCTTATTACTACTACACTTACCACTACATACTACACCTACCCTTATTACTACTACACTTACCACTACATACTACACCTACCCTTATTACTACTACACTTACCACTACATACTACACCTACCCTTATTACTACTACACTTACCACTACATACTACACCTACCCTTATTACTACTACACTTACCACTACATACTGCCACCTATTACTATTACTACACTTACTACTACATACTACACCAACCCCTATTACTACCACTTAACTTACTACTACTGCTACTGCTACTACTACTACTACTACTACTACTACTACTACTACTACTCAGGGCTGACAAGTGGTGGGGGAAGCAAATAGGAATATGTCCCCTGAACCCGGACCCGTAAAAGAGCCCGAGCCGATGAACACTTTTTAATTTTATAAAAGAAAAATTTTGCTTGAACAAGAACGAGGATAGTCCTGGGTGTTTCGTATCCCATGGCCCGTGATCACTCTCTACGGCCCTTCTGCTGCTGCTACTACTACTACTACTTCTACTACTACTTCACCTACTACTACTTAATATTGCTAATATACCTGTGTTGATGTCACTACTGCTACTACTACTACTACTGCTGCTACTACTACTACTACTACTACTACTACTACTACTACTACTACTACTACTACTACTATTACTACTACTCCTGAAATGTTTACCACGCTACTTTGATTTTTAGAAAAGATGGGTTGTTTCTCTTATGAGAATTTACAATTTATCTCAAAAATAGTTTAGTTTAGACCACCCCGTCTGCTTCTAATCTATCTTCTACAACCACCACCACCAGTAAACCCTGTAAATAACAAAGTACATATTTGATGCTTACCTTGCAATGTTTTTCAGATTCCAATAACGGCAACACAGCTCGCTAACTGTATATACAATACTGTACTACAAGGTACCGTCCTAGTCAGTGCATGTGGTACTTAATATTCTCATCTAGCGTCTTATTCATGTATCGGCTGCATAAGGTAGGCACTTACGTAAGGCGACCAGGGTGAGAATCAAGTTTGCTTAGTAATGATTAATTCTTAATCTTGAGACGTAGGGGGTGTTGTCAAACTGATGGGCGTGAAATGTGGTCTACCTGTCTGACAAGTTACTGAATCTATACATAAAAGACTGTGTCAGTCGGAAGAAATAAGTGAAATAACTGATTTTAAAATTAAAGAGAAATTTGAAGACGAAACGATTATGATGAATATTTATTCTTCAAATGCCTTCAGTGTGATGCATCGACGTAAGCATGCGCTGAACTTTGGGAAGGAGAAATATTATAATTGTTTACTACTGTGGAGAGGAACGCATAGATGACTCTATACGGCGGACTAGTTATACCCTGAAAACTTTGTGGCGTGTATCGAACAGAAGGACAATGACATTATTCTTTTGTAGATTCCTCAACTGTCAAGTTTATACTACTAAGGGCTCGGTTTTCCAAACTATATAGTGTGGAGAAATATTCGATCTCTCTACGCTGATATAATACTTGTAAAGCAAGAATTGTGTTTTAATCCTTAATCATATATACAACGGGAGGGAACTATTTGCCAAAGATATTGGCTAAATGACTTTTTAAAATTTCTGGTTCAAATACAGATTTAGAATGACCATAAAATTTTGAACTGCATTTCGAACATGAAACAGTACGTACCCGAATGCAGTAAAAATTATATATACGTACCATTTAGTCTTCATAATAGATTTAAAATTTAAGAGAAAAAACAAAGTTATATCTTTTCTTTTGAAAAATACCTTGCATCATAACTCCCCTATCGGCCGTCAACTACTTTAACTGGTAGGTTCACTAACTCACAAAAGAGGTTGACAGAGTTATTTATTCTCAAATCATATTTTGTCATCCATATATTTGAAACTTCTCAAAATTAAATTGGCAGCGTTTTATAAACGAGTATTATTCCGAAAAGACGGCATCAAAAAGCGAATGTAGAAGATAAAGTCACAGGACAAAATGTCACAGGACAAAATGTCATATACTAGAGTTTGTAATTCTGCAGTTTTGTGTATGATACAACTTAAATAATAGCAACAACTTGATTGAGATATTAACACACTTAACAAAGCTTTAGTTGTATGACCATATACATATTTGTAAGATACATTATAATAGTTTGCAAGAGAAATCAATAGAATGCGTAGTACTAACAAAATAATCACACTGTTGCAATTGTCACTACTAATGCAAAACTTCATTAATGATATAATTTAGACAGTTAATAAAGTCTTAATCCCTGGGACACTGCTGTTCCTTTTGTCAGTCAAATGTTCATTGCAACAACGCTAAGAGACTCTGGGATGGTGTTCGAGCCCGAAATATGACAAGTACAGTCATTCAAGTCCGAGTCTCTTCTGAAGTAGAACTAGGCGTTGTAGTTTTGACATTTTGTGCTATGCAACTTGAAGATTTACAATTTCGAATTGCTAGTTTATCTTCTGTGACCCTTTATCCATCATCTCCAACATTGATATATTTCAGATTATGACCATTTGTCATGTGACACTTTGTCTTTGTCCTATGTACATATGTAACTTTTTCTATGTGTGACTATATGTCACACATGTCATGTGCCTTTGAATATGTGACATTATGACCTGTGACTTTCTTTCTGTGACTTTAAGCACTCTGACTTTTTATCTCTGACTTTATGTATTGTGACTTTGTCTTTTGACTTTTTATGTGTGGCTTTATATCCGGTGATTTTATGTCCTCTGACTTTTTATTTCTGACTTTATGTCCGGTGAATTTATATTTTTCTATCTGTGAATTGTTGTCCATTGGCTTTCTATCTGTTTGTCTGATGTACATACAAATCAAGCAACGGCCCGAAACCAGAATGCTTGCTATATCTCAGCGAGTCACTGATGTATGATCATAAGTTTCGTTCCTTTGTCAGCCAGTAGTTATTTTCTCTATGGTGTAGTGACTGATATCTTTACAAATCTTTATCTTAGTGGTCGCAAATTGTGGAATATTATTACCATTGAAAGTAAAACCTATACAGAGGGATTCTGTTAACGATGCCCCGACCCCTTTCTCGACTGTTGGGATGCCTCAGCTTTTGAGGGTAGATCTGAACGTCCATTTGGCATCCTAAAATCTCCCTTTACACCCAAATAAATAGTTATGGAAATAGGTACCAAATAGTAAAATTTGTTCTCCTTCCGTTTAACAAGGTGTTATAAAAGGATTAATTCCTTATCATTAACTGTTAATATTACTTGCGCTACAGTTTTCTGTTGCATCGCAAAAATGTATCCTAAAGGCCATATGTTACCTTCGGCTATCTGTGGTCGTTGGTTAAGACACTAGCCATAAAGCAATGTACTTTTTATTATACTCTTGCATAACAAGCCTAATGATGCGAACACCGATAACACTGGTCGTTACTTATCATTCATAATTTTATGGAACACAAGCCTCTGGATTGGATCATCGTACGTCCATGATGATCCGAATTGTTACTTTATCGTAGTGAAAAACATTGATGATTTTAGAGAAAAAAAACAAACAAACGTTTAAGCGTCAGAGACAGCCATAAAAATTAAAACAACTGTTTGCCAAGTCAGTGTTGTAGTTCACTGCAACAACTGATAAACAAATGCACAATGTGATCAGATGTTATAGACGAAAACTTAGTGAAATTTAATAACACTAAACAAGACAAACCTGTAATTTTAATGTGATTTATAAATAGATACTGTCGAAATATGAAGCCTTAACCCAAAGGTCATTGGAAAAATGAACTGAAACTAAAAATGGCAGTACATCGTCATCGCAAAGAGTAGAAAATCTCGTTTAATGAAAAGTAAATAAAAGTTTACACAGCTATTTAAGAGGAAACTTCAACGTCTTTATTTAATGAAAATAAATATTTAAGACAAGAAAATAAGCTTTATTTATTCACTCTCTACTGACAGACCTAAATAGCTCTAACTAATCATCCCATATTCGTTCATATGATGTCAGATAGAGAAAATACGTATCTAGTCTTTGCTATGAAAGAACTACAAATATGATCATATTGTTATGCCTGTATTGGGAAACATTAAAATGCAGCAGCTTTGTTAGAATTTGCAGTCTAGATACGATATCACTTAACAACAGGTGTCGTTTATAGGAAGATCCACTAAAACCGATTTGTTCAGACATAAATATAGATTAAAATTACTCCATTTAATACTAACCCGATTATTTAAAAAAAATCATATACTGTTGTAATTTATATAATTTGCATGGCATACTTCATACTTTGTATCAATGAACACATACGCATTCACCACGTAAGATATACATTTGTTATAATTTTTTTTAAAAAGAATTCTTATAGAATTCTTATAGATATTTTTATTACATTGGATGAATAAATTGATACACTTTCATGACAGGGCATGTGTTGAGCGTATTTCTGAAAAATAAATCGTTTTTGAACTAAAAGTGATTCTTCTTTTAACGACTGACTTTAATACCCAGAATAATTAGGCCTACTGTAATCTTAATCAAGCACTTGTCATGTTTAGTTCTGAATATCAGTTTTTGGGTCTGTTTAAGATTGTTGCCCAACGACCGATAACACATTCTCAAATGTTTTTGCAATTTCCGAACGTCTTCGTCCTAACAATACAAAATTATTTGGGAACTAAAACATGGATCAAAAGCACGGTATGTCCGCCACCTTTGTTTCTTGTCTACTCCAGGCGTAAGGTTGAACCGGGTTCTAAAGTCGAAAAAGCGGTTGTTGATTGTTTTCGAAGAAGGATGTGGGTGTCAAGATAGAAAGAAACCTCTCTAACACTGTACTCGGATCAAACACCTTGTTTCCATGCTTTGCACAATGACACGTTATCTAGCTGTTAGCAGAACACCACTTAGGGACATATGAAAACAATTTTTTTTTGCGTTTATGCGAAAATCTCAGACAGGTCACCCAATGACTATCGTACCGTTTGCTTCAACAATCAATAAAGAAGTTAAGGCGAGACTAGTTATTTACCTGTTCTTGGGTCCAATAGCCTTAGTTCACTATGTGTTATAGCTTTGGTAGCAAGACGAATAATTGTATCTGACCCTAAACGCCCAAATCCACGCAAAACTATGGAAAAGGTATCTTTTTACGACATCCATATTATAAGTTACAATACACATATAATTTTGAAGCAAGTTTAAGTATAAATAATTTTTAAAAATAGTTTCCATCTAATTTGTATACTGGTACCCCATCTTATTTATGTGTACGCGTTGGTAAAAAAAATCTATTATTTTACTACTATTTAGAAAAACATCAAAAGCTCCGATTGGAAAAAGTTTTAGAGTAAATTCAGAAGTAATAATATTGTACGTAAAAAATGCTGTTTTGTGTTAAAAACTATTGAATCTTCTAGAGTCATCTATAAGCCATTAAGTAATTTTAAAGTGTTCTCGGTCACAATGAAATAAAATGTACAAAACCGAACTGAAACACGACAGTAACATTCCGGTTTATTTGCACTTTTCCCCTCTTTTGTCATTACATTACATCATGCATAAAGGTCACTTGAGCATATCAGAAACTATACGTTAGAGTTAATTCTAACTGATAGTACTGCCTAGACAGCATTCGGACAATGACTGTAGATATCTATTTTAATACAATGCCACTGGAAGAAACAAAGGTTTTTCTTTAAGTTTCTAGCACTTGAGAAACTTTGTAGTTTTGTTGTGAAGTTTTAGAAACTAAAAAGAAATAGCGCTCTTTCTAGAGCAAGGTGGTTAAATATTAGTTTACCTCTTTATAATTACAATTAATGAAATCTAGTCTATAGTAGCAATTAAAAGTAATTGGCCTATCACTAGAAAAGAGATAACCATGACGCACTTATTAGCATAGAATATTATACAAAACCAAACAATTGTATGCAGACAGTTACCCCATGTGAACAAATGTTGCATTTTTCATAAATGTCCATATATTTAAAATATAGTGGCAAGGGGTCAGAGGAAAGTTGGACTACATAAAATTTTCCTGTCAATATTTAAAACGACTTGTCATAGCAATGTGTATATAATCAAATATGGACGGACTTTAGGTCTGAATATCTGGCAAGACGCCAGTTCTTTTGAAAATCACATGATACTCGCATTGCTATGATACTCAATAGCAATTAGTACACACTCAGATTTCAGAGATGTACAGTTTTAAAGCAATTGCAATGTGATGGAAGATCCTCCGAAAACTCCGTGTGCAGAATATGGGCAAACAATACACAAGCACATGGGGAAATATTACATTATAAAGAGATTCCATAAAAACAACAAGGACTAACAAAACTTGTATATACACAAATACTCTTCTGAAACGTAATGTTTGAAACATAAATATTTGAAGTTTAAGGAAATAAGGCTTGGTCCCTGTAAAAAAAAATGTCACAGGAATAAATAGACACATGACTACTTGTAAACGGTCTTATGACCAGCCTCCTATATTAAAAATCTAGAATATGAGAAATGACACACAAATTAGCATCCATCAAAACAACAGATTTTTATTTTATAAATGTATTACACCATTTCTCATGCAAAATTCTAAATTCAAACATAATGGGATTAAAATAATTTGTGGATACTTTAATAACAACTACAAAAAATTTGGTATATATATTATGCCGTCCTTATATATATATATATATATATATATATATATATATATATATATATATATATATATATATATATATATATATATATATATATATATATATATATATATATATATGTACACACATATACATACATATAGCATATACACAATATAGCAATACACACATAACACTCACAGGACGTAGGCGACCCTGGCGAGGATCACTGGAACCAAACAAAGGATAAACTTTTCTGATCTGATGAATGAAATCGGAGAAGGGAGGTCACTTTTTAGATAACACTAGAGAACAAAATACCCCTTTAAACTCTTGGTTTTTCAAAATTCTTTTATATATAAAACATTTGCAACACATCGAAAGAGGAAAAAGTTTTGTTTTTTGGCTAAGTGGGGGGGGGTCTGTATGGTACTTCCCCCCCAAAAAAAAGAAAATTGCAATGTTTCTGCTGTACTCCTATGAAGTCATATAGCCAAAGTACATAGGGTCATGACCAAAGTGTGAACATTATTTTGAAGGCGACAACTTATATATCACATCTTCAACAATGTCAGTAATGTTATTCAACAGAGATTGAATCGGTTTGATCTTGACAAACGCTTGACAAAAAAAACAGAATAGTACCTTGTACTGAGGCCACATCAATGGTATCCATTGCACTCTGAACACTATTACTAACGCTTCTGAGAAGAATGACACACAGTACACTCAAAATATTGCCATTAATTAACATGAAAAGAGGGATACCAGTTTGCTTTGAATACTATCATTAGTGCTCCAATAAATGATGATACCATTACGGGAGAAGAAGAACGATAGTCCTTACACTCAGAAAATAATTATTATTGTTCTGGAAACGGACAATACTTATTAGAAACTGAACATGAATTTTTATTATTATGCCAGAGAAGGATGACATTGAGTATTATTTTCCAATTATTTATTTCTGAATACAAATAATTTCTAATTTTATTTTATACACTATTAAGTGAAATGAAATCAGTAAATGTTTTTAAACATATTCACCGTTCTGTATCCAAGAGAAGGATTGGAACATGGAACTAGTCAACAATTTCAGACTTAGTTTAAAGTTTTAGCAGTCTTTGGGTACAGGTTGTGTTCATTGCCCTGTGTGAAGTCAACTTGTACGACACCGTTTTCAGATCGTTATTTCAAGCAGGGGTGATGTAAATGTTAACGTCCGCTTTTTCAATAGCTGTCTATCTCTCTTTTATTGTTCTTTTTCATAGCTAAATATTAAATTGCGTGCATATCCTGTGTATCTAATGGTATGCATGCATGACGGCGGATTTGGTTTTTTATGGTTATGCTGGTTTGTTGGTATTTGTAAAACTTTAAAGCAAATTCCACCTGAGGAAATGAGATAATAGTGCCTTTCACTAGTACATACCGAGACAGTGGATATGGACTGGGCTGGGCGGGAAATCGGGCCTGCGAAAAAGAATTACGCCTTTCTGCCAAATGAGCGAAATCGGGTCTCATGATTGGGAGGAAGGCGTAAGTGATACTATTTGTTTTTAGTCCACCTGCCTGGCATACATTTCATCTTTTTTGGCAGTAAAATAAGTTTATTTGAAACAAACACGATAACTTGTATCTTTGTGCCGCAGTTAAGTTATATAGGTATTGTCTGTGTAAAGTGCACCCTACGGAATTATTACCAACCTTGGAGAAGGATGGACAATTTAAAGGTTAAATAGCTCTGAGCCACCAGTCTGCAAAACCGATGGTCTTGTTGTTAAAATATAAAATTAATAAGGTGAAAGGGATAATTATTTAATAAAATTTATCGCGGTATTCCACAGTTACAGGACAATTTTTCAATGCAGTTGCTTCCACTTATCGGAATTGCCAATTATTTTAAGTCGCGAAAATAAAGATAAGACTGTTTCCTTCCCATGTCCCTTCTGTGTTACTCATCTGTAACCTCCGCCTTGTATTCCTTTCCTGGCTATACTTGTCGGCTCTTCTGGTACCCTCGTTTACTTCTCATGGCCTTCCTTGTCGATACTTACGGTACCTTCGTTTCCGTCTCTGGCCCTAATTCCTCGCATAACAGCATATTTATACGTGCTCCCTACATCTTTTCCTTTCTAATCTTCGGGTGGCTTCTGTTCATACCCAAAAAGTTTAGACGGGATTTACGATGGCGCCCCCTTATTCGATTACAGGAGAATTAACTCACTCACAGATCTCTCATCAGCATAATGACAATTAAATCATTAGGTCAACTCACACATTCACATCTAAATATTCCACAATACGCTTGTTCTATAATAAAGGCTATAACAACAACAATAATATCACGACTTATGATACATGCATACATATCCCTAATTCTCAGTGTAGTAAACTATCAACATCAACAATATTCCTACGCATTTCCTACCATACAATTTATAAAAGACACATACAAATATAAATGCCTAATTATACGTGCAAAAAGCCAACAAAGTTGAACTCAGCACGATCCGCAACTACATATTCAAATACAAAAAAGTACCAGTCTAACACTACTCACTATTAAAGTCAGTTTTGCATCACGACGCAACATCGTAGCAGATTACACCATCCACTTCGCTTTTATTCTAACAACTACATAAATGCCGCCCTTGCATGAATAAGGAAACATATACACAGTATAGCGTAAAACACGCATCATACACATGACAGTAGAAGCTCTTTTAGCAAAAGATCACAAACGGGAAGGGGAATGGAAACAGAAACGGAAATGAAAACCAGTTTTGGAGCTCTGTCTCTGGCAGGAAGTTGTGATGTGTCGAATTTTGAAAACTCTTATAAGCTTTGGTTAAAGGAATTGTATCAAAGTCTAAAAGACATTGGCCAGGTCTGTACTAAAAAAACGTGTGCTACTCTTCTGATTGTTGAAAGACATTGGCACCGATCTGTATTGAAGAAATGTGCTAACTCTTCAGATTGTTAAAGAAAAACATTGACCCTAGTCTGTACTCAGGAAAAGTTTAGAAAGATGTTGACCCTGGTCTGTACTAAAGAAAATTTCTACTCTTTAGATTATTAAAAAAATCATTGACCCTATTCTGTACTCATGAAAAGTCTAGAAAGATGTTGACCCTGGTCTATACTCAAAAAATTCTACTATTCAGATTGTTAAAAGACATTGGTCCAGGTCTTTACTCAAAACTGTGCTCCTAGTTAGATTGTTAACTGACATTGGCATTGGCCTGTGCTCAACAAAAGTGCGACTCCTTAGATTGTTAAAAACATTGACCCTAGTCTGTACTGAAGAAAAGTGCTACACTTCAGATTGTTGAAAGACGTTTACCATGGTATGTATTCAACCTGCTTAAAAGAACCAGTAACGTTCAACATATCGAAATAATTCACAATTTATCCAACCTCTTGTAGTGCATGATGGCAGGAATGTAGTCGAATCGATCCCGTTTTGGAAATTAGCGGTGATATTTTTATCTGAAGCACATAACACCGTTTTAAACATTATTTTAAAAATTCTGTATTGACTTTTCATTTGTTACTTTATATATAACACGCGTGTGTAGTTGCGTCTATACCCCATACAATTGTGACGTTTTATCCTATGTACACTGCAACAACATTCAAAGTATGAGTTTACCTCTGACATTTTGTTCTACACCCATTTTATAAATCAAATTATGACCTTATGTTGTATAACTCTTCACCCGAGGTATATTTGTGACTTTCTCTCTGTGACGTTTTGTCCAAAGCAACCATTAGCACGAAACCTGAATACTTGCCATATCTTAGAAATTCATTAATTCATAATCTTAACTTTTGTTCCTTTTTCTGTCCGTACTTATTTATTGAATGGTGTCTTTACAAAATTTGTCACACATCCCCCAAATTGTAGAATATTATTTCCATTGAAATTAGAACATATATAGAGAAAATTTGTTAACGGACGTCCCGGCGTACAACACCACCCACAACCCTCTCTGTTTACCCGTTGGGGCACTCAAGTTTGTGAAGCTGAATCTGAATGGCCATGTTACCTCCAAAAATGTCTGGCCGTACTCACAAATAAAATTCCTGGATATTTCTTTAAGTAGGTCTTCAATGATAAGACTTATTTTCCTTCGGTTTAATAACGAGTTATAAAAGGCTTAATCATTGATCATTAACTGTTAACAATACTTACGCTACGGTTCTCTGTTGGCATAGTAAATACATGGTAAAGGCCATGTGCAACTATGGTTATCATCCAACTACATGGGGTCGTCAGTCAAAACCCTAGTCCTAGGCAATTAACCTCAATAACGCTTTCCTTGAGAAACTTTCAAAACGAACCTAATAAAGAATTCATCGACGATATCGTTCATTACTCATCAATCAAACTTTCGTCTAACTTAAGTCACGTGGTACCGTCAGAGTACGTACATGATGATGAAAACTGTTATTTCGTCGTGGTGAAAAACTTTGAAATGTTTTCGAGGTAAAAAGAAAAGTTTATTTGTCACAGATAGCCAAAATAATTAACAGGCAAAATACATGAAATAAATGTTTACCAAGTCGAAGTTTTACTTCACGGACGCAGAGTTTCCAATGATTAAATGTAGCAGTTGATGCTAATTGTGTTCAAATATAATAGAAGAGAACCTAGTTAAATTTAATAACGGTAAACAGGACACATGTTGTAATTTTAATTTGATTTATGCATAGATTATTATAACCCATTGGTCTTACAATAAGCAGTAGAAAAAGTGAGAAGCAATAAGCTTTGTAAAATCAACAAATAATTTTCCTCCTAGACTACAAAGTGAAAATATAAAAATGAACTTACGGTATTTCGAGAACTTACGAATATTCAAATTAAATGCCAAACAATCATGGAACTACAAACACAAGTCATAATAAATAACGTTCTAAACAAAGTCTAATGATAGTCCAAAATAATCTCCAAGGTGTTGATGTGCCTGTAGTGGCCGGTAGTTTCTGATGTACTAAAGTACTAAACACTTGAATTGTAATGATGTACCAACAGTATATTGCTGAATAACACTAATATAATCCAAGTTTTCCTTGTCTGAATTCACAAGAATATTATAGAGTATTTTGTATTTCCATAGAATAATAAATAACACCAAATAAAAATATGAATGCAATAAATATAAATGATTTCTGCCCAGATGTTATCTCAGGAATAAATAATTTTTTTTTCAGTAAACAAGATTATATACAAAATAACCAAGGCATAAAAGAATAAGTCGGATGAAGGTCAAAGGTTCATTTCTGGAAAATTTTTTGTTATAATTAGAAGGTATGTTACTAAAATTATAATAAACAACATGGTAAATAAAATGTTGTTGATAATGATCTTAATACTAAACACATACTCAAAGAAAATAGTAGCTAAGCATTAATTTTTTACATAATAAAAATAATCAATGATTCTTTTTAAGAGGAGAATGAATATGATTTTGAACATTGTCAGCTACAAAATACAACTTTACATAACCCATAGCATATGCAAGGAAACACTAACACACTAACAAACAATGCAAATCAATTATACATAACAAAACATTATTGAAATGTGATTTTGAAAGATGAGCTAAAAACTAGAATGGCAGCACATCTTCAGCATGTCAGTTCCCAACAGTGGTAAGCCGCTACTGTGATTTCTTTGCGTTCGTTGCAGACTGACGCATGAATTAGACACATGCCATAGTTTTTTTTCCCTATGTAGTTCCTACTTTTGTTTTGAACTGACGTTTCCACTGTGTTAAAAGCATAATAAATTATATGTTATTCCAAAATACTTCCAAATATGAGACAGAAGTGAATCAGCCTGATGGGACAAGTATTAGCTGTAACTTCCGTTTACATTTGGAACGATATCATCTATAGCTATCACAACCAGGACAAATATGTTAGAGACCCGAGATGGAAACTGCTGGTGGATGAAAATGAGACTTGCATGGGAGCATGCAATGGTGCATGAGAACTGCAGCTTTAAGTTACCAGAGTGCCAAATCCAGCTACTGTAAATATGATGATTCATTCTGGACTACAATATACACCAACGGGCAACGCCAGGGCTAAATACTTGCAGCCACTGACATTCCACAACCAGACATCACATGCAAAAGGGCTTCATGCATTTTGGGTAAAAGCTACTGTGGAGCTATATGAAACTGATTTGACAGACAATCTGAAACTAGTCTGACAAGTTAATGTCATGCGTGGCGTGGAAATATATGCTGTTTTATGTAGATGCAATGCAATTAGCTTTGGTCATGTAAAAAAAAAACTTGTCAAAGTTAAATTTTGCAGTTGTGAAATTGCTACAGAGAAGCAGTACATTTCAGGAACTGCAGTAGAAAACGAACTGTGCTGAAAAACTGGAGATTGGCTCAAATGCCAATGTTTTGATGTGTAATGTTTATAAAGCCACTTTGACTTCACAGCAATTCTGTGACAAATCGAAACCGCTTTCAGAGTATGAAATGGCATGAGATCCTCATTTGACATGCAAAACAGATGCAGATGCTGATGACGTATAATGACTGAATGACCTCACTAATTTGGTACGCACACAGTTCAAACTGAGCAGTTCTGCAATACTTACTGAAAACATGTGTCTAAACATAAGAGCAAGAAAAGAAAAAGGGAATTCTCTGTCTAGATATTAAATCCTTCTGCAGTTTGATCTTTAAACGAATGTGATGTTAGAAATATTAAATGTCAACTCGCCCAATTACGGAATACCGCTCTGCGCTGTTGTTCTATGGGCTGTATAAATGTCGGCATTATTCAAAGGTCTGTGAGGGAAGACGTAATAACAGTTAATAGATACGATCATCATTTATGGGCACTCATTACGTGACTCATCTAAACATGTCATAAAATGATAAAAAAAAAGCAGTGCTGAAAATGAAACATTAATGTAATTTACAACTATTGTGACTGTATATACAATTATACAGAAAATAAGGATTTGAACAGATCAAATAGTGTTTCATTACGTGAAAATATTAACTATTCAAGAAACTTTGAGGCAAGATAACATTTAACAATACACAGACTGGCAACATCGTGGCAACAGGATGTCTGTCTACTGCAAAGGAATACTGGACTCCAAGGGCTATTACTCCTACACACAGGATTATCAGGAGTCAACGGATACTGCATTTAGAAGAGATGATCATTGCCCATGCACAAAATGACAGTGCTAAAAAAGACTATGAAAAACACATACTACAGAGAGGAAAATTATCGTGGGTTAAACGGTAGGTAACACGGCGCATGTTTTGTGCAGATGTTTTACCTACTACCACCTGTTGAGAAGTATTGAGTGGTTGAAACAGTTTTTTCAGAATATAAAGACATAGATAAAGAAAGTAAAGGAGAAAATTAATACATGCACTGGCTTACTGACCGACCGACTGAACGAATGAAAATGTGAATGATTTTTGAAGATAGTTAACATGAAAGCTTAGTCATGGGAAACAAAATTAAGATCAACTTCTTTGTTTCTTATATCTTCCTTACTCCACACAATCATCCATACATGCATCCATCCATCAACCAGTAACCCACCCCCACCCTATTTAATATATGAAACCAACTTCCATGCCATAGGGATACAGGAGATATCATGATACACGTGATTATTATATATCACAATTTGAACTTCAGCATGCAGTTTGAAATGCGCCATGCTCAAAAGAATTACAATGTATTTTGCAGTACTGCCTTTTGTTGTTGATAGATTGAAATTCCAGATAGAGGTGGTATACATCCACACAAAACTATTGTGGCAGATATGGGATGCATTTAGCTCTTTAGGAACGTTCATAGTTCTCATCGTTACTATTGATACCAGAAGGTAAACATGCTTCTTTTTCCGTATGTTTGTGTCAAGGCCCTTATATGACAACAGCTCATATAACTTTTGATGTTATATTTCATGTCCATATTATACAATTACTACTTTGAAACGTAAAATTTAATTAAAATTAAAATTCTTAAAAGTTATTTCAAATTTTGTTAAAATTATTTTTTAAATCTTTTATTTACAAAGTTCTAATTTACAGTCAATATACACATGGTATCAAAATTTAATGTGCCTGTCATTAATAATAATCCTTTAACACCAATTTAAACTTTATTCTATTGACAAAACTCAGGTTAGTTATTTTCCATATATAGTCTCTACAGTTATTTCTTAGTTCTGAAATTTTCTGTCGAAATATAATACATTATATGTTACTTAAAAACACCTGCAATGATGAATTCACAGTAAAGTTCTTGTTAGCGGTTATCCCCAAATATTTTACAGGCTGGGCAGTGAAAATTACCCGGTTTCAGCGGAAAAATTTTGCACTGAAAGCCCCATTATAGTCATACACACCAGCACATATTTGCCATTTCTTAGAAATTGAATGTTATTACTTTCAAGAACTATAATAATACTGTAATAATAATGAATAACTGTTTAAAGAAGATTTTTTTACAACACACACACACACATGGTATATATATATATATATATATATATATATATATATATATATATATATATATATATATATAAAGAATACAAATCATATGGCGAATAACAACCCTCTCAAGCGTACTGGATCCACCAAGGGATCACGTTTGTCAGGGATTAATTAAAATAGATGCAATAAACTGACGACGAACAGTACGAAACTAGTAACTAACTAGCCTAAGCGCTTTCGACTCTTAATGAGTCTTTTTCAAAGGCAAATACAAAACATAGTTACGACAAACAAATAAACACAAAAACGTTGTGTTTGTAAACCTCTACATTTCTGTCTTTACATGTGCTAACACTATAAATACAACCAGCTTGTATAGACTAGTTGCGGAAACTGAAAACGTTGTATAATTCCCTAAAAGTCTACAAGCCAAAGCGACATCTATTTTTACTTTGTGTACATATGTAACGCAGATTATATCCCGGATATTTGATTCTATACCGGTTATTCTTATAGTAAAAATTGAAGGATAATAAAAAGATTTAGAAAATGTTAAATTCTACTAGTGCATAGTTTTCATTTTCTAGTCTTCTTGGTTTAGACCGCTTGGTTTCAATGTTCTAAGGCGGCGTATCCAGTATGATTCCTTTTCCTTCCTGGTTTCGGAACTCCAGCTGTGGTTGTTAGCAATAGCGATAAGTATTATATCACTGAAAGTGTGGCCAGGGGAGGAGAAGTGTTCTGCGACCGGGCTTCTGTACAGCTTTTTTGTCATCCAAATATATATATATATATATATATATATATATATATATATATATATATATATATATATATATATATATATATATATATATATATATATATATATATATATATATATATATATATACGTCCTAGGCTCGATTACTGACCAAAGTTAATTACTAATATAAATAAACATAAGATATAATCATGGATACATACATACATATCTATCTATCTATCTATCTATCTATCTATCTATCTATCTATCTATCTATCTATCTATCTATGACTATATATATATATATATATATATATATATATATATATATATATATATATATATATATATATATATATATATATAAATATATATATATATATATAAATATATATATATATAATCATGGATACATATCTATCTATCTATTCATGATTATATATATATATATATATATATATATATATATATATATATATATATATATATATATATATATATATATATGAGTGTGTGTGTTTGTGTGTGTGTTTGTGTGTGTGCGTTAGACTGACGAAAGTAATTGTAAAACAAAGCATTATATGGCGCTAATCGTTGTGAACCACTTCGTTAAGGTCTTAATATACATAAATGTCCACCATGCAACCTATCATCACCAAGAGTAGTTTCGACTCCAATCAAAAGTGCGAATTTGCCAAAGCTATTTCCTCGAAGGGCTGATGTAGATTCAGGTGCTGGAAGCAAACTTCAAGTATTGCACTATATCTTAAAAATCTTCAAAAACACGTGACATACACTCGATACACATTCAGTGATGAACGAATCCCCTCTCTAGGCGTTTGACGCTTCATTATCTGTAACAGCAATATATATGTGATGTTAACTGTTGAGAGTGAAGGAAAGTAAATGGTGCTTACCGTACTCTAACAATTCATCCATTAGTGATTATACCAGGCCCGGGAAAAATCAATACTTTCGAGAGAAAATTCAGGCATTTTAGTGCAATACCATCTACATATATTTGGAACACAAGTCTCCCTAGCTCTTATATAATTCCTTATCATAGCGTGAATTTCGGTGACTCAGTGGTTCACTTGACTGGACTCATGACCCTTCCGGTGGCTCAGGCGGTTAAAGCGCCCGCCTCGGATGCAGGAAATGGCGGGTTCGAACACCGGCCGAATTATGCCAAAGACTTTTAAAAACAGTACTAATAGCTGCCTCGCTTGGCACTCTGCATTAAGAGGTTAGTGTTATGACTTGTCGGCCAGGTGTCAGGATAATGTGACTGGGTGGGGACATGATGCAACATGTCTGCGGTAGGATGCCACAGTGCTAGACATCACAATAAACTGCCACTCTGTAGACATTTAGTTGTTAGCTGGAATGCATATTCGATGCTGTATTAGAACGAACATCGCCTCTGGTCACTGTGTACCACTGTCATTGAAACTATCTCAATTCACAAAAAAAAAACGATGATGAGGCAGAGAACAGCATTAAGAAGTGCTCTGTTAAAATGAAAATGAAAATAATTATTTCTTTTTGCTTGAGTATTATTTTCAAATTATTTGTTTCTGAATAAAAGATCCCACTCTAGTTTTTTTTTCTTCTGGTTATCGTATTTAGTTGCAATACAGAAAGACTTTATGATAACATTGAAACACCCTGAGAGTATGTTCAACATGTCTTCCATTTTTCATCCAAAATAAGGATTGGTATCTGAGAATAGTGTACAATTCTAGTCTTAGTTCAAATTTACAAGTTTTTGGATATATACTGTTTTCATTGCCCTGTGTTCGGTCATCATATGTGAGACCGTTTTCAGTTAGTAATTATACACAATGGTGCTGCTTGTAATTGTCTTCTTTGTCAATCGGACCACTTTACGTCAAGTCCGGAACGAAATCTCGGGTGTAATTCACTGCCTTTGATAAATACAATAGAGACCTATATTTTTTCTCGTTGATTCTGATCACAGTGAATTTATTGTGATTCCTACATTTATTTGTCACTACTGTGTTTTTAAGTGCATCAGAATCCTCATGAATCACATACTACTCTTAAGTATATTTAAAGATGATCTCACGGTGGAATTTGTGTCATAATGTAAACAAAATAACATACAGTGGGGTCAACTTTCGTGATAGCGCAAATCCCTCGTTATTCACTGCACAATGTATCCAAAATACACACAAGCTAACCATAATGCTCATTTTCGAAAGGATAAACAATTTAATTTAAATCAATATTGATAAATACTGAATCGAAGTCATGTAGTATCACAATAATGAGAGAGAAAACTGTGCTCTAAAATAGATTGGATCTACATGATGGGTACTGATTGAAAAGTAACAATTGTGACCTGAAACCTGTCAGGGTAAGCTTAATTGGAATTGAAATAAGCTTTACATGTTATGAATAAAATGTGTCTGAAATACTGCTGCAAAATTTGCACGTATATGAATTTGATCCATTTATTTGACAGTATTCGGCTTATTTCTAACATAAGAAAGATAGCATTGGGAATTGTAAAAACATGAAGAAAAGGTTATGTCTAATTGTGAATTTACCATTTGAGATAAACACGTAAGACAAATTACAGTTAGCTGACTATCTAACTCTCCTAAACGAGTCAATTAAAACATGATGCATAATTTTTGAGAAAATTTAAATTAAATGAAATTTAAATGAATATTCAAAATCGGGTAGCATCCGAATATGCAAATTAGGTTTACTAACTTACGTATCAAATGAAGGAGCTATCAGATCTTAGTCTTCCTAAGGTGAGTTGGTAGAGTTCTTCGATACCAGAAAAACACAGCTTTTGCTAGTTATATGGTATTATATAATGGAATAAAGGATAAATATATATTTTCATGCAGTTATTTTAGCTGATGTAAGATACAATGTAATTTATGTTAGACACAAAATATCAAGGCCAAAGTTCATGTAAGGTTGTCGAAAAATTGTCTGTCAACAAAATCTATAGTTGAAACTACAGTAGAAACGATCTGCGGCGGACTGCAGCATGATTAAATCGACAATGTTTTTTATGCGCATTGTCTTGAAGACCATACTCACTGCACAGCAAATCTGTCGTCAGTCGCAACACATTCAGAGCATGGTATGGCAACAGAAAAAGAAATAAGTTTGTACTGCAAGTAAATTTTATTTAACGGTAGCACAATTTCGATGATTCTCTGGTTTTCCGAATGCTTACGCCATTTTATATCCAATGTGGGAAGCAGAAGGATTGCTGCACGCTCCCACTCATTTTGGCGTTCGTAGTTCAGAAGGTGCAGTTCTGCATCTACCAGTTTCCTGGAATAAAACAAGAAAAAGAAAAACGCTGCAGGAAATAGATTGGCAGTAAAACATAAAAGTCCGCTCCTGTTTCAAAACGAATGTTGGAGTACACAAATAATGTAAAAGTTATCAAATGTCTACTTCCCTGTTTATTGGATGCCTCGTTGCTCAATTATTAATGGGACTACATGGCATGCCAGTATAATTAGAGGGTCAGTGGGATTGAAAATAAGGACATAATAGAAAAATAACTCAGTACGAATTTCCCGGAAATGTTGAAAATTAAACTTTTCTGTGATGTTATATAAAGATTCAGACTAAACACACACATGAAGAAATGCGAAGCTATGAAAAAAAAATCGATAAGTGTTTCATCGCTTGAAAATGTTAACTATTCAAGAAACCTTGAGGCAAGAGTGCACTCAGCAATACACAGACTTAGTAACAAACATTGTCAATCATTGAAACTTAAAGCAAAATATTGTGGATGTATACTTTCACCAAGGTCCTTGAACTGACTGGAGTAAATGGGTAAAAACTGATCTTATCATTTATATAAAATGCATCCAGAAACCAGGAAACGTGCACTTGACCGATGTGGAAATATAATACGTGATCATAAGAGGTACACAATTTAGACAGGCAACAGGAAGTTTGACTGCTAAACAGGCCTGCTGAACACCAAATCTACGGGTGATCACTCCTATGCACAGATTTAGCTGGCGAAATGAACGCAGCAAGCATTAAGTTATCTTAGTTCGTTTGCAAAATGACAGAAAAATTACACAAAGACAACAATTAAAAGTTAATAAAGGAAATCTATTGTGAAACAATCCTTATGTAAAGTACTTTCTCACAATATGATAATAATTTTTAAAGCATGCAAAAACAGAAATTGAGAATGAACGAACCAAAGCATGAATGCAAATATAGCTGTCATACGAACACAGTCAAACGTACATCTTGAATGAACATTTTCTTTCCATTATTCCATTTTCTGGTACTAATGCGAGAAAATTTTTTTAATTTATTTATTTATTTGAATCTCACTATACTAATGCTTGTATGTCTTGCACGAAGGCACTAAATCTACCTCTGCTTTTTATTGTGTTTTTATTTTGTTTGTTTTATTTTATTTGTGTTTTCTTTGCTATGATAGTATCAGATGCATGGTTAACTTACAAAATGAGTTACATACCATTGTATTTATCTTTCAATACTGTAGACTGTTTCAGTTCAGATATAGTTCAAGATCGACTTTGCCCTGGCACATATCACTGATGTTTTATGTTTTCCCTAAACATATATGTTGTATTTATAACCACTTTCTCTGTTGATAACAAGACACTATGCATTCTATATGTGACGACTTTATGCTTTTAGATTGAAAATAGAAAATGTAAACATACAAACACTATCTGCTAACTGTTGGAAACCTGCAGATTTTGAAAATTGTAAGTATTTTTTTATAATTATTTAAGAAGAATACAGCGTCAAATATATAGTATGCAAGATAAGCATTTTACATAAAATGAAATGTCATATATTAGTGCACAATGGGTTGAGAATGTATGTAAAATTGTTACAGGTAAAACTCTCGAGGAGTTTGTATTCTATTTTTACAACAACTTTGAGCATAATTAAAGAATATAAAAATCACCCGGACAGTAATCTGATTGCATTATATATTATTATTAGTGAAATAAATTCCCTTTAATTAATACATAAATGAATAACTGTCCAGAATTTGACAATAATATGAACCATATTCTACATGAATATGAAAATGAATCTACTATTATATAGTTTCACGATTCAGAACTAGATTGAAGTTATTTAAAATCGTAATGCTAAGAATGCGTTATTAAGCATAAATTAAACTTTTGACCTTGTTGATTCATTAAGAGCATTAAATACAGGAGCAAAGAGTTACACATGTAGAAGAAAAAGTCCTTTAGGACAAGTTAAATTAGATTTCGTTCTTGTGTCTGAATCATTTATGCCACATGTAGGAAAAGTGATAATTGAATCAATTTACAAATCTGGTCATTTCATGATAATATTGCATTTAAATTCCAATAATTAAATATAGGTAATGGTTTCTTTACTGGTTAATAAAAAGTATACTGATAAAATGAAGAATTACATGAATAGAAAAAAACTACAATATGCTTCAACTGAGTATGTGAGAAATGTTGCCAATGTATCACATTCAGGTCTAAGATTGACTTTATGTTATTCATTATTGTCTTGATGGAAAATCGTGGAAAAACATACATACGCTTCGTATGAAAAAAGATGCATAAGAAAACAAGATAACGAACTCGTACAGCAAATACAGGTCTTAGAGAATGGTTGCTGGACACTTATGATTTTGAAATAATGGAATTTAAAACAATGCTTTATAGTAAGAGAAAAGAAAAGCTTCCGGTAACTATTATTATATCCTGATGGAAGAGGGTGAAAAACCAACACAATACTTTTGCCATCTAGAAAATAGAAACTATGTAAATAAAACAATTACAAAAATAATTAAAGATGAAAATGAAATTATTACTAGTCAATTTGATATTGTACGGGACTTTAAGGAGTATTATAATGGTCTATATAAAGAGAAAAATGAATTTGATGATAGAGACGTAGAGGTCCTACTCAAAGCTATACAACTCATAGACTTAACCAAGAATAAGCTTTAATGTTAGAAGGCAAATTACCAAACGAAAATACCTAATTGTTTTTGAAGTATGAAAAAGTAATAAAAGCACACGATCAGATGGTTTCACAGCTGAAAGTTTTAATTTTTTGGAATGAAATTAGGGAATTTAGTTGGAACAATTAATGAAGCAGGAAAAACTGGATCATTCGCAACTGTTTTGATACAAGGCATTATAACTTGCGTAGCCAAGAGGATAAAACAAAACATTACTCGAGGAAATGGCTTTCAATTTATATCCATAATATTATATAAGAAATTGACATCAGGGTGTATTTCCGAAAGAATTTAGGCATTATTGAGTAAAATAATATCCGACAATCAAATTGGTTTTGTAACATAAAGATATATTGGCAAAAATACATTGATCGTATATAATATTATGTAAATTACAGAAGAGTTACAAATTCCTGATTCACTATTTCTCATGGAAGTTGATAAAATAGTTTGATTCTTTTTCATGGAAAATTATTCGTGATGTTCTGCCTTTCTTTAATTCGGACCAAATATAAGTATCAGGTATAAAGTTAAATCTTTTTGTTGCAATATCTCATCGACAATATTTTAAAATGACTTTCTTTCAAAGGCTTTCAAAACTTTCAGGGATTGTAGACAGTGGGATCCAATATCGCCATATCTTTTCTTATTATATGCAGAAATAAATATTGTCTATACTATTAACGAATAGTAGACATATAAAAGGCATCAAACTAAAAGGAGCAGAGTTTTTACTGTCACTATTTGCAGATGATACTACTTTAATTCTTGATGGTACCTTTGAATCTTTGCATTACCTATTGAAGTATTGTGCTTTTTTTGCAAAGAATTCAGGACTGAAACTTAATATTGAAAAACAAGAGAGGTTTGGATAGGGAGCAAGATGTACAGTGTATAAACATATTATCACACATTAAAATGACAGTGAGTGCTGAATTTACATCACTGGTCATCAACTTTTCGGTGAATTTTGATAAAATGATAAAGATAAATTATGAAAATACAATATAAATGATTAAAAATTACAGATCAAGGAACTCGTATTGATTTTGATAGGGTTTCCTTAATTTCAATGTATATTTCAATGTGTCAAGATCGTATTTAAACAGTTTCATATAATGACACCAGTTAGATTATTTATCATTTTATTTGTAAATTGTATTTCATAATATTAAATGGTGTAAAGACCTTTACAAACTAGTTTTGAAAACAAATGTTAAGCTAACTTGTGAAAGGAAATTGAATGAAACGTTCAATTTGATTATGGATATGTGGCCTAAGATATATGCTAAAGTTATTACAATAACAAGAAATTCAGAATTAAAATGGTTTCACTTTCGCGTTACACAAAATTCTACCATTGCATTCACTTTTGTATAGAACACAGTTGCCTGATACCGATAAATGTACTTTTTGTAAAATTTTATCGGAAACAAATACTGCATGTGTTTTGTGAATTTAATATGATAAACAGGCTGTGTAAATCCAACTAGATTCGGAATAAACCGAACATAGATATTTTGCCAAGTGCAAAAGACTATACACACTGGGTGATAAAAGAGCTAAATATTGCATTTATCTATTGAAAGGGGTTGTAACTGTATTAGAAGGTTGAATATTGTTTTTGTAAAGACCACAATAATTTGGAAAAATATATTGTAATCAAATGTAAAAGAAAGAGGCATTTATATTGATTTGGGAACAGTGGAAGCCGTTATTTTAGTGGTAACTAAACAAAATTTGTGTTATAATTCATATGCAAGTTCAACAGCATGATGTACATTATAGTGTAAAATGTCTCTGTAATTTATAATGTCACTTCATGCTTGATCAACTGATATGATCTGAAAATTCTCTTTCTGTTTTCTTTATGTTACAGTGACTAAACATTATTGTCAACATCTATGTACCAATATATATTACATGTATCATTCATCATATACAAATAAAATATAATATAATAAAATAAAAACCACTCACTTTCTTTACTCTTCTGTCCTTCTTACTGAATACAACCAGCATAAACATATTTACCCATCCATCCATTAATCAACTCTCTCCTACCCATTCATTTATCTGTCCGTCCATGTAGGCAGTTATAAAATGAAAATGTACATTTCTGTATGGAGATGGGTAGGTGTAGTTTCAAGACATAATCGCACCTGCAATGATTTCAAGTCACTATTTCAACAGTTGATGCAGTTCCAACAATTCTCAATGCCCCAAAACACGTGCCATGTTCTTTGCATTAATGCCTATTTGTTGTTGAAATGATTTTATTCTAGGCTGAGATGGACCGCTTTCAAACACATGCTGTTGTGCCATAACTGATAATCATCTAACTCTTTAGGAATTTTTGTTCAAACTTTTCATATATTTGCCATTAGTTGCAGTCTGTAGATTTTCGTCTTCAACAGGACTGACAATGTGCCACAACATGACACTAGCCTAAATGACCTATTGGACGTTACATTCATCTTCCAGGCAATACAATTATTATCAGACAAGGGCGCGCACTCTAATTATATTTCCTATGAAGGTGTTAAATTGTATCTGGTACTGGACGTTTATATGGTGTAAGCAATGGATCTGTAACATATTCATTTTAATGGGCATCAACCCAAAATGGACGAAACTGCATTTTATTGGCAAAATGCAAAAGGTTACGTTTTTAAACGTTTGAAATTTTAACATAATGATTTCAGTTTCATTTGTAAGTAAATATATATGAATCTGTTTAAAAGATCTTGTTGTTAACTTTACAAATAAAATTGCAGTTCCAACTTAAACTTGTGGTGAAAATCTTATTATAAGTTATCCGGCATTTCTTAGAAGCTAAAATGTCAACAAACGTTAACGGTCCCTATTTTCACTTCCGAACCAGCATCAATGCTCACTGTGTCCTGTCGCCAACATACACAGTGGTTCTCTGATACCAGACCTAAATTTGCAAGCAAATATCACGTGAAAAATCCGTGTCCCCAGAGTCGTGCCGCGAATTATACAGCAGTGAGAATACGAAGCAGTGAACTTGGCTAATAAGTGTGATGCATTAAGGCAAAACGATAATGATATTCCGTACATTAACTCAGTCGAAGTGCAATGGTTTTCTGAACTCTCATGAACACCAAGTGTGATTCAGTTATCAGCGTATGTGAAGTTAGAAGTTGTTCGATATTCCAATATCAAAATCAATTTATAGCAGTTCGTCCTATATTTGTCAATTCAAGCTTACATATTCCGCAAAATACAAATCGCGGTTTAGAGACAAACTGCTACAGAAATGGAAAACGCAATTAATAACTAGCTTAATGAAGTTATATAATATTCATTGTGTTCAACTTTTTCCTGCCCAATTTTCTCCAATTAGAGACAAGTAAAGGATATATATAGCCAAGAGACGAATAACCAGCACCATAATCAATTTTAACACGATATAATAGCTATACCCCATAATTCATTTTAATACGGTATAATAGGTATAGAGCAGAGTCCATAACACGATATAATAGGAATACACCCATGGTTTCTGTTATACTTTCAACAGAGACATTTATCGTTATTTGCTTACTTAAACCACATACATAAAAGTTTACTCAGTTTCTACATATTCTATAGATCATATATCGACCATGTCTGAGCTAATTCCAGAAACTGTGACCCCTCCAGACAACGATATTCAGACTTTGATTATCCGGCCTCTCTGCCATAAAACGTTAAGCAAATTCACAAGCTCTTCAAAAGGATCCATGTTTTATGGGCTAAAACAATTCCAAGAATAAAAAGTAAGAGTCTCTCTCTCTCTCTCTCTCTCTCTCTCTCTCTCTCTCTCTCTCTCTCTCTCTCTCTCTCTCTCTCTCTCTCTCTCTCGATCTCTCTCTCTCTCTCGATCTCTCTCTCTCGATCTCTCTCTCTCTCTCGATCTCTCTCTCTCGATCTCTCTCGACCATTGTAGCATTGTAGCAAGATACGGGCTATAATCTGAAAATACTAACGTAGAGGATTATCGTTTGTGTCGTTTCAAGATATCTCTGGACTTAAAAATGATGGTAAAGGTAAAGTTTGTCCACAGTGGAGCACAATACATAGTGCAGCAATAAGATTTAAATAATCTAATTTTGATACTCAATGAACAAGGCTTAAATTTGCGTAGAAGCATGTTTTTTCGAGTACAGAAATATCGATCATGTCTCATCATATCTTCATTATCTGACTGATTGTATTTCAAAATATGGCCCAAATATATATATATATATATATATATATATATATATATATATATATATATATATATATATATATATATATATATATATATATATATATATATATATATATATATATATATAACTGTCGATATACGTAAGAGCATTGCCATTAAGATGTACAGAGGGAGGTGATTGTAGTTTTAAAGAAGTTGGCTGAAAGACCATGCATACTGATTTTTGTGTATCATAGATGATATCATTCTCTAATGCATATTATTCACATATCTTCAATAATTTTCTTAAACCTGTGACAGACGAACTTATCAGTGACATATCATCAGCAAAGCTAAAATTGTTAAGAAACAGTCCATTTGGTGGCAGACGTAATCCTACATTACAATGGCCCAATATACGATTTAACTCGTCTATGTAAATATTCAACAATATAAGGGAAATAATACATCCCTGCCTCACCTCATTGCCTACATGGAAAGCGCTGGATATTACACTTCCCCATCACACGTAATACAACTGTTTGCCATGCCAGTTGACTAAGGTATGAACAATGTATACAGGTATTTTAATTTCCAGCAACTTTTTAAAGAGTGTCCAATGATTGACCCTATCAAATGCCTTACTAGCGTCTAAAAAAACATGCAAATACTAGGCTGCCATGTTCCAAATAAAAGCTGAAGGTTTCTTTAAAGGCATATAGACATAATTCTGTAGAATGCTGCTTTTTAAATCCAAACTGATTATCGGAGATTTTGACTTCGCATCTTTTTTAGGATGATGCATTCGAATATTTTTTAGATAATACTCGTAAGAGCTATAGGTCTGTAGTTTTTTTTTTTGTCCGCTAGATGGATTACCAACTTTGCTTTAAAGTAGTGACATAATTGTAACTTTTGTGAAATTATCTGGTACAAAGTTATGAACAAACATGCAATTAAAAAAACATTAATAGCTCACGATGCCTAGTATCTGAAAATTTAAACTGTTCCACATATAACAAAAAAATTTGATCCTGGACATTTACCACCTTTTGTCTTGTCATTGCATTTTGGATCTCAGATAATGTGATTACCTCAATATGAGCAGAAGAGGTACTCAATGCTGAAGTAACACGGTTCTTATTCGATTTGTTTTTGACACTATTGAGAAAGTCTTCAAAATGATTTTTCCACATGTTGCATATATTATTTTGACCATGGTACCCATCAATGCAGATTGGTTGTTTATTGGAAGTTGTCGTAATACTTTGTTTAACCTGCTTCCAGATTTCACGTTGGTCGACATTTTCCAATTTTTTGTGCTAGTGAGCCTGCTCTATGTTTTACTTCTTCATTCTTCAGACTGTATTCATGCTTTCCTTGTCATCTGCGCGGAGAAGCACGTGCTTCATGTTTTTGTCTATATAAATGGTTGTCTTTAGCGTGAAATAAAAGATCAATAGAGAAAAGGAAACAAAGAACTGCGGACAGTTGTGTAATTAAAGAATGTGATCATTGGCAATATCGTAAACAATAAAGGTTCCAAAACATAAAACATTATCAACTGGACATACATTCTCTCTCTCTCTCTCTCTCTCTCTCTCTCTCTCTCTCTCTCTCTCTCTCTCTCTCTCTCTCTCTCTCTCTCTCTCTCTCTCTCTCTCTCTCTCTCTCATTCTCTCTCTCTCTCTCCAAGCCGAATTTCACCTTGTACCTGACATCAGAAAGTGGATTTACAAATCAATGTGCAGTACAAATACTCTAAAATATAATAATAGCCTCAAGAGCCCAAAATTTGCACGTTTTGTAAAAGAAAGAAACATTTTTTTGCACAAAACTTAAAAACAGATATTGTATAAAATACTAGAGAATATGAAATATTATATACAGTATTGTACTATACATAGTTACGTATTAGTCCAACTGCAAATATCAATGCTATTGATATGCTACAGCATAAACCACCGGCAAATCAGACAATAGGTGGCGCTCACCAGTTATTATGTACTTTTGAGAGATTGATGTATGTAAGGTGAAGTTGTTTGCATTTTAAACATGGAGAGTAAACGTGGCATACCTACATACTACTTTCATTTAATGTGGATGAAATTTCTTTGGATATTGTACTTTTGGAAATTTTAAATGATCTTAGAAAATATTTAGCATATTTTCCCTAATATTTTCATATGTCTGCAACTTACTGGGCCCCATGTTAAACATCAAACAAATTTCTAAACATATAGAAATCCATGGCTAGCATTTAATTAACTTTATGGAAACATCATGATTTTGCATGTATTTATTAATACCACTGCCATTTGCTAAAAAATAATGTATCGAATTGCAAGGGCATCATAAATACTTTAAAACAATTAATGACGCAATTCTAGTATCTATAGCACACTTTATTATAACACAAATTCAAAATATCCCGAAACTTTAAAATAATATCATCACTTTTGAGTTGAAGTGATTTAACTCACGTCATTCTTTATGACACATATTAAAAAACGTCTCATGAACAGCAATAACGTGAACTACAGTTTCTTATTTCATGACGAAATACTCTTCGTGATGACTAAAGTTCTCTTGTTATTGAGGACATTCCACCTAGAACTGATACATCTAGCCGGAAACAGGTTTTCTGTATTCTTTTAAAAAATTGTAACATCTAGCTGATTGCACAGAAATCAATTGATAAAAGAACGACTGAAACTTAGATTTGTGTGAAGTTAAAGAATGTTTCTGCAATCCAATTCACTAAAAGCAAACAAAAACTCATAATTATCACCGAGTCATAAACAACCATTTCTATAGACAAAGACGTGAAGCATGTGCTTCTCCTCTCAGTGCAGACCTTAGAATACTATCTAAGAATTTCCTCACTCTCTTCTCAACTTCATATGTGCAGTGAATGTTGCTCGGTGTTAACGTGCCAGACACACTCCAAAGGTTCTAACAGTCCTCCATCATTAACCTAGAATGCTATTGTGAATGAGTCTTGCAAGATACATTCTCCAATTGTACTTCTGCAATTAAACCCATATTGTGCTGCTGTGCTATTAATCAAAACCAGAACCATTCTACAGGTTTTGTGTAAAGACCACGAATCGGAATATTCCACAGGCATAGCTTACAAAAGCAGTTTATGATCAAAATGCTAGAAAGAATAATAAAGATGGCCGAAGATACGAGAACTCAGTATGTTATATAACCATTTCAAATAGTCCATTTACCTTTTTGTGCAATGTTTTCTATCTATCTTATTGACAGAGTTTCTGTCAAAAGGAGATAAATGAAGTAGTAACCTTTCTTTAATAGCGAGACTATTTAACGTCCTGATACGATCAAACGAAAATTGGAAGACGATCCTAGATAAGTGAACTTTCTGTTTTGGGCAATGTATTAGCATGCTTGTGAAATGGAATGAATTTGCATTCCCCTGAATGGATATCCATATCAAAAGGATTAAAAGATAAAAAAGGGGGTTTTACTATCCATCCTTCTCTAGTCACACAAATAGCAACTACAAACCTCATAGATTTAATGGTGCATAGAGAAGGGTGTCAATCCGTCATGCCATATTGATTGATTCCAGACCGTTCACTACTCAGACTCAAATCGGATTGAGGAAGTTTCGGACTCTATATACGGAGTGAGCCACTCATAACTAGTGATGCAATCCCTGCTTCCATTCGAGGACAATGATTGCATCGCCTTCACGAGGCAAGAGCGTAAGAGAGAAACCTCCATAACCAAGTATATTTATCACCCTAGATAGAAAACGAGTCAATCCTATACAGTATGCAACATCTTAACTATTGTCGAGACAGTAGGCTTATTATCTTGAAAAAAAGATCCAATAGCTGGATCATACTCGCCTCCAGCGCTCACTCAAAAAGGATCTAATCCTAGAATCCAAGCCTTCTGAAGAGTAATGTTTCTCAACCTTGAAAAGTCCAACGGTCATATGATGGAAAGTAGAATCGTGCCTCTTTTAACGTGGTTAACGTGCCAGACACACTACCAAAAGGGTTCAGAGAGGAATCCTCCCATCCGATTAACCTAGAATGGCTATTGTGGTGAGGTCTCTGGCAAGATACATTACTCCAATTGTCTCTGCAATTAACACCCAACTTGTGCTGCTGTGCTATAAAGGTCAAAACCAGAACAGTTCATACAGTGGTTTTGGTAAAGCCCACGAAATGCGGGAGATATTCCATCTAGGCATTAGCTTACAAAATACCAGTTTATGAGGATCAAAATGCTAGAAAGAATAAGAAAGATGAGGGCCCGAAGGAATAACCGGAGAATAGTTGTTTTCAACCCTTTCTATAGTCCTTTCCACCTTTCTCTGTGCAATCGGTTGTTCTTATCTTCTCTTATTTGAACCAGAGTTGTCTGGTCAAAAGGATGATCTCCGAAATGAAGTAGGTAACCTTTCTTTAACCTAGCAGAGACCTATGTGTCCTCCGTGATACCCGATCAAAGGAAATATTGGGAAGACGAATCCTTAGTAGGAGTGAACTTTCTTGTTTTGGGCAATGTATTGGTACGCATGGCTTCGTGAAATGGAATGAATATTTGCTTCACTGAATGGATATCCCATATCCAAAATGGATTAAAAGAGATATAAAAAGGGGGTTTACCTATCCAATCCCCTTCTCTAGTCACACAAGAATATGCCAACTCACAATCCTCATCAGGATTTAATGGTAGCATAGAGAGAGGGGTGTATCAATCCGATCATTGCCCCATAGTCATGATTTGATTCCACTGACCGGTGGTCACTACTCGAAGACCTCTAACATCGGACTGGTCGCAGGGCAAAGATTAATCAGGACTCTAATATGACGGAGGAGCCATCCTCATAACTTATGGTGTGCGATCCCTGCTCTCCCATTCGAGGGGACAATGATTTGCGCATCGCCTTCACGAGGTCAAGAGCTAAGAGAGGGAAACCCTCCATAACCAACGTGAGTATTTACACCCTAGATAGAAAGCACGAGTCAAATCCTATACAGTAGTGGCAACATCTTAACTATTGTCAGAGATCAGTAGGCCTTATTATTCTTTGAAATAGAGAAAGATCCAATACCCGCCTGGGATCAATGACTCGCACTCCGAGCGCCACTCACATAAAGGATCACATAATCTCTGGATTCCATACCCTTCTGGGATAGAGAAGTAGTTTTCTATAATTAAGAGAAAAGTACCACACCATCCTATCATTGATGAAAATAAGATCCGATACCCTCCCCCTTTTAACGACAGTACATTAAAATTACTTATTGCAGGTTCAATGCAATTAAAGAACGGAAAGACTTTTTGTATTATACTTTTTTGACTCAATGATTAAAAATTATCGGTACCTAACATTCTGTATGTATATGTTGACAAATTGTATATAGCTTCAAGTTAAAAAGAACAATAAAAATAATGTATAATTAACTTGGTAACTCCGTCTCATTCACAAAAAGGGAGAGGTAAACGACATGGGCCGATATTACCACTCCAGGGCCATTTTTCTCTCCACCTTTCAAAGAGAGAAACAAAGTCATTCAAAGAATAATATTTTTGCTTGTTAGTAAGCTCGCTAAACTGACACAAAAATCTAAATCAGTATACTAAAATAAGAAAATAGGATAACATGGGGTATGCTTATCCTGGTAAATAGCAAATGAAATTATGATGCCAAGGCTAAGAGGCTGACGCAAGGTAGAGAGATTCCGGAAAGAGGGCATCAGAGAACAAAACATTACAAAATATAAACACTAAGGGATCAAATGGAGTTTAATAACATCTGCGAGAAAGCGAAATTTAATATGTACAGACCAAACAAGCAATACATAACTTTTATTTTCTTCCATTTTGTTTTTGCCCTTTTTTAAAGAGACAAACATTCCTTTCTCTTCTAGATGACGATGGAGCTTTATATACGGAGGTAGAGTGTGGAAAAGAAGAGGGAGGTCCCTGAGACAGAAACAGAAGAGAATATCGAATCTCATTACTGGAGCAGTAGCTAAGGTATCACGGTACCAATTGTTTTTCCATAGACCGCAATGCTAATGTTTTGCGAAATAAATATACTTTCTATCCTACCTCAGCATGCATGTCACACACTGTTACAGAGAACAATGTTAGATTGTTAATTTGATAACATCGAAAATAGGTACTTCATTGCATTTAAGAGAGATAACTCTGCTGGAACTAGACAGGGGTAAGAGTTATCTAGTTACACCGGACACATTTTCAGTCATATGTACTACATTTTAAAAAAAATCTTTAAAAATACAAAATGTGATCTAGATATGAATTAAGATAATTTTCCATGTTGCCAAGAGGCTCAACTTTTTTTAAAGCCTAACAGAAAGTACAACTCTTACATAATGCACCAATCACAGCTAGTTTTGTCGTTTATTTCTGAATGCAATGTTCCCTACACCTTAAGCTCCGCCCACCTGGGGTTGTACAATTGGTACCGTGATACCCTAAAGGCCATCCATCTGTCACGAGCCAAACTAAGAAATCCTTGCACATGACCTTTAATTTTGATTTTCTAGATAGATCTAAACCGGAATAAATTAAAACAACTAAAATTAATTTAACATATACATCAGTTAATACAGCTATACGGGAAAACACAACAGTACCTTATAGTTTAAAATACATTAGCATGCACTGAACCATAAAACGATTAAACAAATACGGCAAGAAAAACAAACAAAAGGCAAATGCCTGAAGGAGTGAAAGTACGATCCGTAAATACTTTTGGACAGTTTGCGGAAAGAAAAGAGACCTTGAGAAAGTATCACAGACGATTACGTACCCATTTAAAAGAAAAATGAACCCAGTTCAAACATTTTAAAATAAAATATTGTCTATTCGAAATTCTTTTGGATTTTGTTACATATACACACAACAACAGACGAAGGGAAAATACATACAGATAAAAACTCTTTTGATATTTTTGGTCATCAAAGAGGGTCTCCATGAAGTTTTTCCAGTTTGACGTAGCCGTAGAAAGGAGAGTGGTCCACACAAAAACTTGAAATTTTCTGTCTCTTGTTCATTGTAGTTTCTACGAGTATATTAAACAAATATTAAAATATTTGTATTCTTCCATTGATCTTTCGACGTAGAACATATAATATACGCCTCTATCAGCATCACACATCGATGTAATGTTTACGAAAGCTATGTTATACTTTTTACAATAGAGACTTTCTCCTTTTTTAAATTACATCTTTATTTGCAACAATTCCTTTGGGACCTAATGTAGCTTTGAGAAGTTTTCGGTTTACTGAGGGTTACGCTATTGTGACACCCAGTCACAGGAAAATATATAGTTGTTCCGCTTACACTCCTCGTCTCAAGAAGCATTAAGGAACTAAATTATTTTGAAACTTTACTGTATGTCCATTTTAAGTATCAATGATAATATGTAGTGCTTAAATAACCAATAAAATGCTATATCCTTCTCCTAGTTTCTTTAACGTAGGTTTTGGCATATTTTCATACTCTGATCAGACCAATTATATCCTGTAAAGATAGTTCAATCTTACAACACTTAGCCGGTCGTTCTGACACCTTGACAAGCGAGTATGTAAGGTGCAAGCCGGATCTGGTCAAGTATGTTTTATGGGGGAAGGGTGGTGGGTCTAAACTATCAAAAGGTCCTGGCTTTCCTCGAAAGTGCTCCAAAGTATAAGTATATGTATATATTTACTCAAAGTGTGCTTAATACCTAGTAAGATTGCGCAAGAATTAAACTATGGCCAAATTGCAAGTGACGTTCATGTTTGGGCGGTTTTTTTTTTTTGGCTGGGTGAGAGGATCCGGAAACCCTGGCCCTTGGTGGAGTGTTTGATAGCCAAAGTGGTTGATGGTTTTTCGTTATGCTTGAGTCATTATCACTCTACCTCATACTTGGCATCTCTCTATTTCGCAATTTGTTGTTGGTGTAGGTATTGGTCAGTAAGGGTGAGGCGCGAGCGCGTCCGTGTTTGTGTGTGTCTGTGTGTGTGTGTGGTGAGTAAGAGTGGGTGTTTGTCCTTAAGACAGGCCTTATCAGAACTAATGACTGTTCAATCTTCTCTTGTGGCCAAATTATAATATGAACGATGCCCGTCCTGTGATAGGTTCCTAAACAAAACTTCCTGAAGTCTTCTTCAGCTTCATGTAGGGAACCACACTTTTGAGTGATATAAGCACATGAAAAAAATAATTAAACAAAACAGAAAATACAAATGAATAATGAACAAATAAACAGAAAGATAAAAATGTATATAATTTTTTTCTTTAAAAAATGATAATGTTTGCAATATGTTAGTTGCGCTAAAAAAATTAAAATAACAATAACGATTAAAATTGCAACTACAACCTAATAAATAAATTCACAAAGAAGAAAAGAAGACTATATACTGAAAGATATTCATTTTTATGATACCCCATAAATTATTGACTTTTCCAAAAAAAATAATTTTGAAAAGTCACTGGAATGAATTACGAAAAATACTTTTGTCGATGTGCTTTTCAATAACATTATGACTGAGAAATCTGATGTGCGAAGTTTGTTGCTTGCTTTGTCTAGTGTTAAGTATAGTCTCCTCTCACGCGCGAGTACCGTGTACAAATCCCATAAAATGCTAACATTTTTTTCTTCTGTTGTGTTTGTTTATGACATGTTATGAGAATTATATTCCTACTTACATTTTCCGTGCGAATATATACTAAATACAGCAGAACATAAATGGTGAACAGCTGCCTTTGCGCGGAATACCGTCAGAAATCTGTGACTTGTCTTCAACACATATTACTAGTCAAAACCTTTCAACCTATACAAAATTAACAAAAACAAATCTGCTTGTTCCTATTGAATAGCAGATATATTTAATGTTGGTGAAAAACTCAATTATTATCAAGCGTACTTTCCAAATGAACAAAATATTTTATCAAGACAAAATCATTTTTGAACACATAATGTCCAATCCAGTGCTTGTAATGTCGCATTGTTTGATATGGTACACAGTACCAGTTGAGTACATGCTCACCAAGAAGTGTCACTTTCATAACTAAACATTACAATGTTGCGATATTTATGTGAAAAGTGGATTATTGGATGCAAAAATTTCCATATTTATTGTTGTGCATTTGTGACCGGATATTTGCAGTATTTGATTTGAAACAGTATACTGTACAGAAAACTTAAACAATTTTTTTTAGTCGTATTTGCATCACATATTTTCCGCTTAAATATGCTGTAGTTGGATAAAGTTCTGTCATTTGGGAGACCGATTTATGTCCACACTCTTGTGAATAGAGGTGAGTTTATTTACTCCTCTAAGTTAACATTTGTATATCGGGTGGATTCTATGTTACAGATAAACCTCCCCACTCCCTGTACCACCCCACCACGCAATACACTCGCTATCAAATGAGCAATACTCTCAGTTTTACTTCGTGTTCTTGTTTTGGAGTTTTGTGCCATTTTTCAGATAATCATTTTGTTATACATGACATAAGAAACCCCATATGGGATCAATGGGCCATATTCAGACAGACGAGATCATGAGTCGAATAAAAAAAGGCCGCCAAAATCTTCATTGAAAACAAAAATTTCCAGACGGCCGGGTCCAATAAGATTTCCTACGATCGCAGCCAATCAGTAAAAAGAATACTGCCCACCATTCATATCATGGGCTTTTTTTGACCAATCAGAATCACATAACGTGATAAGCAACACGTTGTGGTATCGACAGTATGAAACTACACATACTATAGGAAAACTATAACGACTATGTTGTAAATTTGTTTTCTCAACTGATTGCCTTTAATTCCATTGACACAAATCATTGTTCCTAAAAAATTATAATATGGTATATTCCTTCACTACAGGTAGAAATAGAAATGTTCGAAAAAAATTGAGTGAATCTCGTTGGTGAAGACTTGCAACCCAGTCGATAACCATTTTCTGTTATTCACTCAGAACAAACAATTTTTTTTTGGGGGGGGTCATGCGAATTGGGTATCTATAATATATTAAGAGTATAAAAATAGCAGATTTTTAGCTAACTGCTTGTCGTTTATGTTCTGCGGTGTTTTCTGTACAGTCGTACTGTAAATCTGAGTAACCAGTTCTTACTTAATTCAAGATAACAAAGCTCACAAACAAAAGTGAAACGTAAAGTAGGATAATTTGGACAACAGATCGACATACTTCCATTCCAATTATGTTATTGCTGCCTAAGGAAAACAAATTCCGGACTGATATATGAATTCCTCTAGACAATAAAAACAACAAAAAATAAACAAATAACAAAAAACAAACAAACCCAACAACAGCAACAACAACATGACATTACTCAGGGAAAAGCACTAATTCATGGACCAGTCTACAATTATTTTTCATACATTATCGAAACTATTATAATCCAAACTGTGAAGCAGGCAATGATTGCTGTGCAAATGGTCTTAGCGACTATGGGTACATGACAGTTTTGCGAATAGTCAGTATAAGCCATGGTGGGTACATGATTCGTCGTGCTAATAGTCTAAATGACGTGGGTATATGACAATCGTGCGAAAAGTCTTTGTACAATTTAGTATATGGTTGCAGTACGAATATATATTTCCATTTTATAATGTGTTTACGACGCTTGGCCTTAAATCATTGTGTCAAGCAAATAGGTTTTTCTTTATTAATTAGTAACATAAATAAGTATATTTTGTTATCTTTGAAAACAAATATTAAAGAAGTAAAATGTCAAAATTGGTATTTGGTTGAACACTGGGTTGAATATTGCTCAGAAAAGTAATCTCTTTCTTCTTCTTTTTCTGGTATATGCAGTGACGGCTAAGTGTTTGAAAGGTGTGCGGGGGGTGGGTGGGGGCGGAGGAGCTGAGGAATGTGGTAAAATCACCCACATATTTCACCTCTGTCCGCGTGAGTTCGGCTTTTTTTTTGCCTCGACCAACTTGAGTATGTGGAAAAGCTTGGTTCTTCTGGGGGTCTTTCTCAAACAAATACGCTGGTCGTCATGTATAAACTATTGTGTGCCGAGAAATGTCGTTCATCTCCACAAGATTAATTATTTCGGATTTTGGTTATTTCTGAGTCTGTTTCTTATGGTGTTTTAATTTCTACCAATGTTTATTTTTGCTGTTCTTTGTGTGATACGAGATATTTATGTAAAACTTGCATTTTACAGCTGACCTTGTCCAAAATCAAATTTAGTTTCTACCTAACCAAAATCATTGATCCTTTTTAATTCTGTAAACAACTGTATACATAGCTAATGTTTGCTCTATGAGTGTGAATTTAATATTACGATCATAATCATATGATATAATTATTGTTACTTTGGTTTTAGTCGTGGACATTGTATTTACACTATTCTATATTAAAATTTTAGTAATAAACCTTGTCTAATTACAGATTGGATTGATCTGGAATTGAACTTTTGACCTACATCCTGGCTCTTCTTTTGCGTCTTACTATGTATGTATGTATGTATGTATGTATGTATGTATGTATGTATGTATGTATGTATGTATGTATGTATGTATGTATGTATGTATGTATGTATGTATGTATGTATGTATGTATGTATGTATGTATGTATGTATGTGTGTGTATGTGTATGTGCGTGCGTGCGTGTGTGTAATCTTGTTTATCTTGAAATGATTAATTCGTGCTATAAGGTCATGAAGTAGAATCATTTTTTGCATTTAGTGTTTGATTTGGAATTGTTATTTAATTCAAATTAGTTTTCACCGGAAATATACATTACTCTACAATATTCTTGCAATAAAACATTAACTGTGAATTAAAGTAAATTCAAACAAAGAAACCCTAAATTATAGTAATGTGAGTCAACAAAAGACTGTTGGCACACCACTACAGTACATGAGAGACTACTGTCCGTTAAGGTAGATCAACACTTTCAGACTTGGAAATTATTTGGAAGACCACTAAAGTTTATGCATTACTATATTCATTAGGACTTGTTTGAGTAATTATTTGATTATAAAGGATTTAATTCGCAATACTATAAGTTCTTTTAAATTTTCACTTGGTATTCTTGTGAAATAACATTATTTGTAGAAATTTACAAAAGCTTGTTGCTTCTCACTCATTTCTCTTATTTGAGACCATAAAGGCTTAATAACAGGTATGTCCATTTAGCCATAACTGAATTTAGACGCCTGCTTATTAAGAATAATGTTTGAAAAATGTTTTTGCCCTTATTGTTAAGGCAAACTCTAATTGAACCGTTCGGTGGTCTAGTGGTTAGAGCGTCTGACTCGGATGCGGGAGGTCGTGGGTTCGAACCACGGCCGAGTCATACCAATGACTTTAATAAATGGTACCAACAGCTCCTTTGCTTGGTGTTCAGCATTAAGAGGTTAGTGTTAGGACTGGTGTCGGGATAATGTGACTAGTTGGGACATCATACCACACGTCTGCGACATGATGCCCCATAGTACTAATATTAGTACCTTAGTCCTACCTTATGCCCCAGTGCTAGACATTACTATAAACTGTCACACTGCAGACATCGTAGCGATATGTCTGAAAAATTGTTAAAGCTACTTTAAAAATCTAAATCACACACATAAACTGAAAGTGTGCAGCATAAATTAAGGACATAAACATGCCGAGAATGTTGCGTTTGTGTGAAAACCCAGAATATGTCCTTGAAACTTAAAAACGCTATCACAACTTGGAATTTCAGATATGGCATAAAGTTCTTGAGGAATGACCATTTCCAAACTATTACGCAATAACTTCAGTTCTAGTCTGGTTTTCTGCTTCGAACAAGCTCTGTGTTGCACTCTGCTTTGTGCTACTGCTTCGAATAATATAGTGTGCTGCAGGTGGTATTGGTATAAGAGAACCAGACTACTTCATTTTCTGTCTGTAAATATATTCATAGCTTCCATTTTCCAACGTAAGGCAAGTTTAATGTATTATATATTTCGAAGCAAACACACACACACGCACGCACGCACGCACGCACATCGTATTAATTTGCCAATAAATTTTGTCAATTATATGACATTACGTGACTACATTAACAATTAGGAATTGCAAACACGCGATGTGTTGACTCATTTGGGGGTCGGCTACAGATGACTCATTTCAGATGACTCTGAATAGTTTAGGCTTAGTTCTTTAAGTATAAAAACCTACAGTACGTTCTATACAGTGTTATAAATTATCAGGTGGGCCTTGAGATGAAATATAACCATCTTCCATTTCTTGTATAAGCATGAGATTATGTGCATATTTCAGTTCTGCGACATCATTATTGCATATATTCAATTGTTTCTTTCATTTTTCAGGTCGGATCAAGAATTGAAGGGGTTGAAGGCATCACAGTAGAGACAAATAACCATCCTTCTTTGTACTGATTTTATGAACTGCTTTTCCATGGGTGCTACAAGGCCGATTTCACTCCTTTTATTTTTGTGCTGTTCTTTCTGGTCCATTCTGTTTGTACATTGTGATACCAAAACAGGTAAGTAAAATAATTTGTGTAAACAATATATATTTTGGCATGTTTATCAGTTTGTATTAATGAGTTATTCAAAGCTATAGTTATGGTACTCGTACAGTGGGTAAAAAATAGTTTATGCTATATCTTTTGACAAGATGTTGGGCATTTTGAGCATTGAATCCAAGTTGCCATAACATGAAAATACGCATGCAGCAAAGTTACTCAGTGTAGTGCACTACGCATAGGCGTGTTAAGCAGTTAAAAGTATTGTTACGTTTAACAGCAGTTTTAACCATTTTTAATTTTTGGTACACTTATATTATGTATGGAAAGATTTAAGAGTAAAATATGGTCATTATAGCTGTATAGTTATTTTTCACAAAAGAATTTTGTATGTGCTTTAAAATCTTGAGAGAACTTGTTCACTATTAAGTCAGTGCAGCTGCATTATCAACCATAGCGGCAATTTCTCATACTAAAAATTTATAAGTTCTTTGCCTGCATCTACATCACTAAATCAGCTGAATTTGATAACTTATATTAAACTAATGGTTTCTTACATCGGTATCAGAGCCTGTACCTAAGTTCTTAAGGCATTCATAGCTGTGATTCAACTCGCGCAAGTACTGAACAATATTAGCAACTGCCATTTTGTCAAATGGAGAATGTGATACAACCTACTTACTTTATGTAGCAGATTTCGACCAAAGCATCAACAGTGACCATGTGATTGGATGTATTGGTCATTCTCACCAATGAATGTAGTATCTAATAGGGAGTTTTCCCCGAAGGTGGTGCTACAAAAACCTGCTCAAAATGGCTGCTATTTACAGAGTTGCCAAAATGTGCTTGTATGCGAATCAGGTAAAGTGCCAAAAGGTGCCTGTATTTGAATGCAGTAGAGAGCTAAAAGTCACATGTATGCGGTAAAAGGTTAAATACAAGAGGTAATAGTCAAACTTAAAAGTGCTAGTAAAATATTACAGCTTTGTCATTTAATATTAGATTGTTATTTTTATTTTACAACTGAATTTAAATATAATCAGCATAGAGAGCTTTTGGCTTCACACAGCAGATCTTTTTAATTTTATTTTTAAATTGATGGATATGGCTGATGTATTTGTCAAGATCATAACATGGTCAGATAGGCTAAAAATATCCTTGTCAACAGGCTGCAGCTGCTATCAGACCTCGTGTACCCAGAATCTCAGTGCAGCTTCAGAGCAGGAAGGTCGACAACAAACATGATGGTCATTGACCTCACCAAAGCCTTCAATCTGGTCAGCAGGAGGGCCTATTTGAACTTCTTGGGAAGATGGCTGCCCCCCAAAACTTCACAGCATGATAATCTCCTTCCATACTGATATGAAGGGCACAGTCCTGTATGATGGATCCACCTCAGACTCCTTCCCCATAAACAGCGGCATGAAGCAGGGATGCATGTTGACACCAACCGTTTTTGGCATCTTCTCCCTGCTCCTGTCCCACACCTTCAGCACATCCACTGATGGCATTTATCTGCACACCAGGTTAAACAGCAGGCTGTTCAACCTAGCATGACTGCGCTCAAAGACCAAAGTGAGGCAAGTACTCATCAGGGAGATGCTCTTTGCTGATGAAGCGGCCCTTGTGACCCACACTGAGGATGTGCTATAGAGACTGGGAGACTGTTTCGCTGATGCCTGTAAACAGTTTGGGCTCACCATCAGCCTAAAAAAGACAAATGTCAGTGCTCGATGTCACAACTGCCCCTTCCATCAAAATCGATTGCACCACCCTGGAAGTAGTAAACAACTTTATTTACTTGGGATCAACCATCAGCAATACTCTTTCTCTTGATGTGGAGCTGGAGAGAAGGCTTCGAAAGGCAAACACCATCATTGCCCGACTAACTGTGTTTGGGAAAACAGCGCATTGACAACGCACACCAAGATTCAATTCTACTAAGGCTGTGTTCTGAGCACCCTCCCATATGGAAGTGAGACATGTAGCACCTACATGAGGCAAGAGCGTCAACTAAACTCCTTCCACATACGATGCCTACAACATATCCTGAAAATCGGCTGGCAAGACCACATTCCACATGTGATCCTTCAACGTGCAAGTATCCCAAGCATATACTCTTCTGCTGAGCAAACACTACCGTTGATGGCTGGGACACATCCGATGCATGGAGGATTGGAGGCTGCCAAAGGAAATCCTATCTGGCCAAAGGTCACTGGCACCAGAAGAATTGGCCGGCCATCACTTCACTTCAAAAATGTGTGTAAGAGGGACATGAAGGCATGCAGTATTTCACCAGACAGCTGGGAAATACAGGCCAAAAATCATGGCACCTGGAGAATGACATGGCACCTGGAGAATGACAGTTAACAAGGGCTTAGCGGTCGCTGATGGGAGGAGAATCCAGCAGGCTGATGAGAAATGCAAGAGAAAGAAGCGTGCAGCAGCAAACCAAGCAAATCAGACTCCCTGTACGTCTGTGCCATACAGCAATAGAGATTGTCACTCGAACATTGGCCTATACAGCCATAACAGAAGATGCCTAAACCCCAGAGATACCTGACACTCTAAGGGTGCTACTCAGGTGGTCTTCCAAGACTGAACTGCCAATGATGATGAAGAATGATATTTTTTGGATTAACAATTACACACAGAAGCAATCAACTTTGAACAAAACAGGGTACCTGACAAAGACCAAAAATCATGTGACAGTACATGTATCTTTTCCTTTATAACAAAGTTTTTTGTTTACAAAAGTTTCATCTGCAAAATTAAATTGCAGTACTGTATAATTAGCAACATGGGTATAAATCATTACAAAACTTTTAACATGTCATCACATAAACAAAGAAAAAGTTGAGGTTATTTGATTTTATGACAATGGGAGAGTTTACATGCCAAAAGACTCAAACAAAATTGTAAAAGATGAAATATTGCACTGGAAAAATGGAGTAAATGGAAAAAGAATATTAAATACAGAACTATGTACCAAGATTTATATACATTTTTGAATGGCTTTGTGATGCTCATGCCAACAATATCCCTATGGATAGAATCGATCTGTAATGGCTCCTTATTTCCCAGCTAAAGACACAATAACTGGAATATATAGATTTTCTCTTCTCTGTCGGGCTATGAAAGGATTATGGGTTCTTTACCATTTTATTGCTGACTGTGAGAGATTGTTCAGTATCATTAATAAAATTAAAACCAAGATTAGTTCCAGGCTCTGTAACCCAACACTTAGTTATCTACTTTGTGCAAAATATTTATAGTCTCAGTTGTTACAAAGTGTTTTAAAATGCAGTATGATTCTCTAGCTTTGTAATGCTAAAAGTGCTACATAGGAAAACTTAAAGTAATTACTGATGTTAAAAGACTAAAGGGGTAAATAAATCATTTTGGACATAGGCTATTTGAATTTTATCATGTTATATGTAGATTACTCTTTTTTCTGCTCAAATTACTCTTTATGTCCACTTGGATTCAACATCTTGGCATATATGCTAGAGGACATTAATATAATCATCCCTTAATTAGCATGTTCTGTATCCATTTATTATTACTTTCAATTTGATTATCCAGCTCAGCTTAATTTGAGATGCTTATGATGTTTGACTACGAATTGTACAATGAATGGTAGCAACTCATTGCTTGTTATCAATACAAATATTCATAAAATCTTTGCTTAAACAATGTTCAGACTCCATGCACATTTTTGTTTTCTTGATTGTGCACTTTCTGTTAAATCCCTGTACAGCTGCATCTTGATATTGTCTGTCTCTTATTAGATATGCGTGTATTTGGTACAACATTCCTTTATATATCCATGAAATACAGGTGAAGTATGTTAATTCATAGTTCTCAGAATTTTGTGAATATGTCATGCTAAATGAAAATGGTAAGCATGGTTCTTAATAACCTGGAGCCCTAAGTATCCTGCAGAGATTTAAAATTTCATGCTCAGAAATTGTGTGCAGTTAAATTGACATATGCAAATTTCACATGATACACATAAAATAAATCAAAATTTATGAGTATTTAGCACATATATTTACTTTCAAGTTGAGTCAAACTACTGTTGAGACCCAGATATGCTATTGCATAATGCACTGGCAGATCTGGGTTGTTGTAATTGTTAGAAACATTCAGTAAAACAAAACATATATCCTGTTCTGCAGGCAAATTATGCTAAGGTAGATAATGATCTTTTTTATTTGCAGCTTGTTTTGACCTCTAAGTGTGCACATATGGTAATCAATCTTAGTAACAGAAGTAAGAAATAAAATCCCTTCATATTGTCTCCAGCAGGATGAATGTTAACAAGTCCAGTACATTGGTTAAAAACTGTCCACACTAGGCTAAAGTTATAGTTACATTGTAATGTGGCTGTTTGCACACATTCATTATTTTGTTGCATGTGGCACAGCATAGCTGCTGGTAAGCTAACACTTTGCTGTAATATGTTACCATTGGTCTTGCTAGGGTTTGAAACTAGGAGTCCAGGACTCCTATTTTGGTAAAAATAAGGGTCTCCCCAGCAAAAGTTCGCCCAAATATGCATATTGGGCATACTTGATGTTGATAAATGTCCAGATAAGAAGAACCAGTGGTCCATTAGAGTCAGAGTAAATTTTTGGCAATTCAAGGAAAGGCCCCAAATTCTAAGCCAAATTCTTTCACTTGGTTACTGTTCCATCAGAACTATCAGTTCTGGCAATAACTATAACACTATTCTGAATCTCATTACAACCTACCTCAATTTGCAGTTGAACACCCCCCCCCAAAGTTAATTAAAGGAAAAGTACCCCTTCTGTTTGAATGCAAACAGCATTTTGTCTAAGTCTTGACATGGCTTGATTTTAAGATCAAACTCACATCTTATTCAGCTACAGAAGGAAATGAACACAGTAATGTAAGCTAAAGGTTCTTTATTTCATGTACTGTACTCTTATAATGACCACATGTACATCTCTGGGTCTTTCAGCCTCAAAAGTCTGTCAGTGAGAAAGTTGCTGTTGTATGGTTTAACGCCATTTTTCAGCACAAGATAGGCTATACATGGCGGCCAGTATTATTGGTGGAGAAAGAACCCTCGAAAACCCAGGGAAGAACCACCGACCCACGAGAAGCAACTGGCAGGCTTTCTCACTTACCCACGTTAGCTGAGTCTGGACTCGAACTCGCGCAGGCAGAGGTGAGACGGCAGTGATCCGTAATGGTCAGCGCTTTAGACCACTTGGCCACTAGGGGGCCCTCGAGAAAGTTGCAATTTAAATTTTGATGTCATATGTTGAGAAATACAGTATCATGTGTTGCATCAAATTGCATGTCTCTAAAGTTCCATATTCTAGATCAAGATTGGAGGACTTCTGAGTAATTGATTTTCTGCATCCCAGACCAACAAAATTGAATCCAAATATGCATGATTAATCATTTCCAAGACCTCACATTACAAATAGCTAACATGTTTTTGGACCAAAATTGTGACATGTACAGCCACTCAAGAAAAGAGCATAATTGCAAAAGAAAGATTTATTGATCTAAAATCACATTTGTCATCCACTGAAATTGCTTTATTGCCACTATATCACCTTGGAAACAGAATACACCCTTCACTGATTTCTCTAAATGATTTATTGATAGACCACTCTCAGTGAGCACATCTTTACAGGTGACTCTTTTACAAGTTTGTGTAGAGTGAATTACACAGGGCAGTAATGTGATAATTAACCATCCATAAACCTGTTGTTCTGAACTGTTACTCCTGATGCTATTTCATTGATAAATATATGAATTTCCTTTGATCTGAGGTCCCTGATCTCTGGCACTTCAGTCTGCTGTAATATGTCCCAAGGGTATGTTAGTTTGATAGATTTCCATTTTCCTAGTATTTAATAACAAATATACTGCATTCAAGGCTTTATCTGTAAGGTTTTTCCCTTTTAAAGCTGTGACAGATGTAGAACTAGCTGCCTAAAAAGACCTTTACCATTTGTAATTCCACAACAGTGCAATTCCCAATTGCATAGTAGGGAATGATCAGTTACTGTTGGAAGTTGTGTGGCTTTCTATATATTGAATACAAGATTTATTATTGTCATCATTGAAGTCTTTGTTTTTACTGTTTGGTTTAGCAAGTTGTAAATTTACTTCAGATTTAATAATGTCCAGTGAGTTTTATTTTGATTGTAAACAATGAGCTTGTTAGCATTATGTGGATGGAACTCCAGAACCAAGCTGAAAAGTCAAAATTGAGTCAGAAGTCACAAAAGACATTGGTGGTACCTTAGCTAAGAAAGAACCAGAACCTTGTCAGAGATTTTAAGTGCTGTTTGTTCCTTATATGTGTGAAGTGTGAAATATGAATTATTTCATTAAAGGAAGTGCTAAATGCAGTTGTGTTAACCCAGCACATGACAAAACAGAATAATGTACATGTGATGAAATATATAAAAGCTCTGCTTGAGCAATACAACATTAAAAATTTATGTATTTTTTTATTATTATTATTTTATTATGTTAAAATGTGAAAAAAATAGAAAATATTGTACTTGATTGTTGTATGACATAAAATATAGCCCACAACATTAAATTTTAGTGGGGCTGGAATTGAGGACAATCCCTTCCCTGCATATATATATATATATATATATATATATATATATATATATATATATATATATATATATATATATATTAAAAAGTTAAAAGATATTCATGCAGTATAATATATTTGAAAATAAATATGTAATTTACAGATGATAAATTTACAGTTTCGTTTAGCAAATAATTTTTTAAAAAAACCTGTTAAAAAATTCAGAAATTAAAAGATATTGGAAATGTTTACTTTAACAACTTCGTAAAATTAAAATTTGTAAATGGAAATTTTGGAAATATTTATGCTTCCTTTTACTTTTTCTTTCTTCATCTTTGAGTTTAATAAACAACACACACATGTACTGTAAATGGGATTTGAAACTGACCTTAAAAAACCTCCAAAAAGCCTAAAATATCATTTTGACCTTAGAAACCAAAGAAAATCTAATAAAAATGAAAGAAACCTAAATTTACAAAAAATGAAAATGTCAAAATATTATGAACATCTCTGCCCAAACTTAAAAAAAATGCTTTTTCACATTAATTTGTTTGTTTTTTTCAAATAGTTTTGCAGTCAAGAAAATATTTAAATTGTGCAAATTAAAGACATATCATTAGATAGACTCATAATGGGATACCTTTTTTCAATTATCAAGAACTTTAGCATTGCATTCTTTTCAATCTTTGCATAATTTGAAGTCCATTTGATTCTACCTTTGTAAGTATGAAGATTATTAGAAGTGTGAAAATGACTAACAATAGTAAAACTTTTTTTTCCATCTAAGCTGGCTTTCAAAACCAGAGTATGCTCAATGGTTGGAAAGCCTGTGATCATATGGCATCATTAGCTTAGTTCTGTTCACAGGATAGGAATCTTTGCAGCAGATTAAACAAGTAGATGCAATTAAGCAAATTAGAATGATGACCACGTTTTAAAATTATATTCCATTTGTAATAAAAAATATGTGACACAGAATATCAAGCAAACATAGTTTTGGTTCATTGGAAGTAAGAAAGTCAAAATAGGCATTTAGTATTTCATGATAGACCAAGCATTATTTGACAGACTAATCTCAGGGCATGTGCTGAATCAAAGCAGTTCAAGCATAAAAGCTGTGTCTTGACCATTACCAACATGCACATTCAGCTATCCAAATAGCTGATCCCAAACAAATTCTTTTTAAGGAAGGGTTATATAGCCATGTTTGTGAAAATGGGGAGCTGTCTGCTCTCAATCCATAGACTGGGTATCAAATTCTGGCATTATCCTCTTACAAGGGGTGATTGTGAAAAATAGTCACCTCAACATGCTCAAAAGGAAAAGTTCACTTTCCCTTTAAATTGATTTCAATATTACCCCCATCCAATTTTGTTTCAGTATAGTGCATTAATAATCATTATAAAACAGATTTTCATGTCACTTTCATCTTACTTGCAGAAGATGAATAGAAAGAAAAAGAAATCTTATATTCTTTACCTGATTTTTGGTGACCCTAATTAATATGGCAGAATCATCACTAAGGAATAAAAAGAATAAGTTATTGATGATAGTGCATGAAAAATATGAGAGAATGGAAATGTACAGACATTACTGTAATAATCTAAACCATGTGCACAGATATTTAAGGTTCATCCTAGTTGCACCATTACACAGTTCATTGTTGTCTTGTACTATCATCATTTCCTTCATACATACTCTTTTATTTTATATGTTGTGTAAATCTTTGTGCCATAGTGACTATAATGGCTGACAGCGATTGTGTTAATGGTGGTCAGACTTTGGAAGATGATGATGAGATGAATATCAAGTACAACGGCGACATGGTTTATAATTGTGAACTTCCTATCAAAGCAGAGCACAAGCTGGGCAAAGATGATGATAAAATTATATGCTTCGAAGCAATCAGGTTTGATGTCAGCTGTAGCGTGGTGGTTCAGTATCGGGACCAAACAGATGCTTTTAGCTTTTATACAAGAAACAAGGTAAGATCATATATCACATTTCCTTTTAATCTTAAATGCTTAATACAGTGTTTGATTCAGCTGTTCATACCATATGTCCCTATCACATATCCATATTTGAACTACTTAGTTGCCTTTTTTTATGACTGCACATACATGTATGTACTTTTAGATGCATTGAATCAGACTTTTGTAAATTGTAGTTTGCTTTTGAATTTCATAAACTCAATAAAGCTAAAAATATTTAGAAAGATTACAAATGGGAATATGTAATAAATATAAAACCGCATTCATGTTTAGTGCTGAATTAGGGGAAAGAACTTGTTTGATATGGCATGTGAATATATCTCAGCCTGACAGCGTCAATGTATCCAGACACCATATCAAACTTGTTCTTCCTGCTGCCTAAGGACAAAACTAGTATGATGTTTTGTTTATTTCAGTGATGATGATGATGATAATTATACAACTTGCACAAAAACAGTTAAAATATTTTAATGTGTGTAAAGTGCCTTTTTTGAAGAATTTTGATATTTTAATTTACCAGAAATAGCCATGTTGAGTTAGCCAAAATGCTGGATAATTCAAGCATAGAAAAATAGAACCCATGTTTTTTTTCTGCCATTGATGGTTTGCAGTATTATGACTCTTTGGTCAGAAACTAAGTGATGGAAAAAAAGTGAAAACAAAACAAGTTTTATGTTTATATCTGCAGTGATAATGCAGATTTATTTACAGTGAAACTAAGTTAATGACAAACACCTGCATAGAACAGACATGCCTATATACAGAGAACAATATTTATGAATTTATTAGGGAAAATTTTGTTACCTTAAATGTACATTATAGACTAGTTTCATAGCATTTATTTAGACAGGTAATTGCACCTGTAATGGTTATAATAATGCATAAATCATAATTACATATTTTTTTCTGATCATGCTTTGTTTACAATCTTGTATATTCATATAAAAATATTTTCAAAAATTTGTGTAACTATAGAATTCATACATAGGACAATAAACCCTGTGTATAATAGCCAATTAAGGATGCATCTGGTTTGAATAAACAGTTGAAATTTAACATATTTTATTGTGTATAGTTTTTGCATATTTTATATCTATTGAACTTTGCCTTTATACACATCATTTAAATGCAGTCTCTTCTATGTAAGAAAGAAACCTGATTAGACATGGCTGTCTGCAGTTATTATGAGATGCATTAGTGGTAGCTTGTTTACAGCTTCCATATTGGCTGCAGGGGTGGGTAGATTGGCTTGTCTCTTCTACACTGCTTTTTTGGTGGACCATACAGAAGCCAAAGTTACATGCAGATAAACAAATTCTTGAGTGAGTGAAATATGGGATTTCGGACTTAAAATTAATTAAGGCAGTGGTATTCCATAGGTTTTTTTAATCAAAGAAAATATAGGACTAACATTTGTTATATTTGGAGGTGTTAATAACTTACAACAAAATTTGTCTGTACACTAGCATTACTTTTCTGAAGCATTAAATGAAAGCAAGTTGTGAATTTTTTTTTATTTGCTGATTTATTTCTTTTTGTTGGTTTATTGTGATCTAGTGCAGTGATACTATTTTTTTTACAATGCACACACCCACTATTTGTGCTGTTCACCAGTTTTAGTGACCCAGTGTGAAAGTAGTTGAAATGCTGATTATAATGTTTCAAGTGTTATAGATATACATGTAGATTTTTTAGATAAGGCAGGCAATTTAATAAATATTACTTTATTTCAGACATACAGTTGTGATACAGAATTACCTCCAGTGTGGTGTTCATCAGGGACTAGTGCTTTCCTTCATATAAAAGCACAGGAATCTTCTCTTTCAAAAGTGCATATCAAAGTCTATGTAGTTGGTAAGTAAATATGAAGCTCACATTCTTATATGTGTATGAGCCTTTCTTCCATGATAAAACACTGCTGCAGGATAACTCAGTCCTACCTCACCCATTTTCTCCATTGACACAAAAAAGCAAAAATGTTTTGAATCCCATCCTCACTTGAAGATTCTCCATAGTAATCATGATAAACAGTAATTGCAACAAATTTACACTCTGAAATGAGCACTGGTTGAAGTTAGTGTCCAGAAAATGGGCTTTTTCATACTGTCGTATCTTGATGTACCTCTTCTTAAGTTTAATTTCAAGTTGAAAAACCATTGTATTTTTTTATTTATAAAAATAATGTTATTTCTAAAGAAAATTCAAGTTTAGATCAAAGTTGAATGAAGAACTATTTCAGTATTTTTGGGGTCTATGTTGATTAATGATATGGGTAACTGTGAACTTCATTATTTTGATCTGTTCACTTTTTTATCATTTCTCAAGCTATCTACAGTACACACAGTTCAGAAACTGCATTTCCATTACTATAGCTGTTTCAGTCTCTCCTCTTTAAAAACAAAAATATGTTGAAACATCATGAAAGATTTATACTGAACTTTTTAGTATAAACCTAACATTTTAATGACATTAATATATACCTGTTACTGTTGCCTTGCTTACCTTTTCCAGGACAAAGATCTCATCTAAGCTCATAATTAGATCTTCCCATTAGATGGAAAGTACAAAAACAGGAAAAAACACAGACCCCATTAAACCAATGCAGAATATAGTCCTTGTCAGTGTTATTTTAAGCTCTTTTGTTAGATTTGAGGAGACTAAAAGAGAGAATCTTGCAGTGTCTTATGGTGTTCAAATTAAACTACATGCTGTTCCTTATTGGGTAGTATAAATATTTGCTACCCTTTGTTAATTCTTTTTTTTTTTTTAAATTATTATATTTGCTCTTTTGGTCAATGTGATTTCCTTAAAACATCCTGTATTTTATTTGCCATATATTTTCCCTTCAGTTGTGAAAATGTTATTGTACTATTTTGGTGCAAGAAATTTGCATTTATAGTTGTCTTTTAATATAATTTTTAAAAATTCCCTTTTCAGAAAGAGATGAAGCCTTCATCGAAATTGCAAATAAAGCTGTCGTAGCTATTGGAGTTGTGATTGGAATTGTTGTTGGTGTCATAGTTCTTGGTGTTATTATTGTAATTATCATCATATGCTGTTGTTGCAAGCGTCGTGGGTCTAGGGGTAATGTCTACCGGCAACCACAGCATGCAGCAGCCATGACTGTAGTGCATACACCTATCTCACAACCTTCTCCACCAACTCAGCCTAGCTACTACAACCAGCAACCAGGTTATGGTCCTCAAACAACACTGGATAACTATCCTGTAGGGTCCCAGCCACCTCCTACCAGCTACCCGATGTATCCACCTCAGCAGCAAGGCTTTATGGTCAACCCACCTATGCAGAATCAAATGCCCACAGCAACGCCAGTGCCAGATCCATTTACTAAAAAAGGAGACCCCACAGGTAATAGCCGTTTTTAATGCTATACCTTTTGCTGCATTGTTTGCAATTTAGAAACTCAGAGGAACTACTGACCTTTAATATAGTGGTCAGTTTGGCTTAAATCTGTAAATCTTCACAAATGGGTAAGAGTCAGAGATAGCAAATGTGACTGGCATGATAGTCCCACTGCAACTTGAAATTGGATTAAAGATCAATTTTAAAAGTGCCACTAACAACATATGGAAATCTTGTCATCCTATGTTTAAGGTTAGAATATATGAAAGTTTCATTAGCAGCATATGGAAACCTTGGCATGCTAAGTTAGAGGTGCATCATTCTAAAATGTGTGGTGTTATAATGTTGAGTTCCCATACCACCAGGACATTGGGTGGGGAAAGATGGGAGAAATGACATTTTATCATGAACAGAAAAAGTCCTAGTTATCGATATGATCCTTTTGTTATTTGAAATTCTTCAGTATCAGTTTATTCTTTGGTCCATCCATCCCCATCCATCCATCATTTCAATCTTATGTGTTGAGCCATATTCCCAAACTCTTATAATCTAGATGTGTTTTTATATTGAGAATGCTTATCACCAGCATGCATTCTGACAAATGTTAGTAAGGATTTAGTATCTTTGAAGTACTTTTCTCTCCATCTATACATATCAAGCACATTTGGGTTTCTGGATTACAATAAGCTAATAATACCAAAAGTGCATTGAACCAATTTTAGTACACACACACACACAATCCATATTGCTACCTTATATACTTTGTAAATGTGAGCTTCCTATAGATTGAATCATTGGTAAATTCCTGTGTGTTGTGCAGATATTGGAAGATGGACAGTGGATATAAATGACACTGTCTTATTTTTTTGTATAAACCAGGGTTTCAAATTCAACCACCCTGAGGGCCACATGAGGGAATTTTTGATGGCCCAATGGCTGCTTCACCTTGTTTTCCTTATTGGCAATCATTTTACTTGTCACAGGATATGGCTTGGTGGGCCACATGTTTGAGACACCTGGTGTAAATCATTGATTAAAAATTGACTAGAGTCAGATGTAAGTGCATGCTAGGGGAATGCTACATCAGGCTTACTTAGAGAGCTTGTTAATAATCTGAATGATTACGTTGTCAATAGTTAATATTAATGTATGAAGAACATTGAAGAAAAATCTGTGTCAGTGTATTGAATCATTCTGTTCAAATACTATATGATTTGTAAAATGACTATACTTCGAGCTTTTTTGCTTTGTGAGTGATTTATATTAGTAGATTGTTCAAGTTTTTATATAATAGAATTAACTGTTTATATATTATTCATCGTTATATCATCTTTTAATTTTGAGATTCATGTGGCAGCTTAAGTGGCAAGTTCTTTCCAAAATGCATGTGTTTGTAATGCCTGTAACATACCTTGTAGTAATCAATATAGGAAATGCAGACTTAGGCAGAAAAAAGGGAGACTGATTTGTGGAACTCTTAGTTTATATTTCATTTTAAGAAATTTTTTTCTTTCTTTTTAGCACAACCTCCACAAAATGATCTACCGCCACCATATCCTGGTAGTTAATTCATCTAATGGATGCCTGTCGGTTAGAAAAGGATTGTGTGCTTATATTAGCTGTGTCATGGAACAATCTTGAAATACTATGTGCTTGTTCTGAAAAATGGGATCTTTTAAATTCAAATTACTATTGAAAATGCCATCTATTTGTATGTCACCAGTATGCCTTAGCCAAAACAATGTGAATATTAATAGAATCTGTGTATGTCTTTACATTGAGACAAGAAAATCTGTCAGAGAATCACCTATCTTTTTTTTTTCTTCTGTAACACTGAGACTCAAATTTTTTACTGTAAGTGCCATTGTCTGGGATTGAGTAATTTGTCACCTATTTGTTGTCAAAAGATGAAAGAAATCAGTACTTTGTTTTTTATTATGTAACATCATTGACTTGTTTTTAGTGCAGCCATAGGAGTAATATTAACATCATATCACAGAGATGCTTCCAGGGCACACGATCATGAGATTCATGCACAATTTGTATGAATTTGCAACCCATGGAAAGTGGTGATGTGTGAGAATTGCAAATTAATTTCAAGTTGTGCATATGAAGATGTACTTAGCACAGTATACAACTTAATTAAGCCATTTACCCTTAAAGTACTTATAGAAATGGTAAAAATACTGAAGTGCTTGTCACGACGTGTATATTGTTGTAACTGTCAACATATCTGGTTTCTATGGCTTAACATGAATGGTTGTTAATCTAAATTTGATTGGCACATTGGGCCCCATAACAAGCATTGTATTGAAAACTGAACCTTTCATAAAGGATGTTTTACAAATTCGTGTTTATAATATGGGCTATTGAGAAGACCCAAAATGAGCGATACCCAGCTTTGTTCATCTATAGATGTCGATTTAATTTGGCTAATGCTGGCTGATCATAGTAATAAAAGCAATTTATTTTTAAAGTCGGGAAGTATATCAGATTATATGAGCTGGAAAAGTATTAAAGGATATGACTGTGAGCGAATTTGAACCCGCAAAAATGGCATTAAATTTGAATCTGATGTACTTGCTGGATGATAAAAACAGATGGCATGACACACAACCCCTCATTCCATCAGTATTTCAAGATTAAATGCAGAAAAGACAAACACGCCAAATTAAAATCCAAACTGTTCAGAGGTAGAGTGCTTTGTTTGTTTCTTTTCTAGTCATAAATCAGCCCATCAAGATCATGTGCTACAAAACTGTAGAATCCTTAATATAAAGGTTACAATAAATTTTATAAATAAGAATCACAAAATTAAATTGAAAAGTAAAATACCTTTGTTTCAACAAGTAGACTGGTATAGATGGACTTAAAATCCTAATACAGCATTACAGGATAGTAAATCTAGCATAGCAGTCAGTTGATTGCTAATTCGAGAAAGAGTTTGGCAGAAGCTTATGTTAGTGAAAAATCGCTGTGAGTTGAGAAAGGGTGTTCTTAGTACAAAAAAATATTCATACACAAATAAGAAACTGATTGAGCTGAGAAAAAATGAACAGTTTAATGTCTATGCAGCTAATGAAGTATTACCATTTCATCCTCCCTCCTTAATTTTGTTTTATCCCCTTCCCTTATTTTTGGGATGAGGGGGAAAATCCCACTTTATGATAAAATCCTGGGAGCATCTCTGATGTCATTGAAGGGCATATTAACATGTAATGAATGACATCATCGAACCATGAGACAGAATTGGAGAAAAATGAAAGAAATCCAAAACAAGAAGATTAAGTCATGAAGGCAAGATTGCAAATCTGCTGATTTGTTTTTTCCTAATTTTTGTTTACTTTCAGTGAACTGTTTGTTTTAATCCCAGTATGTTTGATCAGTTTCTTTTATTCATATGCATGGGCAATAGTGATAGACGATAGAAAATGACCTCCAAACTTTTCCAGTATGGTGACATGCATTCAGAACTAATTGTGAAATGAATAAGCCAGATCACACACACTAACCATATCTGAAATGAAAAGCTTAAGAGATAAAAGTGGGTAATAAAATATAAATTTTATTGCTATGTAGAACACTGGCTAAACTATTATGCTTCACTGCTATTGACCTTAAGGAGTTCAACTACACCTCAGGGTGAAGAGTTTGGTCTGTTCTTCTGAAATGTGTATATTGTCATGTTGTTGGACCAAGCATGTCTTTCATAAAACATCAACACTATGTACATGCTTTATTTAACCTCTTTAGTGCTGTATGTTTTTGCTGACAATTGTCACAACAGTCTTGCAGTTAACATTTTGTATACTTTATTGGTATACCATAGTTCTTCGTTGTATTAATGGTGTCTGTTCAACATTGATGATTCACTTGACATTTTTTTCAGATATGGATGGGTAGCTATGAACAACTTTTATTTACTATTTGAGGTTTCTTTGCTGTAAATAATTAAGTAAATAGCTGGTCCTTCTGTCTTCATGGAGAGGTTGGTTTTGGGTGGATAGGTAGTTTAATAGTTTCACATTTTAACTCAGTGTGCAACTGTTTACAATAATGATTGAGTCGAACAGTTCATTATTTACGTTATTTTGTTTTATGGGAACTAGTAGGTAATTTTATGGCAATATTAAGGACATTTATGGTAATACAGTCACTAATGATAGAGTGGGAAAATGTGAAAGTTCAGCATAATGTTAGAGAAGTGTACATATTTAAAATAAGTCCAATTACATTTTAAAATAACATTTTGAGTTTTAATCTGATAGAAATTTTCCATTAACAGTTTGTTCAGGGTGACTATCGCCAGCATCATGTAAAGAAGGACCTTTTCTGTTTGAACTGAGTTTAATTCCTTTGCATAAAAAAAGAACCAGTAGTTGTGCAGGGTCCATGCTGGACTTTGTCTGAAATGACTTCTCCCTTCTGCCAGAAATAGAGCAAAGGTGATTTAAAAATAGGGAGAAGTGAGTCTGGTGTGGTCAGAACTTATACTGTTTAAATTATTCCTTTGAAATTTTCCTTTTGCTATATCTTTGAGGCAAATAAAATGAAACTTAAAGAATTACTCGGCAAACTGTCTGAAAATATTACAAAGTTTCATTGTCTGATTCAGCAAAATTGCAATATGATATTGCTTTTGTAAAAGTTGCGAACTTGAAATAGGTTATTTTCAAAAAGAGGTCACTAATATTAGGTAGAAATTTTGTTTGCCTTATGTAGGCTAAAATATGAAATAAACTTTTTTTTCTTAACTAGGAATCAACCAGTAATTCTCCATGGAGTAATCAATTCCTGCTGATTTGGCTACAGATGAATGGAATTTACCTACTTCAGGTTTTATGTCTAAACTTTTTGGTGGGAATCATATAAATTGAAAGATAATTACAATCATAAATAATCATTATATTGACAAATTCATATATAGAATAAAAATGCTTTAAGTTTTGTTGTATTGCTCAAGACATATCATTGTCCTTGCAACACAAAAAACACTGAAAGTCAGTTTTGTTTTTTCTGTGTTTTGGCATGATTGTTTCTGATTAATCACCCCCCTAGCATGGACCTTGTGTTCTGTAGCAAAAGCAAAATTGTCTATCAGTATTTAACTGACAGTTAATGTCCTAGATGTCAGATTTGCTTTTTCTGTAGACTATTAAATCCTTGTTAATTGATAAGATTAGTTGTTTAGTTACAGTTACTGTACCAAGCATTGTTGCTGCCTATTTATTAATATTTTTAATTTTATTCTAATTTTTATGTAATTTGATGAACAGTTTGGTGGATAAAGTTAAATTTTATAAGTAGTAGTGTTGCAATTTATTTTGTTGTTGATAGGCATGTACACAAATAGGCACACGTGATCTTCATGTATTCGAACACAAGTATGTGAGGGCACATTGTTAGCACTAATATGCTTAAGTTTTATTTTTTGTGATTTTCTCAGATTCTGTTACTTGGTATGTAAATGCATTATGAATATAAACTAGGTCAGTGTGACCAATATTTTAAGGTTCATTGATCGGTGACTATGTACTAAGCTCAATTTCTCATGATTAGGGTTTGCACTTTAGGCCATTTTCTCAAACACTATTGCTCGTTCATAGTCACACAAGCTTTTATTTAGATGTGTCAATCCATGCTTCCAAGGAACTGTCTTTCTGCAAAGATTGGTAACCCATCAATAAAAATAAATTGATTGTATTCTTTATTTGTAATCTGGTCATACTGCCATTGATGGTTTTCTTATCATGTTCTTATGTCTTAGTGAGTATAACAGTTTCCTAGCCAATATTGGTCACTGTAACTGTTTGTGCTCCAGTTCTGTGTTCAAGTAATTTTGGAAGGGACTAAATAATATATAGTGCAAAAGAAAGGGGTCATGGCATTTTTATATCATTTATCTATAGAAAGGTTGTATATGTGCTGCAGATAATGTATAATGTTTTATGAAAATTAGTGTAAGTTTTTTAAAAATAATGTATATGTCTATTAGGATTTTTAAGTCTTGTAATTAGAGATGTCAGATATTTTGTAGTTTTATTTGTTTCAATTGTACCAGGGTAACTACTAGTATCGTTACACAAATAGAACATGGTTGTGGGTGAATTTTCACTGAAGAACATCACATTTAATGCATATTCTTTGATGGTGGTTTCTGCAGCTGACGTTTTAGCTTGTGACAAGTCTTGTTTTATCAGTATTTTTTTTAGAAGTTGTCTGTACGAGTTGCTTCAACAGTAGTCTGCACAATCTTCATTCAGTTTAATATATATGCCTTCTATCTGAAATGTATAACATTGTTTGGTACATTTTTTTTTGGCATAAGAATGGTTCTGGTAATAGTTGATAGATAATCACAATGATGATTCCTCACACAGTTGTTTCTGCTTTCACCCCTATTTTGGACCATGATCATTATTTTAAAAGTTATTTCATTGGACGGAAGTAGTATTTGAAACCATTTTGGTATCAAGAAAAACCGTGCTGAATGGGAAATATCAGTGCATTTTATACAAGATGAAGGGGAGTGATCCTAGCACTGTGCTTTATGTAAAAGGAGAAAATCCATCTCATAAGTTTTAAAAAAGTTAGCTAGAAACTATTTTCTTTCTTCATTGTGATCATCTAAGGCAACCTAAGCAGTGGCTGTTAAAGGGAAATAATTCTCATCCCAAAAAGTGCCAAAAGAGCTCTGGTTGTGTTGTTTCCACCTGTGTTGTTTCTATTCTTACCCAAGGATGGAGTGTTTGCTGCAGTTTGTAAATGTGCATGGTATACATTATCCAAAATTTGACAATTTAGTATAAGGATTAGAAACTGTTTCTGTCTATCTGTTAGTGAGACTGACAACTGACAACTATTTATGTGTTAGACATTGACAATGTGCATGCCGTAACTCCTTCAACTTTCAGTTTTTTATGTCTTGTACTTTGTTTTATGATAATTTCATTTTGTAAGACGTTTTTGGTGAACTGTGGTATATATAACTGATGAACATACATAAAATCATTGTGATATTGTATCCCACTTTTACACATATGTATGTGATAAAACATGGATAATACAGCTGGAAGTATTTCATTGAAATGTTCAAATGATGCTTTTTTTATTGGATCATGATTGGCTATGGAATTGTGCAGTAACATAAATTTGAAATGATGTTTGTTTAAAATAAAATGTTAAATGTCAGAGGTTCTGTAAACAAAGAGTTTATGAAAGGTAAATGTAAGTCAAATATTATTTTTCTTCAGCATTATTAACTTTTATTGGCAGTAAACTAAGCCATTAAACATGTAAATGTTACAGCTTTATTGTCACCTTGGGAGCCATGGTAGTTGAGTGTTAGAGCCATAAACAAAAGGGTGCATGTTCATGAACAGCCCAGGTCATCTGCCTTGGTGTGTCCTCCTTGGGGAAAGACACTTGACTCCCATTTCCTCAGTTTGATATAAACAAATTAAAGTGATGACAATGCAATTAAAACCAACCATACAACTAACATGAATCAACTATCTTCATCTATCGTGTAATGTGGTTTTAAGCACTTTGCTGCTTCCACCTTTTTTCTTTTGCATTTATTATTGCTCATGCTATGTGCTAACGCTCTATACATACCGTTGCCATGTATATTGCTTGATTGTTCAAGAACTATATTTAATGAATAGGTTTCCCAGTGGTTCATTTCATACAGGTTGTCTCCATCTTTTAAAAAATGAAAACCCTCCCATCTTTTCTTAAGCAGATTTTCTTTATAGCTCACCAAAAATTCATGATATAGTTTGTGTACTTGATAAATTTAATTTAAAATATTTTATTTTAGAATCCAACTATGCATGTGTGTTTCTGGTATCTATCTGTAAATTCTTTTTATGTTGTAAGGATTGATGTATGTCAAAAACTGTTGCTTGTATTGATCTATACCAAGAAATAATTTTGTGCTAATTTTTCATACAATCTAGTACATAAATATAATTTATTTTTCATTTCACCTTTGTACAAAGAATTTTGGATATGAATTAAGATTTTGCAATTGCATTTTTTAATCAGTAAAAACAGCAAAGATTTATTGTTTTATTTTACCTGTAATTATTTATATCATCCCACCAAACCCCAATTAAAATAAATGTACACAATTTACATTTACTTTGGTAATTACAATAAATTTTGGTTATCTTGATGGACCTTTATTTTTCCAGACAAATGGAATACTTTCTTATATCAATAATTCATTTTCTACATTATTTTTTTTATTGTCCTAAAATACTCTTATCCATACACAATGTATGACTGCCAGCGATTTAAATTAATCTTTAATTGATATTGTACTAAACATTAAAATATTGGACATGTGGTATAATCCAAATTCCATTAAGATCTCTGCAGGGAATGGTTTGACAGAGTGCTTGTTTTCTGAAGGCATTAATTCTTTTTATGCATGTTAAAGCATAATAATTCCAAGGTTTATCAAAAAAGATAAACACCTTTCATAACATTAAGCTAAATCAACAACTTTATTATAAATATGTTTCATTTTTTGAAATATTGTGACATATTTATCACTGTCAGCAATAATTTATATTTTTAAACATATTGTACAACTTTTTATTTTTGTAGGCAAACTCAAACTGTTCAATACAGTTGGCATGAATTTAGCATGAGTATTTAGGATATTTATATTTTGTAATGTTTTTGTACAGGTTGTATAAATATATATCTGGGCAACTTCATATAATTGCTTAATTCATCAGGAGCTTGGTTGTTATGATATAATCTTAGATGTTTCTAATTTGCAACCTATTTTATTTTGTTTTTAGTATCTGTGTATTATTGCTGCTTTCTTTAATTTAGAAATTAAATTTTTAGTTTTTAAATTTATGCATCTTTTGTGCTTTATATCCCTTCCTCCTAAGTGTATAGGGGGATATATTGAAAGAGATGTGCATTTCTCTATCCATTCATCCATTTGTAGACAAGTGGCTCACACAGTATTATTTAAGTTTCCTGTGGTCTATTTTCTCTTAAACCATATCTGTTACTTTTTCATAGATATAAGCAGAAACCAATCAGATTTGGCACTGCAAAAGCCAAGATCAGGGGAGCTGAAAATGTGATTTTCCTTTCTGCAAGAAAAGTCTAGTTTTCTAGGTGTAATTTTCATAAAATTCATGTGTAGACTACTACACTTGGGTGAAACAGCTCTTTGGTGGTTTTGAGGCTGAGAGATGAAAAGGTCAAGGCCACAGGAGCCAACATTGTTGCATTTGCTGCTTTCTGTGTCATGTTTCCAGAATTCATTTTTCATTAAAGCTAGTGTACACTTAAACAGACCTATTTATTTTTTCTCTAACCCAAAGGACAAAGGTCATCAACACAGGAGTAGCTAAAATTCTTAATTTGTTTTCCATATGACAAGTCGACATTCCTTAAGTTTTCTTTACCCTGTTTTTATCAGCTTCATAGGTACATTACAATTGAGGACATCAGTTCATAAAATTGAAAACTTGTGTTAATTTTCAATTTGTAATATTTATGGTTAGTCAAAATGATCAATTTCTTTTTCCTTTCTATCCATCACAGGTTGGAAAAATTTTAATTTCAGGTCAATTTCTCATCACACACAGGGATGATGAGGCATTTGTGTCCATGTTGACTCACTTCGAACCACATATAGAGACCTCACAAATCTGTTCTTATTCAGGGGAAATGTTTAGTATTATTTCAGCATATCTGACATCTTAATGTGTAACAGGCTATCTTGATTGGTTTGGTGCACAAGTCATCAAAAATGCAACAATGCAACAAATGGAATACTTTCTTATATCAATAATTGGTTCAGTGCATACCAATCAGAAAATGCAACAATGAAACAAGCTGTTTGATTGGTACAGTGCACATCAGACAGAAATTTCAATAATGCAACATGCTATTTGATTGGTTCAGTGAAAAATATGTGACGTAAGAATTCTCAATTCTACCTATAGAATTTTTATTCCAATTATAGAAAAAGATGCATTGTTAGTAATATCAACATAGAACTGTTTAAGAGCAGGGATTATAATAAAATTTAATATGGTTTTAGTTTTGCAAATATTCACATGTCCACTTTTTGTCCATGGTAAAACTGCAGTAGATTCTTACCCCTGAATAACTCACTTTTTATGTGCAAGTGCTGTTTTGCATCAAACAAGATATACATTTAAAGTCACATGTCAAATGTCTTGCATGTCAAAGAGCTGGTTGGCACCCTGATAAGTTTTGTGGTTTTCTTGTGTTGTTTCCTCCAATATGTATGTGCTTCAGCTATTAATTTGTTTTGAGAATGGGTGGGTGCAGATAGAAAAGTAAAGGCATTTCCATCTTGATGTATTTAATAGTGAAACACATTTCTTCCAATAAGTCATTATTTGTTTCTTGAGTAAACAAAGAATTGATATTAAACACTATTTCATTGACATCTTAGAGTGCAAAAAAAAATGAAACTAGTGAAATTTTCAAGAAAAAAATCATTTTAAAAGCTCCCAAGAAAGATTAATAGCAAGGAACTTTGGGAAGGACATTTTTCACAGTGTAGATGGGAGGAAGGTAGGGATTGAATGACAAATACAACAAGCAGCACTGACTCAAATCTGCAAGCTCTTAATAAACCAAGATATCAGAGTCTGTTGTTTGATTGAATCAAAAATACAACAAACAATACAGAGCCAGATCTGTCAGTACATATGTAACTATTACAGCAGATTTAGGTCTATGCTCTTCATAGCTTGTTTCACATTAGGCATGTGTAAGTAGAATAAGTTGAAAGTATGACTTAGATTTTGGTGTAGAGATAATAAAACTCCTAAGTTTGAGATTTGTGATCAACCAATCACAAGAGACTTTATTTTTGAAACACCTTTTCTGATTGGCTAGTTATAAAGCTCAAACTTGGATTCAAACTCCGGTGGTTTAGGATCTTTATTTCTGATGTTATTATTAATATCAAAAGGAGAAAATTCAAATTTTCAATGAGAGATGAGCTTAGCTGTCACATGAATAAATACTATCATAATGGATTCTGTTGAAAGATCAGATCTTTGTAAATGATCTGTTCATAATTTACTTGCAGTGGACCTGAATAATTTTTTGACCTGTAGCAGAAGAAAAGAGGTTGAAGATGATGATACTCTTTATATCAACTTTGAAGGACTGATTGCAGGTGGCCAGAGTTCATGTGAAATTAAGCTGGAGGCTGAGCAGAAGTTCTTTAGTTCCTATAGACTTTGTGTTGAAGCAGTGACATATTATGTCAGTTGCACGACAAAAGTGAAATATTATGATGGGATGTTTTCAGGAATTCCAAGCCAGGTAAGTTTGTTTTGCAATTTACCTTTTTTATTTTCATACTTTGTCTAAAGTGCAATGAGTAAACCTTTGCATTCTCCTGTCTGTCCATATGTAAATTAGTCTTCATTACACCTCCTACATTATCCCGATGATCCATCAATCTTTCTTGCACACACTGCATTGTTGTGCCATCCATCAGTCTTCATTACACCCACTACATCATCCTGTCCTTCTATTAGTTTTCCTTTCACCCCTGTCAGTCTTACACCCAATACATTGTCCTATCCATCCATTAGTCTTCCTTACACCCCTACATCATCCTGTCCATCTATCAGTCTTCCTTTCACTCCTGTCAGTCTTACACCCAATACATTGTCCTATCCATCCATCAGTCTTCCTTACACCCCTACATCATCCTGTCCATCTATCAGTCTTCCTTTCACTCCTGTCAGTCTTACACCCAATACATTGTCCTATCTATCCATCAGTCTTCCTTTCACTCCTGTCAGTCTTACACCCAATACATTGTCCTATCTATCCATCAGTCTTCCTTTCACTCCTGTCAGTCTTACACCCAATACATTGTCCTATCCATCCATCAGTCTTCCTTACACTCCTACATCATCCTGTCCATCTATCAGTTTTCCTTTCACTCCTGTCAGTCTTACACCCACTACATTGTCCTATCCATCCATCAGTCTTCCTTACACCACTACATCATCCTGTCCATCTATCAGTCTTCCTTTCACTCCTGTCAGTCTTACACCCAATACATTGTCCTATCTATCCATCAGTCTTCCTTTCACTCCTGTCAGTCTTACACCCAATACATTGTCCTATCTATCCATCAGTCTTCCTTTCACTCCTGTCAGTCTTACACCCAATACATTGTCCTATCCATCCATCAGTCTTCCTTACACCACTACATCATCCTGCCCATCTATCAGGCTTCCTTTCACTCCTGTCAGTCTTACACCCAATACATTGTCCTATCCATCCATCAGTCTTCCTTACACCACTACATCATCCTGCCCATCTATCAGACTATTTTCAGTTCTTTAGGATTGCTCATGGGGTGACTCACTTATTAAGATTGTGGCTTCATTTGCAACTAGATGGAAAACATGCAGTTTAAATCATTTCCCATCAGGTACAGCTATTATTACTAATAAATATACAAATGTAAACTTTTACAGAACAATTATCTTGCCATGACTACCTGACCCAAACCCAATGGAGTCCTAACATGCAGTATTGGGTATACTACTCTATAACATGGTCCTTGACATAACACAGGTTATACCTCAATGCAGTATTGTTATGAATATGTAATTAAATTGCTTGTGTGTTGGTATTTAAATTCTTTTTTATTTTAATTTTGTTTCATTGCATTTTATTGTAATGATTATTTTCACAGGATTCAATATTTTTTTAAATAGTATTTTATGTTTCACAGCTTTGTATAGAACAAAAAAGTTTTTAATTAGCATAATTTTTAGCTGACCTTGTGCAGACACTTGGTTACATGAAGTTTAAATCATTGGCCAGTATCAAAATTCATACATACATTACTCGCATAATCACCTTGTGTCATCAACATTTGGGGGCATGTATCAAGTGGTTTGTAGTAAGTGATTATGTGACCTATTGCATGATCTAAAATTTTGTTTAAGACTAATGTTTTTAGTGGTTTTGATTTCTTTCATAAAAGTACCATCAAGAGATCAGAAGTATTTTCTGTTGTGCCAGTTTTGGAGTTATTTATTTGAAAATAATTTATATTCTCTGGAAAATAAGTGCTTCATCATCGTAGCTTTGAACAGAGACATTCAGTGGAAATTATTCAGAGCACTAAAGTCAGAATATTATATTGTGATTCATAAAATTTAACGTGGAATTTTTCACAATTTTTTATAAGTCAAACAAATTTAATGTGGAACTTCTGACATCAATACTTAATTCATCTTCAATCATCATCTGCCATCTTTGAACTTCTCCAGGATTCAAATTTGGATTCATTTAGAACATTTTAGTGACAGGACTTGTGTGTTTCAATTTTAGGATTAATTTTTGGATTATAGTCACAAACTGTAAGTCCTTTTTCATATTTTTACTGTGTTTTGTAGGGGAATAAATTCATTTCGTTAAAATTTAGAAAGCTTGTTGTCTTCACTCTTTTCTTTGTTACTTTGAGTGAGCTTGAGATTTGTAACAATATGATTTTTGATATTACACAGGTATTGGATATATCACTATATAACTTGGGTATTGGATATGCTTCAATATGATATGGTCTTTGATTTAACACAGGTATTGGGTATACCTCAGTATAACATGGTCCTTGATATAACTGGTACTGTGTATGCCTCTATGTAAGATGTTTCTTAATATAACAGAGATTTACCTATATATAACATGGTCTTTGATATAACACTCGTAAGTACACATGTTTTGGTTATGCATCAGTATAATATGAACTTTGATATAACACAGGTATTGGATATATCACAATATAGCATTGGATAAGCCACAATATAACATGGCCTTTGATGTAATACAGGTATTGGGTATACCTCTATATGATATGGTCCTTGATATAACACAGGTACTAAGTATGCCTCTATGTAAGAGGTTTCTTAATATAAAAAAGATGAATATTGAGTATACCTGTATATAACATGATCTTTGATATAACACACAAATGGGTATACCTCTCATTAACATGGTCTTTGATATAACATACAGTTGGGTTTGCCACTGTATAGCATGGCTCTTGATGTAACACATGTGATTATAGTGCCTGTTATATATTGGTGTATTTCAGTGCTTATGACCATAAATATAATTTGGTCTAATCACCACACAGATATTTGGTGAACTTAGTTCAACTGATTTTGATACATTCATCCATTTATTTTCATAGTTACTCTGATTACCAATGCAAACAGACAAAAATTAGACAGTGAAGAATTTTCTGGTTAAAATACATTCCTTAATCTGCAGGACTAAGGACTAGATTGGTGCTTTTAAGTTAATAATTTTATAGCTACAATTCTGATACTTCAGTAAGCAATTTTATAGCTACAATTCTGATACATCAGTAAGCAATTTTATAGCTACAATTCTGATACTTAAGTAAGCAATTTTATAGCTACAATTCTGATACACCAGTAAGCAATTCTATAGCTACAATTCTGATACTTCAGTAAGCAATTTTATAGCTACAATTCTGATACACCAGTAAGCAATTCTATAGCTACAATTCTGATACATCAGTAAGCAATTTTATAGCTACAATTCTGATTCATCAGTAAGCAATTTTATAGCTACAATTCTGATACATCAGTAAGCAATTTTATAGCTACAATTCTGATACATCAGTAAGCAATTTTATAGCTACAATTCTGATACATCAGTAAGCAATTTTATAGCTACAATTCTGATACATCAGTAAGTTGCTTGATGACAAAAATTAACTATAAGTTTTTTGCTGGTGATATTTTATGTTCAAAGTTTAATTTTGTTTAGTGTTGATCACTTTATCTGACTTTAGTCTTGCACCATTAACAAACCAATAACCATCAGTTAAACGTAATACTTTACAAGCATGTTTGAATTTTGAATTCTAAATACAATATACAGTCTAATTTGTGCCTGTTGAAAATGTTACAACTCTCAAAATGATGCTAATACTAACAAAGGTTAATTTGGAGTCTTAGTTTTGAATATATTTCACATGATATGGCACATTATAATGATGACTTGCTTTTAAATTGGTAAACTCATTTGGCATCCATGAATAACATTGTGGTGATGTGGTAACTGTTGAGAGTAGCAAACAGTGCATATAATTAACACTATATTTTCCAGTGGATTGTAAAGACAGAAAATTGGTGTATGTTTTTATTTAATGTCAGTCTAATTATGATTATATATTTGCTCTTAAGTATAGTGTTGATATTTGATAGTACTAAGTCCACCAACTTTTTATGTAAGTCTACTAATTGCTTTGAAGAAAACAGACTAGTTATATTTTTTTAAATTCAGATTTGAACTTACAACCATATTATATCAGCTTATATAAATAGATAGCTTATTCTCAACCGGCTAAAAAATTCCAACACTCTTTGGGAATATGGCAAGTAGGAAATTGATATCCATTAAAACCTGAATTCATTGTAGATTCTTTTTCCCACTAAATCAACACTGTATTTCTTTAAAATGAGATGTGTGGCAAAAAGTCAAATCAGCATAATATATACTTTGCATTAATTGATAAAAAAAATATAAACTTTTCAGACCTACAGTTGCAAAAGCTTACCTTCAAGATGGTGTTCCACACAGAAGTATATTGTCATTAAGGTGGAATCCAGTGGCACAGAGAAGCAGAATGTTTTGCTTAAAGTCTATTCTACAAAAAGTAAGTTTCCATAAATATTCATGTTGATTGTTCAGTTAGTGTGCATTATACTCCTTTAAAAATATTGGGATCATCAATGTTTCATGGGCAAATACATTAACTGATCACATTATATGACATTAGGGATAACTTTCTTTGCTACCTCTGAATCCATTTATCATGGAAAGTCACCTCACTCCATATATAAATTTATTATTTACAAAGGAAAGCAACTCTTACATATTAACTCCCCTTTTTACATACTTGTCTACCAGTTTGGTTAGATTTTAAAAAGTTTACTTTTGCTGCCTTATGCTAAGATGTACTCTAGACAATTCAGTTAAATTCTTTAAACTTTAATTTAATCATCCACATTTGTTTGTCAGTGGTACAGTAAGTCAAAGTGTTGTTTGATATGATGCATACATTTGTGTAAAATTCAATGAATTTATTTTTAAAAATTCAATTTTTGTACCATTAATTATTGTGGCATGTGATTAGGATCAGTAACATTCAGTTTCATGAGGGGAAATTTTTGGGTGATGTGTTTATATTCTGTTACACTTTTCCACCCCCTCCCCAATATTTATATGCAAAAACATCATCAGAACATACTGTATCCATGAATACAGTAGAAAGCTTAGGCAATTCCATTCAAGTCTTGGAATTGCATATGTTCAATATAACTCAAAATGACTTTGTCTTCAATATGTCTATGAGTAGAAAAAGTGTTTATATAATGTATTAACATGGGGAAAATCCTAGGACCCTGCCAAGAAGGCATGAGGACTAGGAAACTGTCAACCTGTCAATGTACAAAAATATTACTAAAACAAGCCAGATGTGATGATGACATTTTGTCATTCAGAATCTTGCCACATTGGTTAAATATTGCAAAAATTACCAGGCATATTTTGGATCATTTATGATCATGGTAGCTCCAGGTCTTTATGATGATTGACACCAGAGAATTCACAGTTGCAATTCTCAGTGATGACAGGTCATATGGTCCTATTTTTTGAAGCCAGTAAGGGATGGAAAAGAGAGGAACACAGTATCTCTTTCCCCATGCCTTCCATCAATCATCAGTGATAAATTGGCACTCATGCAGTCGAGCACCTCAACTATGACTCTATGACTCTAAGACTACTCCATTTTCCTCACATATAGACCAACAACAGAACGATGGGTGATCCAAACTGTGTTAGAGGGTCTTTGGATTTCATTATCCAAGTCCCTCAACTGTCATATCCTACCTTCCTGAAGGAACTACTGAGATGTCACTCGAAGAGGTATGATTTTATGCAAGAAAATTTAGTATTTTCTATTTATAAAGGGTGGTATAGATCGTACAAAAGCCCACTAATGGAGCTTCTGCTTCAAGACATTTCTGGATTGCGATGTGATGAGTATATGATCAGTCTTGATTTATCTAATATGTGCTTCCATATACCAGTTCATATGATCCCAATCGAAGCTCTTGAGCCTTAACTTAGAGTTCAGGACATACATCATATTGATGGTGACATTCCTGCATGACAGACTGCAAAAACATTTGCTAAGTTTGGGTTTAGGTTTACAACATGAACAACCTCATTCCCTCACTGTGTGGATACTAATCAATGTAGAGAAGTTGAACCTTGCCCCTTTTCAGCATTCTTGTCCATCTTGGTATGAAATCTTTAACATGTATCAACTTGGCATATTTCCAGATGCATTGAACAATCTTTAATGTATCAGAGAAGTCATCAACAAGACACTGAAGTTGTATATTTACGACATTTGACCTAGTAATATCCTATTTGAGGATTTCCTCTGTATAGAAGGTGAGTATTCCTGGACAAAGTACTAAAGAGTCTTTCTGTTAGTGGAGGTTTTGGTTCACAACATGAACAGCCTTCCCTCATTTACATTGTAATAAGTATAACTTGTGCTTCAGAGAAACCATCAAACAAGACATTGTTAGACAAGGACATTTCTTACAATCCCTCTGCCAATTCACTGTGGAATCGTCTGTTAGGATGCCAGTTGCAACTGGACCTGCAATGATCACTGGCATGTGGACTTTTTAAGAGACAGTTCTTCAAATTAATCTCTTGGACATGGAAACCAGTCTCAAATACCTTCATCAGCTAGGTAGAACGTCGTATCCATGTAAACATGGTCATGATAATTTTGGACAATTTAGTTCTGTTGATATAAGTCTGCAAGAGGAGAACAGCCACCAGACAGCTAGGGAATACCTTCATGGGTTCTCTAAATATCAGATAATATTCAAGTCCAACACATTACTAGCTGGCCTATTATTTCGGCTGTCTCACTATCAAGGAAAGACAATTGCTTCATACAGACTTGTCTGTCTGATGCTTTGATATTTCTTTCTCCTTTTTCCCCTAAAACCTGAAAGCATGGGCCATATCTTCTCTTTAATTAATCAGCTGGAATATAAAGTGGGCTTAGACCTCTCCTCCACCAATTTTGATTATGAAGATAAATTAAAAAATCAGAGCCTCAGACTTTAATATCTCAGATTTCACAACTAATGTGAAGCATCCTGGATCAATGATTTGCTTGATTTAGCAACAGATGTACCCAGACTAGTCATAGCAACCTCCAATTGGAAGAAAGCATTCATTATTGCCACTATTCTAGCCATGGTCAGAAAACTCCTTTTTCATTCCTGGCTCCTTTCAGCTCTCAGCGATGTCCTGTTGTGGAGACGATTGCAACAACTGAAGATCGTCCTCATTGAATGTACAAAGGGAAATCATGTGTTGTCAGTGATTGGTGTCACATCCTAATGTCACTCCACTCTCAGCACCCACTCCCAAATGGTAAACTTCAGTATTTTCTTGAAGACAAGTTAGCCCCTATCACAATCAAGAGATACTGTTTCATGGTCTTAGATAATTTCAGACTTCATCGAAGAGGTGATTTTGACTGCAACAAAGTAATCTCCTAACATGCAGTACAATTTTGATGTGTCCAGACCAAGCTTACTTGCACTATTCCCCAATGGAATCTCTCCATTGACAAGACCAAACTCTTCTAAGTCTGAGCTATTGCTTTCCCTCTCACTGAATCAGATATCATACATGATTTGCAATTTATGATAATACTAACATCAACAGAGTGAGTTACTTATATCTGTAGATCTGAACTACATGCAGTCTCATTCTTTTGATTCATTCATTCTGATGACACAGTCTGGTGGTTCCTTCGTAAGAACAGGTTGCTGTCAAATTAAGTCAACAAACAATAACTATTCATTCCTTCTCCTTGATCTGTCCAGAGAAGCAAAGCTGAAGGACAATATGTTCACTCTGATGTTATCCGAGATGCACAGACAATATCCTCATTAACTGTTAAAGAATGTTCCTATCACTGATGGCAGGAATGCATGATGTTTCCCTCACAAGTGCTGGCCAGTTGGCTGAAGGTAGTTAATAAATTAGTGTACTCTTAACTCTCACAGGATCGGGTACACTAATGAACATTTAAGCTCATGAAATATGAGTGGCTGCCATGAGCCTGACCTTGTATGTAATGTCTCGATTCGTTACATAGTAGAAGCAGCTGACTGCCATGCTCAGTCGGTCTTCTCCAGCTCCATTTGTATGAAATAGCCTCACTAAGGAGAGTACTAAATCACTTTGGGTTAGTAGTGGCTGTACAGACAGGGACTACTCTCCATTTATGATAGCACAACCAGACCCAGTTATGTATTTGCCATTTTCGCTGGATTCACCTGAGAAACAATTGATGGTGAGACAATAATCATATGTATAATCTTACAGGGATCTCCCATGCATGTGTATAAATCAATTGTCTCTTGTTTTGCTAAATTAACATTGATAGAAGTTCAGTCTTTTAGTAGAGTAATGATGCTCCTTACTGGGTGACTTATGCATAGGTCGGTTTTTAAACTTCTTTGCCTCTTACCTATTCTTGTAATGTAATTTGATCAGGTTATGTATTTGATGGTAATGTGATGCAATGTGAGAATCCTTTAAGGTGTTGCTCAAGTAAAGACCTGGTTTAGACAGGATATACTAACAGCTACCAGGTTTGTAGAATGGGAGTTATTCTGTAAGAGTTGATTCCCATGCTCTACATAATGTGTAGATGAACATTTTTTTTTTCTTTCCATCATTTGCTGTATTCAGGGTTTGCAAATAATTTGTCCCTAATGTTGTAATCAAATTAGCTAAGTTTCAGCAAATTCGGACTTTTTGACAGGCAGTTTGCTCCAACCCTACACCCCAACATAAGTGTCCAAATATCAACAAATTGGATGGCAAGGCTCAAAGGAAACTCTAGCTACTTTATGTTGAACAAGCTGGTGCAATAAAATAATTTCAATGGACTTGGTGGAGTGGGGATGGGAGCAATATTACAAACCACATCATTTGGTGTTAATTTGTAGATGGCAAGTTAGTGATGTCACATCCTTTTTGTTTTATCTAAACATAATGGGTGCATGTGCTTACAATAGCTGTCTCAGATGAATTCTCAATTTACAAATATTTTTATAGGGTGTTTATGTCACAAATATTCATTTTAATCTTTATGTTCAGATTTAATTTTGAGAGTAAAGTTTTATTTAAATTAATAATTGGAATTACAAAAAACTCATTAATACTTCTGTGAATTTATTTGGAGACACTTTGGATTATATCATTGTGATACATCAAGACAGTTAGCACATTAACACAATTCCAGGGTACTGGTACAACAGCATATTCAAGACAGGAATTCATTCAAAATACTCTATTTACCATGTATATTAGAACACAGTAAAATAAAAAAATTTCCAGTCCCAGAACTTATGGGGAAACATTTTTTCACTTTGGTCATATTCCCAAGACTTATGCAATGAAATAAATTTGAATTGTATTTGTGCCCCCTCCATGCACATTGCAATAAAATAGATAAACAAAATGCTTATTTGATAACTGATGAAGGTGTTATGATAATGTTGATGGCTAAGGAGTCTATTTTGCTGCAAGAAGTCATCTATTCATAGTTTCATGTAAAATTTAGGTGAATAAAAATTGAATGGTTTAGTGCCAATATACCGTACATAAAAACCAAATTTGACATTTGAAGGGACTAGCCATTTACATTTTAGAATTTTAGACATACAGATACTGTTTGAGGAGTTAAATACTTGTAACTTATTCTAAAGAATTATTTTCTCATAAAGTTGTACCTAGAATTTTTAAACTGAGTTATTAATATGAAGGTCTGTTACATATATAGGCTTGAAAGATGACACATCCTAATAAGTGGCTGTACCATTCTTATGATTTCTTAATAATTTTCATGCTGGGTGAGAATTCCTTATATTGCATTTCATAAAAGAGGATTTTTAAATTTGAAATGTTAGGGGGGAGGTTTACAATTTTTATATACAATAAAAATATATGAATATTTCCCATTATGTTTTAACAGTTGTGTGTGTAATAAATAACTTAGAGATGATCTAGAAGTCAAGGGCTTACAATATCAAATTAAACTTTGTGAATATCTAGATATATAGATGAATGTTAAATGTTTCATTGCACTCATGAATAATGAGCTTGGTCCAGTTTAGTTCATTTTTAATTGGGGGGTGAGATGCATTAAAGGTGATTCATGCAGTTGCATGTCATGGAGAATAGACTGTCGTAATGAGTGAAATTTTTCTAAAAAGTTTATTTTTAAAAAAATGATAACATTATTGTCTCTAGTCTTGCAGGATGAGTAGTAATTCAAAATTTGTTGGGGTCTAAAATGGCTGTTCTAAAAAATTATTAAAGATGAAATTATTATTTCAGTTTATGGATCTGGATCTGGGGAAATTGGACATGTGGCAGGTACGGCTACTCTTGGAATTGCAGTGGTTGTTGGAATTGTCATTGCCTCAATTGTGGGAACAATCATACTTATTGTTTTGATTGTATGTTGCTGTTGTAAGCGCCGCTCCACCCGTGGAAATGTAAACCGTCATTTTCAAGAAGCTACCCCTATGACATCTATGCAGCCCACATCCCAGGCAGCCTTTTATCCCCAGCCTGTGGTTTATGGTGCCCCACCCCAAGGGGTCTACTACCCACCCCCTCAAGTCAGCGGACAGGGTTATCCACCTTACATGGGTTATGGTATGGGAGCTGGAGGAGGTGGAGGGTCAATGGAGGCTGGACCGTTGCCTAAGAAAACAGAACCTACAGGTGAGTGAGAGAAAAAAATCAGTAACACCAGCAGTGGACTACTGAAGTAGGGTTGGATTTGGCAGTGAACTTAAATAATCAGTATCAGATCCATTTCAGAGAGGTCTAGGTGGACAGTGTTCCTCTGATAATAAGCCCCGGAAGCCCACAACTTGTTGGTATTTTTTCTCTGGATAAGGCTTTCACAAATAAAAAACTTTCCAAACATTATGAAAATTAGGGAGGGGCTTTTCTCTATCAAATATATTTCTCAATCACATTAACGTTAGGTATATAAGCTTTACTACCACTAAAATCCAGCAATTCTGGAACAATAAAATTTGTCTTTTATGACCATATTACATACAGACAAATTGAAGAAATTGTTCTGCATTACATACCATTCATCCCCACTAGGTGGCTTTAATTTAAGCTTTCACTTAGTGCAAGTGACATTGTTTGTCGGATAAAATGTGTCAATATATTTCATGAATTTGAACAAGCCATTATTAAGTGTGTGATGTGATGCGATTTTGATTTTTAACGTAACTTTAAAAATTTTTCAGTCATATCGTTATGATGTCTGCAGTGTGTCAGTTTATAGTGACGTCTAGCACTGGGGCATCATGCCACAGACATGTAGCATGATGTCTCACCCAGTCACATTATCTTGACACCAGGCAGACCAGTCCTAAGACTAACTTCTTAATGCTGAGCGCCAAGCGAGGCAGCTGTTAGTACCATTTATGTAAGTCTTTGGTATAACTCGACCGTGGATGGAACCCATGACCTCCCACATCCAAGGCGGACGTTTTAACCACTAGGCTACCAGAGCGGTATCTATCATTTAGTGTATTGAAATTTTGTTTGTTCAGTTTCTGCAAAGGATTGGTAATCTATGTTGAGATTTTGCATATATATATTTTCTTAATTTTTTTAAAGTTTGTGGATCAGGTAAATCCAGCAAGATAGAATTACATTCATGCTTTTTTTTGAATTTGCAAACATGGATGAATTTTATATTTTTTGATATTATTAATAAGCTAGACCCACTATGTGTTCTCAGTTTATTTGAAATAAATGCATAAATGTTGAGAATCCTGAGAAAAACATGAAACAGGATTTATAACTCTGGAATCTTTACCTTGTGACTGAAATGGGAAAAATACTTTGCATAGTCTGAATTATTTCCAAATCAAATACACCTCATGAGAATTTCTGCTTATGAGACAAATAGTCTTGGGGAGCCTTATGTTGAATGCAGTGGCATGTACAGTCATTCATCCCAAGATCTCAGATCCAGATGTAGCAGCACATAGATAGAGATTAAGTTTGGTGGATACGGTGGCTGCATTCCAAACAGCCAACAAACTATTCTTAGGTCAGCACAACTGTATATTCACTGGATTCAACTAAGTTTTTTTTTTGTTGCTTAATAAAGGAAAATCAATCTTTTCTGGTCGTTGTCATTGGTGGCTAGTCAGTAGTACTACCATTGTTTTAGGGATTGTGTTTGTCCATCGTATAATAAATTCTGACATTCTTCATTTGGTGAAGTTGGATGTTTATGCATTTCCTTATACTCTTCTGCTAATGTTAATGTGATCATTGAACAGATTCAGATCATCCACACCACCCAATAAATAAACTAGTAACTCCTTGTGGGGGTGGAGGGGAGGTAATGGGGTAAGATCTGGTATATAGACATGAAACAAATTTTCATCTTTATGAAATTGTGGTTGTTTAAGGGATTGTGAAACATATATTCCTAACATTAATGTAAGCTGGTAAGTATTGATTGAGAAACATAATTTACCAAAATATTTGATATCATAAAGCATAGACTTTTAGAAAAATAGGGTCATTAATTTTGTGACCACAATGTTCAGGAGGATATGTCCTGCATAATCACAATAAAAATGTATGCTCTTATAGCTCAATTCAAAGAATTTTGTAATCTTTTTTTAAATTTTTGATAACATGATATTTATATAGGATAATGGCATAGTTTATTTCATTTGACTAAATTTTGGTATTCAGATTATGGAACTAGAATGACTATAATAGTTTATGCATTTTATTACTTGAATTGTTTTGATAGTTTGGATGAAGATGCAGCAAAAATTGTCTTCCAAAATGTATGTAGCAAGCAGACTTCATAAAGCAATAAAATGTATGCCTGGATGATATGATACTGCAGACAGACAGTCTTCTCCCCCTTTGTGCTTCATTATTTGGATTGAATGAACCATCTAATGCAGGTTAAAATATTTCCAGTATATGCCCATATACAAGTCAGATCCAATCACAAATTGCATAGATCCATATACACTTTTGTATAATGCACTGGTAGACCTGGGACTGTGGTGTTTGCAGTTTCACCAAGCTTATAAGTGAGTATATACAGTACTTTGTTTGTACTATGTGATTCAGATATCAGAAGTTGAATGATCAAATTGTATAGTTACTGTTTTGCTATATGCTAACCTTAATGACTATTCATAAAACTAACCGCTCCGGTGGCCTATTAGTTAGAGCGTCAGCCTCGGATGCGGGAAGTCGTGGGTTCGATCCTCAGTTGCATCATTCCAAAGACTTACAAAAATGGAACTAACAGCTGCCTCGAGGCTTGACGCTCAGCATTAAGAAGTTAGTGTTAGGACTGGTCGGCCTGGTGTCAGGATAATGTGACTAGGTGGGACATCATGCTACATGTCTGCGGCATGATGCCCCAGTGCTAGACATCACTATAAACTGCCACACTGCTGACATCATAGCGATATGACTGAAAAATTGTTAAAGCTACGTTAAAAATTATAAACACCACCCCTATTCATAAAACTAACTCACAAAATTAAAGTTTGATTGGAAGAAAAGTATTTTGCTTCACAATAACCAGTCAAAGTACATTCTTCTAAATTCCAAAAATATTTCTTTGAAAGTATCAGTATATGTGTAATGACTCAGGAATACAGGTAATTGCAGATACATGTACTATGAAAGTTTCAGCAGATGTGTAATAACCAGAGCCAAATGCAGATACATGTACTTTGAAGTTATCAGCAGTTGTGAAATGACTAGCTAAATACAAACAATTTGAAAGTATCAGTGTAATGACTGGCTAAATGCAGACAATTTGAAACTCAGCAGATGTGTAATGACTGTAGCTAAATGCAAATACTTTGTCAAATTCTCTCTAGCTACACATTATTATGTCATTTTCAAAATAATCTTGTCATATTAATGTTTGTTCAAAAGTAATTTTGTTTGGTGTGTGGTTGTTTTATTGTAGCCACAAGAAAATTGTACAAGTATTTTCAGGGTTTTTTTTATCTATTCTGAAAGTTATTAAGATAAAATATAATAGGAGTCAAAGCTAGATATGCTGAAATTATGTATCAATTCATTTCTATTCATCCATCCATCCATCTACTCATTCATCAATCCATCCATCTACTCATTCATCCATCCATCCATCTACTCATTCATCAATCCATCCATCTACTCATTCATCCATCCATCCATCTACTCATTCATCCATCCATCCATCTACTCATTCATCCATCCATCCATCTACTCATTCATCCATCAATCTACTCATTCATCCATCAATCTACTCATTCATCCATCCATCCATCTACTCATTCATCAATCCATCCATCTACTCATTCATCCATCCATCCATCTACTCATTCATCAATCCATCCATCTACTCATTCATCAATCCATCCATCTACTCATTCATCCATCCATCCATCTACTCATTCATCCATCCATCCATCCATCTACTCATTCATCAATCCATCCATCTACTCATTCATCCATCCATCTACTCATTCATCAATCCATCAATCTACTCATTTATCAATCCATCCATCTACTCATTCATCAATCCATCAATCTACTCATTTATCAATCCATCCATCTACTCATTCATCAATCCATCCATCTACTCATTCATCCATCCATCCATCTACTCATTCATCCATCCATCTACTCATTTATCCATCCATCCATCTACTCATTCATCCATCCATCAATCTACTCATTCATCCATCCATCCATCTACTCATTCATCCATCCATCCATCTACTCATTCATCAATCCATCCATCTACTCATTTATCAATCCATCCATCTACTCATTCATCAATCCATCCATCTACTCATTTATCAATCCATCCATCCACTCATTCATCAATCCATCCATCTACTCATTCATCCATCCATCCATCTACTCATTCATCCATCCATCTACTCATTCATCCATCCATCTACTCATTCATCCATCCATCCATCTACTCATTCATCCATCCATCAATCTACTCATTCATCCATCCATCCATCTACTCATTCATCCATCCATCTACTCATTCATCCATCCATCCATCTACTCATTCATCCATCCATCCATCTACTCATTCATCCATCCATCCATCTACTCATTCATCAATCCATCCATCTACTCATTCATCCATCCATTCATCTACTCATTCATCAATCCATCCATCTACTCATTCATCCATCCATCCATCTACTCATTCATCCATCCATCCATCTACTCATTCATCCATCCATCCATCTACTCATTCATCAATCCATCCATCTACTCATTCATCCATCCATCCATCTACTCATTCATCCATCCATCCATCTACTCATTCATCAATCCATCCATCTACTCATTCATCAATCCATCCATCTACTCATTCATCCATCCATCCATCTACTCATTTATCAATCCATCCATATACTCATTCATCAATCCATCCATCTACTCATTCATCCATCCATCCATCTACTCATTTATCAATCCATCCATCTACTCATTCATCAATCCATCCATCTACTCATTCATCCATCCATCCATCTACTCATTTATCAATCCATCCATATACTCATTCATCAATCCATCCATATACTCATTCATCAATCCATCCATCTACTCATTTATCAATCCATCCATCTACTCATTCATCAATCCATCCATCTACTCATTCATCCATCCATCCATCTACTCATTTATCAATCCATCCATCTACTCATTTATCAATCCATCCATATACTCATTCATCAATCCATCCATATACTCATTCATCAATCCATCCATCTACTCATTTATCAATCCATCCATCTACTCATTTATCAATCCATCCATATACTCATTCATCAATCCATCCATATACTCATTTATCAATCCATCCATCTACTCATTCATCAGTTTTCTAAGGTGCTTACTATTACAGATCACTGCCAACTCACCTCACCTCTGTGTGGGTTCAAGTTTCAGGCACAGCTAACATGGGTACATGAGAAAGCTTGTCAGTAGTTTCTTGTGGATCTGTTGTTTTTCCTGGGGATTTTCAGGGTTCTTCCACCACCAGTTATACTGGCCATAGTGTATAGCCTATCATGTGCTGAAAAATGGTGGTAAACCCTACTACTACAACAACAACATTCATCAGTCCATCCATTTACTCCTTCATCAATCCATCCATCTACTCATTCATCAACCCATCCATCTACTTATTCATCAATCCATCCATCTACACTTTCAAAAATCCATGAATATACTCATGCATCAACCCATCCATCTACTCATTCATCAGCTGATCTGTTAACTCATTCATCAACATATTCATCTACTCGGTCATCAACCCATCCATCTTCTCATTCATCAATCCATCCATCAACTCATTCTTCAACCCATCCATCTACACATGCATCAACTTGTTCATCTAGTCATTTATCAACCTTTCCATTTACTCATTCAACTCATGCATTAACCCATCCATCTGCTAATTCATCATCCATCTACTTTATTTATCAGCCCATTCATCTGCTCATCATCAATACATCCATCTACTAATGCATCAACCCATCCATCTACTCATTCTTCAACCTGTCCATTGACTCATGTATCAACTCATCCATCTACTCATTCATCAGTCTGTCAGTCTGTTCATTCATCAGTCTATTGTTCATTCATCAGTATCCATGTACTCATCAATTCATTCATCTACTCATTCATCAACCAATTCATCTACTCATGCATCAACCCATCCATCTACTCATTTAACAACCCATCAATGTACTCATTCATCAGCCTATTCATCTACTCATTCATCAATCCATCCACCTACTCATGCATCAACCCATCCATCTACTCATTCATTAACCCATCCAGCTACTCATTTATCAACCCATCCATCTACTCTCTCATCAACTGATCTTTCTACTCATTCATCAACCAATGCATATACTTATGCATCAACCAGTCCTTTTACTCATTAACAATCCATCCATCTACTCATTCATCGATCCATCCAAACTCATCCATCTATTCATACATGTACTCATTTATCAGTCCATCCATGTACTCATTCATTAGTCCATCCTTATTATTATTATTAATTGGCATATCTAAGACAAATTACACATGCAAGTGGTAAAACTAACAAATTAGCTAATTTGAACAATTTTGATGACATAATCTAACAAATAGTTTGGTAATAATAATAATAATATAAAATGTATGAGTTTAAAATTTTTGTATAGAAACCTTATGTAAATAAATATTGGTTATGTGTTAGGCCTCAAACTGAAAAGAAATAAAGATCAGAGTTGCATGGGAACAAGAATGCAATGGCAAATATCCTGCTTTCTGTGTCAGTAGTTACCTACATATCCCCCACATGCTGAACAAAGGTCATTGTTATCCAGTTTCAGTCATGAAACATACATATTCCAAGAAGCACCCATGTCTTGACTTTGGTAGCAATTAGTGCTGAATTAAGGCCACACATACATTTTAAGTAGTGTTAAAAAATGGAGGCTACAGTGACCAAACGTAGGTGTGTTAAACATCTTCATTCAAGAATGCTTACGTTTGGTGGCAGTAGGTATATTGAAAGAGTTACTGAATTGAGAAGATGGATATGTGTGGAAGGATGTATTGATAAAGTGAATCCACCTTTCAAAGGAGGGATATAAATATGCATGCTTTGTTGTATAGCTGTTACTGTATGATTTATTGTATAACTAACTGCATGATTTATTGTATAAATGTTACTGCATGCTTTGTTGTATAGCTGTTACTGCATGCTTTGTTGTATAGCTGTTACTGCATGCTTTGTTGTATAGCTGTTACTGTATGATTTATTATATAACTAACTGCATGATTTATTGTATAACTGTTACTGCATGCTTTGTTGTATAGCTGTTACTGCATGCTTTGTTGTATAGCTGTTACTGCATGCTTTGTTGTATAACTAACTGCATGCTTTGTTGTATAACTAACTGCATGCTTTGTTGTATAACTAACTGCATGCTTTGTTGTATAACTAACTGCATGCTTTGTTGTATAGCTGTTACTGCATGCTTTGTTGTATAGCTGTTACTGCATGCTTTGTTGTATAACTGTTACTGTATGATTTATTGTATAACTAACTGCAGGCTTTGTTGTATAGCTGTTACTGCATGCTTTATTGTATAACTAACTGCATGATTTATTGTATAACTGTTACTGCATGCTTTGTTGTATAGCTGTTACTGCATGCTTTGTTGTATAGCTGTTACTGCATGCTTTGTTGTATAACTAACTGCATGCTTTGTTGTATAACTAACTGCATGCTTTGTTGTATAACTGTTACTGTATGATTTATTGTATAACTAACTGCATGCTTTGTTGTATTGCTGTTACTGCATGCTTTGTTGTATAACTAACTGCATGATTTATTGAATAACTGTTACTGCATGCTTTGTTGTATAACTAACTGCATGCTTTGTTGTATAGCTGTTACTGCAGGCTTTGTTGTATAGCTGTTACTGCAGGCTTTGTTGTATAGCTGTTACTGCAGGCTTTGTTGTATAACTAACTGCATGCTTTGTTGTATAGCTGTTACTGCATGCTTTGTTGTATAACTGTTACTGTATGATTTATTGTATAACTAACTGCTTGCTTTGTTGTATAGCTGTTACTGCATGCTTTGTTGTATAACTAACTGCATGCTTTGTTGTGTAACTAACTGCATGCTTTGTTGTATAACTAACTGCATGCTTTGTTGTATAGCTGTTACTGCATGCTTTGTTGTATAGCTGTTACTGCATGCTTTGTTGTATAACTGTTACTGTATGATTTATTGTATAACTAACTGCATGCTTTGTTGTATTGCTGTTACTGCATGCTTTGTTGTATAACTAACTGCATGCTTTGTTGTATAGCTGTTACTGCAGGCTTTGTTGTATAGCTGTTACTGCAGGCTTTGTTGTATAGCTGTTACTGCAGGCTTTGTTGTATAACTAACTGCATGCTTTGTTGTATAGCTGTTACTGCATGCTTTGTTGTATAACTGTTACTGTATGATTTATTGTATAACTAACTGCTTGCTTTGTTGTATAGCTGTTACTGCATGCTTTGTTGTATAACTAACTGCATGATTTATTGAATAACTGTTACTGCATGCTTTGTTGTATAACTAACTGCATGCTTTGTTGTATAGCTGTTACTGCAGGCTTTGTTGTATAGCTGTTACTGCAGGCTTTGTTGTATAGCTGTTACTACAGGCTTTGTTGTACTAGAAGTTACTGCATGCCAATAGTATATACATGTATCTTTTTTATCCACAGCTCCCCTGATGGGTTCACAACCCCCTCCTTATCCAGGGTCTTGATGGTTGATTCCTAAATGGTGTCAGTGAAGCAATTGCATCATCTGAAGATAAAAGAAAGATGTAACGGTTCTGACATTGTTTTTGGTTGTATTTATCATATAATCTTGACTTTGTTAATTCTACAAGACTTCTTGAATGGAACTCATATTTAAGCAGGATAACTGAAATTCCAGCCTGAAAAACTTTGAATACATATGGTGATAAACACGTTTCAGTTGTGATTTTAGCTGTCATCATAATCATATCTGATGCATTAGGCACTAATTAGTTTGCAAAACCAAAACTAAGTGAAAATAAAATTTTTTATTACTGCATCTGTTACCCTGAGATTAGACTGTAAGATTACCGACATAAATAAGTTCATGTTTAAAATCAGATATACAGAAAAAAAGAAACCAAAATGTATTGAAATTTGTTGTTTAATGATGTTATGCTCTAAATCTGTTTTGACTCTTCTGTCAAGTTTCCGCAGTAACCCCCATCACTACATGTTTATTGTATTTGTGCATGAATGTGTTAATGAAAATAAAAATCTCTTCACTTTTGAATGAAAAAAGTCGTGATACACAATCTGAAGAATTATATTTACAATCTAAATTCATAAATGGTTTCTGTCTTAAAATATTGCAAATTTCATAATTTCTTTTTATTGGTGTTGTAATGCAGTTGAGAATTATAGTGACAGAATACAGAAATAAGTCATGCAAATTGAAGATTTTTGCCTTATATATATAATAATAAGAAAATGCACATTTTTAGTAGATATAAGGAAATGTATATATTTGACCTTTTGCAGCATAAATCTCAAATATGTCCCTTGTTTTAATTGTAAGTTTTTAGTATAGTTTGTAATTATGTTGAATCACGTTTTACTTCATTTTTCAACTAATGTGTAATAAATTCTGTCCAAATACATTTTGGCATATTACATTTATTAACCTTTTTGTTGTTTATGATCAAGTATGATAATTGCCATGAACTTCTCAAAAATTCTGTCTTACTGAATGCAAAAGGCACTTATAATTGTTTAGAAAAGGGTCATTTTAACAATTTTGCAGCAAAACTGAAAGTCCATAAACCACCTTTCTGCCTACATATATATACTACAAAATCAATTACAGAAGGTTATCCCATTGTATTAAATATTATGATTAATGATTAGATTTTTTTAAAATCAGCAGCCCTGGACCTGTGTCTAACTTTTTTTTGAGCACTGCTAGATAAGATATAAATAGACATTCAAGTTTGAAGGTGATATGTATTTGTTCATTTTTTTTTAAAGCTAAACTGCTATTGGGCATGACTAATGAAATTAAGTGCTTTCTGTAATATTGTCAAATAGCCCAACATTGTTGATGATCAGCAACTTAAATTGACATTACATTTAGAATGGACCATTATGAAAAATTTGTAGTGCACCCCCTTTGCTTTTTCTTTAAGATTGCAAACTAAAATAATGTCAATAGTAAATTTTATATTGCAAGATCTGACCACGAAATTACATATTTTTAGTAAATTGAGATATTTTGTGTGCATTGGATGTCTATTTTTCAAAATAGACGTACACCAGTAGAAAGATGGAAAATGATCAGACAAAATGAAGATTTCTTTTGTTTTCTCTGTATCAGAAAGCAATTAGCAAAATTATCTGTAACTTTTTTGCAGTGTACAGGTATACAAATACAAATGTTTTTCTTGTATATTGATCATTAATTTGACTAGTCCTTAAAATAATTTCTTACTGTAACCAAAATGCCAATAGGAAGCATGTGTTTTAAATGAATAATAAATAACTCAATTAACTTTAATACTATTCATTTTAACTGTTTTGTTTTAGACAAAAATTTTATTAATGTTATTCTTCCCTAAAAATTTTTAAATGTAAATAATTTATTTGAAATAGCGGTAATATTATAGCATTTCACTGAACAACACTAACATATCCTGTATATGTCATAGTCTTGGTAAATATTAACAATCTTTAGTTCATGGTAATTGTGAATTTTTAGAGTGAATAAATATTATTTTAACATATTTGAATGCTGCTGTTCATTGAGCATTTTTTTTTTAAATTCAGCAGTGCAATAGTATGACCTAAAGATTGTTGTGAATAGTTCTTGGCCAATATCCAAATCTCACATTTAGTATGGCAGTGGTGAATTTTCCAACATTTACCTGGGCAAAATCTACACTGGTTGGAACTAAGTGTGCCACACTTAAATTGGTTTTGAATATAAAGAAGCATAAATGCACTTGCATAAAACAAGGGCATCACTGCTGGTTGCAGGAAATGTGTTTTCAGGTGTATTTATAGAATTCCATTTTTAACTTGAACTAGTTGGAGTGGCAGTAATAATAATGATACTGTTAATAATAAAGAAAACAAAAACCATATTTTACAAGAGATAACTTAGTTGGTTAGTGGAAATGTCTCTCATTAATAATACCACAAGACAAACAAAATAATTAAAATTGTTGCTTATGACAATTTCAGATAATATGTGTCTAATGGTCATTATGAATATTTATGACAGATTTTAAATCAGACACACACACACACATACATACATACATATATATAGATATATATATATATATATATATATATATATATATATATATATATATATATATATATATATATATATATATATAGGTCTCTACTGCTGTAGAAAGTACTGGTCTCAATTTCTTATATGTTTAGATCTGATGTAATATTCATAATGGGTTCATTTCTTACAGTAGCACAAGAGTAAGCAGATGTAGAATTTAGTAGACCATTCTTTCATTAAACCCCCAAAACAAAGAGAGCAGTTATGAAAGACAGTTTATTAACATGTTCATGTGTCACTTATGCATATATCTTTAGGACATCAGATAATTTTGTTAAGAGCAAGATCTCAGATGAATTTGTTGAGAGCAAGATCTCAGCCTTGTTTGTTTAAGAGCAAGATCTCAGCCTAGTTTGTTACGTGCAAGGTTTCAGACAAGTTTGCGAAGAACAACATCTGTGCATACGAATGAGGTGATCTAGCATCTTAGTCTTTATTATGACAGCAATCCTATATATTCAAAATTTATTCCCTGTGCTATGTATGCTGTGTGTTTGTAAAAGTGGCTATTTACACTATCAGTAAAACAATTGATAAGAAGAGGACTGAAACTGAGATTAAGTTTCTAAGGTTGTCCTCTGTGTCAACTAATGCTACAGATGATGAAAGAAAGTTCTACTGCGTGATTTTTCTTATTAAAAAGATCCTTTGTTAGTACATTTCTTAACTTGAAAGATTCTGAAACTAAGTTACAGTGTCTATTTCTGTGCTTTTTTTCATGCTGAAAGCTTCATTTTTAACAAATCTAGATAAAACTTGATAATGTGCTTTCATCATCAAGATCTCAGTTAAGTTGATTGGCTTAGTTTGTTACCATTCTGAAGATCATATTTCAGATCAGATTTTGATACCACTTGGTCAAAAAACTATGTCAACAAGATCTCAGATGAGTGCAATAATATAACAGTGACAAACATTAAGGAGGTGATTTTGCACCATGAACGACCGCCTTTCACTGAAAAGAAAATTGATCAAACTTGGTAAAATAGGCTTTTGTCAACATGATCTTTTTTTAAACTTTGATAAAATGTCTACATCATCAAAATTTCTGATGCATTTGATTATGAGCAACATTGGCACAGATTAAAAAAGCCTTCTGTCATCTGATCAGCGGTTAGAGCTTATTTTCTGTCTTTCTGTTCAAATTTTGAACAAACCTAATGCATATGATTCAGTACATAACAAATTCTATAGGAGTCAGATGAATCATATCAGAACCACTAAGGGTCACTGGATTTTGGAAGCATTTTGAGTATTTTAGTAATGGGTTTTAGCAAATATTTTAACATTAACCAATAATTTTGATTCAGACATGAACATGCCATTGTTTCTCTAATGTATATAATTAGGAGTTACCATGTTAAAAATACAATACTATTCATTATCGCATACCTGTATATGTATATATACATTTTCACTTTGCATAATATCTGACAATCTTTAATCATAATTGGTTTCAGTGGAAATTTCAAAACTACTATTGTTCTCTTGATGTGAACTTTTTCTAGTCTTGTGCTATTTTATGATCTGCGTAATTTCAGTTTTACATGTTTTTAGTTTGCATGTATTTTCCTGTGAATGATATACTGAATTTATATTTTGGGGGAAAAACTGGATGATTATTCACATTCATACATTTTGATGTGATCTTTAATTTGATTGTTTGAGCATGTTGTCACTCTAGCAGTCTTATTTCAGATCCAAATTTTATCAGACTTGAAATTATGACCATATCTCATCAAAGCGTAGTCCAGTTTGAGTTTAATTGAAAGCAACCTATATTTAATTGTCATTTTGTTCATCTGACCAATTTTTTTTCCTATTTTAAAGATCATACTTTTCCAATTTTAAAGATCATAGTTTTCATAGTGTGAGAATTTGTTTTACAATATACTCGTGTTCTCTTGATGTAAACATTTTCTAGTCTTGAGACATTTTATACTGTTTCTATTTTACAAGTTGTTAATGTGCATTTGATTTCTTGTGCATGATACACAAAATGTATTTTTATGTATGTATTTTTTTTAATGAACTTACTTTACTGTGAACCTAGAACTATAAATTTTTGTTTACAAAACTTTTTAAAAATGATTTTGTTATCTTGGAAAGTTATGTTGAGTATAACCTTAGTAATAAAAACTTCTCACAATACCGTGAGATCTGTTTTACATTGACTCTAGGCAGCCATTCTTTCAGGTTTTTGGAAAGTATTCTTTCAAGGTAATTGGCTTTGAACTGTGTTTACTTATTAGATTGTTCTCTACCAAAAAAGTTCTCTACCAAAAAAGGTATACTAGATTGTTGTGTTCCTATTAAATTTTATACTCAAGGTTGTGTCTCTGTTACTACCAAATTTCACTAAATTCTGTTCCTACTAAATTTTGTACTCTATGTTATGTCATTACCAAATTTAGTACACTAAATTGAGTTCCTACTAAATTTTGTACTCTTTGTTGTGTCACTACCAAATTTAGTACACTAAATTGTGTATGCCTATTTATAGAAAATATTTTATCACAGTGTTGCTATAGTAACATATGTATCAAGATCTTCATTCTGTTGCTATACACTGTTATTTATAAATTTGTTATGTTAAGGTACACTCTTATTATTAAACTTGTGATCTAATATACTCTCTTATTAACTTTGTGATGTTATATGCTCTATTATTATTAAACTTGTGATGTTAATGTACACTCTTATTATTAAACTTGTGATTTTAATGTACACAGCAATTAATAAATGTATCTTGATTTGGAGAATTTGCTTATATCATGCATACTGAGAGGAGAAAAGATTTTTAAAAAATTGTTCCAAAAATGACAAGAACCTTAGACTCAAACAGTCAACACTTTCATTAGGTTTGTAATGCATTTGGTTGAAGAACATATAATACTGAGTCACCATGAATTAAAATAAAATACAGCAAAATATAATTTCCTTGAATGTTGATGGCCTTGACACTGTGCTTTGCTTAAAGTATTGTTTTGAACCTGTCAAAATGTGTACTGTAATATGCATATGTAACTCTATTGACACAGACCAGTATGAAATCAGCTATTTGTTTACAAAGTTGGATTGGATAGAAGTGTGTTAAAGCTAGTTGTTTTAAAGTTTAATCTTCAAGACTATAAAAGTAATAATTCAATGATTTCAAACATAAGAAAGATATGTTCCAGTAATTTAGAAAAGATTCACAAACAATTCCAAGATCTCATAAGCATCACAAGGTTAATCTACCATGATACAGCAGAAACAAATACAGAATTTATGAAGGACTAATTAAATATAAAATAACCACTACTGATGTGTGAATGTATGTATATATGTATATATATATATATATATATATATATATATATATATATATATATATATATATATATATATATAGTCAGGATATAAAATATCTGTTTTAGGGTCAACAAAGGAATGTCAGAATTTGGTATAAATCTGAAACCATAAGTTTAACATGCTTCAACATTATTAATGCTGAATATAACATACATTTTGTAGATTAATATTCTTCTGGCTTATTGATAATGCCGAAGATCAATTTATCAAGTATGCTTTAGAAGTTCTATGCTGTTTTAAATGACCAATGTTGGAGGTGGCATGGCAGCAACAGAAGCAGACAAAAAGTCACTCAAAGGTGGATTTTGCAGAGCAAGACAATAAACAAAAATAAGTCGCTTTTGCTCAAATCCCAGAAACTAAGTTTTCTTTTCATCATTCTAGATGTTTTGTGGCAAGGAATCACACATGAAAAGCACACAAAAATTAAAAATCTGGGACTGCTGAATCGAAAGATTAACTGCACAATCTAAGCATTATTGTTTGATAATACATGTATGGGGCATAAGGGATAATTAATTTTTGCTAATGGTAAACTCATGGAAATTATCAAATAGGATTGTATCAACCAGCATAAAACAGTATAAATTTGATTCTATGCACAGGGTTGGTTCTGTGTATAAAGTTGACAAGATGGATTAGAGTTTGTATTATATGACTTGTACATGTAAACCTCACAGCTGGGATTTTCCTCTTGAGATGAGAGAAAAGTCTCCAGTTATACTCTGAAATTTGTGATTGCAAAATTATGATGAAAACATTATTTTCTCAACTTTTTCTTATTGTTATGTATATCTATATTGTGTCTTTAACTTTTGATTCACAACTAGATTGCAGTGAGCTATAAATAGGTTGTTGAAAACTTCTAAACTCAGGCTTAATAAAGAACCTGTTTATAAGTTTGAAATAATTTCCCATTGGATGATTAAGTCAGATGGTTTGTTTTGCAAGATGGGGATGGATTGTGACATGTCACTTGAGAGGTAGAGCAAAATAGATCAAGTGTGAAAATATTGTAGAGCCAAAAGATGTATATTTGGATAAAGTAAACAATTCTTTTCTATTTTCTGTGTTCTTGTTTTAAAGTCAGTCTGCAGATGTATTTAGTGACGTGTTTCAGTATAATTTGAGCGAAATTATTTGTTCGATTTTCGGTTGGAATTACAAAGTGGGAATTTGAAGTAATTAGTATTCCTTTGATTCTGTTAGCAGAGTCGGCATCAGTGCTTGAATATTTTATTACATTTATTATTCAGGATTATGCTACTTGTCATCAGAAATAATTCTAAAACTATTAAAGACATTAATTGATTATGGCTTGATTACCAAAGTGCTCAATCAAGATGAATTAGAGTCTTTGCTGCATGTAATCAGAAGTTGTTTCTTGATTATGGTTGGATTACTAAAGAATTCCAGTAGTATAAAATAGTTTGGCTTTGGTGTTTAAAGTTTGTCGGGATGGTTTTGGCTGAATGTGTTTTCTTGACAATGCTAAAATGCCAAAATCAAAGCAAAAATAAAGATGTCTGGAAACAGGAATTACCATGGTTGGAATTAAGATCAAAGGACTTGAATATACATTTTGCCCTTCACATAAAGCTAATTTTAAAATCAAGAATTGTAACAATAATAACATTATATTTATGGTAGTAACCCCATCTCACAAAAGCATATTAAATGTGACAACAAATATGTCATCACTAGAATACCAAACAATTTGTAGTGAGGAGGGATGAGATTTAGTTTTAAAACTACAATAACTGTCCAGCTTGGTAGTGATAAACATCCAATTATTTGCAATCAATTACCCTCTATCCACCCACAATTATTACCCAGCACCCAAGATTTGCTTTCCATCACACCACTTGCACTGACCATTACCCTGTCATTTACTATCTATTACTACCACATTAATATCCACATTTACTATACAATATTCAGTTTGGAGTGGTAACACCCACATTTACCATCCATCACACTGGCATGACCAATAGCCACTCAACTACTGATCCAAATAGGATAGGATACAAAAGAAGAGGCATAAATTTTAAATACTTAAAAACACAACTAACTTATCTATTTGCCTATAACTTGCCTATTGTCTTCATATAAACAGAACACATACACAGGCATGCTTACACATTTTGAAACAAATTGAAAAACTGAGAAAGGGTTGGAGTGCTCACATACAAACATATATATATATATATATAGATGTATATATATAGATGTATATGTATATATATATAGATGTATATATATAGATGTATATGTATATGTATATGTATGTATATATATATATATATATATATATATATACATATACATCTATACAGATCTATATATATATATATATATATATATATATATATATATATATATATATATATATATATATATATATATATACATATACATACATATACATATACATCTAGATATATACATCTATATATATATATATATATATATCTATATATATACATCTATATATATATATACATATACATCTGTATAGATGTATATGTGTATATATATATATATATATATATATATATATATATATATATATATATACACATATACAAACATATACATACATACATACATACATACATACATACATACATACATACATACATGTAAAAATACTCAGATTAAAGATACAATATATTATGATTAATTATTTATAAATACTTTCTCACACCATAATATTTTAAAACTTATATAGTTTAAGTTCTGATAAATTGTTGAATATTCATTATCCAATGTTTTCTATTTTTTATTACATATATATAGTTTTTCTTTTTTTCCTTTCTTATATTTATGATTTCAATTAATGTATTTGTACATAATAATAAAAATATGAATAAATATGTTTTTCTCTATTTATCCATAAAAGTATATATATATAACAAGTTAGAGAAATTTATTATCCAGTAATAATATCTACATCTTCTCATCTTCATTCTGATGTTCCTGTAAATTTTTCACACTTTCATTAGTTCAGGGCAGTTCACAGTCACCAAGAATAATGACATAAATAAAGGGAGATCCATGCAATATTTATTTCTATAACAAATACTCATAAATTAAGTAAAATTAATCATTAAAACCTTGTAATGACTAAAATAAAAGGAAATCCATACAACATTTTTTTTATATATTATAAATACAAATACTCATCAATTAAGTAAAATTAATCATTGAAAGCATGTAATGACATAAATGAAAATATATGCAAAATTTTATTTCATATTATAATACAAATATTCATCAATTAAGTAAAATGCATTGTTATAAGCACACCTACTCATCAATCAGGTAAAATTAATCATTATAAATACAAATACTCATTAATTAAATGAAAGTAATCATTAATACCATGTAATGACATCATCAAAAGAATTTTATTCATGCACCTCATATATACTTAAATCCAGTTTTGAGTGATACTTGTTTGCCTTGTCTTGATCATTGTCCCCATTACAATGGTCTTTGTCTGCCTAGAACAATAGTAAACATTGTTTATTCTATAACTGTCTTTCGTTCCACAGCATAACATGAACTGGAATTGCCTTGTGTCAGGTAAATGCATAAAACTGCAGAGTAGCACATCATTAGTGAAAGTGTTTTTCTTTCTGCACACTGCATACCAGGAATAAACATGATTTATATCTGACTACATTCTTGTTCTTTCTTAGCCAAGGAAAAGTCTCTACTCAATCTTGCTGCCATTATTTGTATCTTCTTTTATCTCTGACCATCCGTTACTATACCAGTTAAACTTAGAAGTTGATTTTAAGACTTCTCTTGCAGCTCAGTCAAGCTAGTTGCTTAATGTTTTAAAGAAAAAGAGTGTTGAAATAAAAGGCGGATTATGACATCTTTGGATACTTAACGATAATTGATAGTAATTCTGATCTGAATAATTGGGATTGAGCTATAGTGTATGTGTTATTACTTAATCTAATCCTTATCTGAATAATTGGGATATACACTATGATCTAAGCAAGATCGCTTTAGTTGCTATTTTTGCCGCTGCTATCTGTCCACGTCGTGATTGCTGTACTTTCTGCTTAAATTGTGCCTGAGAGTGTGCAAGTTTTTTTCAAATCTTCTATGTTTTCTTTTTTTTTTTCCCTCTCTTACCCACGATTATGCACTATTTTTCTATAAAAATTTAAAAACCTACTGCATGTATTTATACAACAGCGAAACATTTTATCTGGATTATGTGTTAGTTTATCAAAAAAGATAAAGTTATATTTATTCACTGTAGATATAGTTCAATAAATTTATCTTTTGTTATGTTACCACATTGTTCGTTAGCAATATTTCTAACGTCAACGGTGTTCTGTGTATAAAGTTGTCAAGATGGATTAGAGTCTGTATTATAGCTTTGCTCTGACTAGGGTGTCCTTGGGGTTTTTGTGGTCTCCGGTAATTTGTTTAAAAGGATTAGCTTTAGTATGTCCGACGATTGCAAGATGGGCCAGTGTTTTGCGATGATTTTACCTTCTTTGGGGTTATCTAGGTGGTAGGTCAGGATAAATGATATCCTATCAGCCTTTTCTTTATTTCCATATTTCAGTAGGTCATCACGGTTTGTTTGTTTGGCCCTTTGGATGCCTTCGCAATCAGGTCTTTGTCGTGGCCTCGATAAATTAAATGCTTTGCCTGCTCTTCAGACCTTTCTAGGAGACTTTCATCGTCGGTGCGAATTCTGCGTATCCTCAGTGCCTGGCTATATGGAATGTTCCTAATGCAGTGTTTTGGATGACAGCTGGTTGGGAGGAGATACTGGTGTTTGTTGGTTGGTTCCGAGTTTGTATGTAATTTGTTTTCGACCAGTCTGGTTGTTGTGTCCAGGAAAACATGGTTTGAGTTTTAAATTTCAGCCGTGAATTTTATTGAAGGATGGAAGTTGTTTGCCTTTGATAGGAAGTCTTCCAGACTTTCTCTTCCATGTTGGCACTTCATTTCTATATCATCGATGAAGCGTACCCACTGGCATGGTGTACGCTCAACCGATGCTAAGAGCTGATCCTCAAGTTTTCCCATGAAAATGTTAGCATACGAAGGGGTCATTTTAGTACCCATTACAGTTCCATTGATTTGTAGGTAGTTTTCTTCATTAAATTCAAAGTTATTGAGTTTTACGACAAGCTCAAGGAGTTGGACTAAGAAGTGTGTAGGTGGATTGTTTACAGTTCTTGTTTCCCATGCTACGCTACATGCCTGTAACCCTTCGTTGTGTGGTATGTTAGTGTACAAAGATGTGATGTCTAAGGAAACAAGTAATGTATCTGGCAGTAATGGTTCACTAGCTTTGCTTTCTATGAGACAATCTGTCGTGTCTTGAAGATATGATGGTAATTTGTGGACATGTGGTCTCATAAAATGATCTAAATAGTCTGATATCCTTTCTGTAGGTGCACCGTTACCGGAGAATATAGGTCTGCCAGTGTTTCCTTGTTTGTGGATTTTGGGTAGAAGATAAAATCTACCTGCTCTTGGGTTTTCTGGGCTTATGTAGTTTTTCGTTTGCTGGCCTTGTCAATAACATTAGTGATGATTTTTGCATATTCCATTGGATCATGGTTGGAACCTAGCGTCACTTAGTTGTCTACATCTTCCCTATTCATAACGACAACGGAGGAACTCTTATCTGCAGGCTTAATTATAATGTTTGTTCTGCTTTTCAGTGAGTGTAGGGCATCTGTTTTTTTTCTTTTGTCAAATTAGAATATTTCTTTGTATGGTTGATATGTCTGGAAGTATCGTTTTCAACCGAATTGATAAAGACTTACAGATTCGGAATGGAACTTTTTTGTGGGGTCCAGTTACTTTTCTTTCTAAATGTGGGTTGGTCGCAGTTTATATTTTCCTTTGATTTATTTGTTGGTTGCAAGGCAAAATGGGCTTTGAGTCTTAGTCGGCGGCTAAACTCTTCAAACTGAAATACTCAAATTATTAATTCCACTTCTAGGCACGCTGGGGATAACTGTTGCCTAGGAAGAGGGGGAGGCGAAATCAGGGGCGACCAAACAAATCTGTGTTATGTAAGGGTTTCAAACAGTTAGTGTAAAATGTAAAGCATCTCACTTTTGTATAACGATTAGAAATAAAATGATCACCAAAACACGAAGTGTTCAGAAACGTAAACGGCAACGAAACGTAAAACAACTAAAAAGGACGAACCCTTGCTAGCAGGAATGGCGGGAAGTCTACTTCCCATTCTGCTGGAAATAGAACGTTGGAGAGCACTAATGCTACCCGGTACCAGACGCTTAAAGCGTCCCCGTTGAGCAACTTTGAGATTCTAGATAAACTGAAAGATGTCAGCGGATTTCAAGAAGTATTTTCTAAAGTTGAGTTATCACTTCGCTCTCTGCCAGCTGCAGCAAGTTGTATAACAAATATTTGCAATTTCAATTATTTTGATTCGTTTCGGCTGCCCCAAGTGATATTATCAAAGAGTACGTGATATGGTCCAAGTATAAAGATATCAAATATTTGTCTAATCACCTACAACTAGATGGAACTGCACCTTGTTGATATTATTGTGTTATGTTTATCAAATAAATGTCCGAGATGCAAGCATCTGGGACAAATGGTGATTTTCTAAAATTTCTATTACAATTCACACCTAAACCAAGCTTGGAGAACGACAAAATTGCAATTTTTATCAAACGAGCAAATATATAACTGCCCATCTATTTCCTGAAATGCAGAAGTAAAATAAATGCGAAACCATGGAAACCACCAAAAAATAACCGACTATTGCTGAAAGGTATCTGTGCTGCCTGTGGTAAGAAAAAGAGCATGCTTCTCAAACGTGAGTCACTATTATAAGATAAAAGATACGGGAATGCAAAAAATTCCTAATACTATTTTAGTGGACGATTAAATTACAACAAAAATGAAAAGCCAACTTGTAAGCAATATAGGATCTATGTTGGGGATTGAACAACGAAATCCCAAAGTGGGGGGTGTACGGTATATATCTTCCCACAAGACTTACCTTATTTGGTGATATATCATGCAACGCCGCGACTGGGATTTCACTGTCTTGGCCCAAACCGCAACGTAGATTATTTTTCTCACCCAATATTTTTATTTAAAGTAAAATGAACTCTTTTCTAGTGTAATAGAGTTCACGTCCAAATGTTTTCATACAGGTCATTAATATAAATATGTTAATGAGGGCTATCGTGTGAAAGTTGAATCCGATGTACACATTTTATACGCGTAAGAAAGAAAAATAACTACCTAAAATGTTTCATAGTAATGAGGTATTATCACATTTAATATGTAGATGTTATATGACATTAACAATAAATAATTTATTATTATAGTTATATCGTAAATAATAAAACGATACTGGGTTCTCAGCTCTACTGCAGTTTTACTTAGTACAAGCTGTAACGAAGAATAACATGTTGCATTAGATTATTCATGGATAATTAGAGATCTGTGTCACTATCGTATATAACTCTCCTTTTCTGTGGAGGAGATGAAACTATTTGTGAAACACTTGTGTTGCCTTTAATATTGATTGTAACATTACTACCGTGTTTAACAGATCCTCCAAATCAGGACCCTAGCGGAGAACAATTTGTTAAATTTTTAAGTTCACTGATATTTTATAAAAAATGTATTTTTCTATTTTGAAAATATGGCAAGTGCTACAATGAAATATGCTTATGGATAATGTGTTGAGGGATAAATGATTCCATCTGGCTGGTAAGTACATAATTTGTCATTCAATATTATAGGCATGTTTCTGATTCAACTGGGGCACAAAGGAAAAGCTTATAAAAATCAGAATAAAGAACGTGAACGTTTGACATCATTTCTGGCTGTTACTAAGTTTTCATTAGTTGTTAAGGGAGTTGGGATACTCCGAAGTGTATAGGTCTACAGTCTATATGCATGGATCAGTGTTTTTAGTCTTAGTTCATTTCACAAAACAATGAAACTTTTATTCTATCTGTAGCACATTCAATTTTCGGGTCAGCGTCATCAAATGTAGCTAACAATATATAATTTGTTTCACACAAAGTATTCAAAACTAGTTAGGTAACTTGAGTTACATTTAATACAGCTGTCCTGAAAATGTGCATAGCAAGACCTGCACATAGGATAAAATTCACACTCACACACATACGCGCGCGCGTGCGCGCTGACCATGCTGTGTGAAATGAACTAATATAATAACAAAATTCTCGACATCGTGTACTTGTCTTTGTCTATCTCGAAATATTTTTGAATGGCGTGTTCTCAAAGATGGACTGACCTTAAGTTACTATATTTTTGTTATATTTTTGGTGGTGTTGTTATTTGAATTTTAGAACAACTGTGTTAGGCACAACAAAAGACAACAAGGGATTCCTGAATGAGACGACCGGTCTGATATGACTAAACTGAGATAAGAAAAGTAAGGAACAGCTCGATTTCTCTGTCGCAAGTGTAAGAGAAGCATGTACATGTAAAGATGACTATGATTTCTGTATAGAGCAGTACAAAGTAGTAATTTATTGCCAGTGTTGTAATCAACGAGCTGTAATTAGATCCGGATTATATATTCACAAGATAGTTGGTAAATTACCAAACCCAGCCATGGATGGACCCTACCATTTCACAAGTACAGTGGACATTGGAATGCACTCAATAAGTAATTTAATGAAAATGACAATCCGTTAAAATGTCAAGAGCCGTACAATCAGGTCGACGAAATAGCAACGCGTCATGACGTGTTTACCGTGAGAACGAAACCGATAAATCTTGATGTGACCCTATTATGCTTGATGAGTTAAGTAATATTAAGCCGAAAGGAATACGACAGCGAATTGATCGTAAGGGGGAAAGGGCCAGTTTTATGTACAAATTTAGTGTCGCATGCACCTGCCTAATATAAAAAATCATTAAAATAATACACGAGTGAGGTGAAAAGGTGTATATGTTTGGATAGGTATTATGTAGCACAATATAATCATATCACACACTTGACCCAACCGGTCTACTGAAGTTCTTAGAATAAAATGTTTATGCACCCAACTCCTATTTTATACATGCATTTTTTTGCATCCGTAGGCCATTTTTGACAGCTTGTGGTGCTCATAATGCAAACGTAAGCCCTTTCCCTGTGTGATAATTTTGAAAAATATTGTCTACTAAATAGATTGATGCAATTCGGAAGAGTTGTCATTCAAGCCGTTTTTGAGATATTCTGCTTACCTTGAACCCACCAGTATAATGCTATGGGTGTCTAGCTCTTCTTCCTTGGCAACTATTGGTATTTCAATGGCTACATACTGTGCAGTGATTATGGGAGATGGACATGCCTGACATCAATTTCAAGAACAACACAAGCCCAAAACACCTAGTTCACAAATATAGCCATCTCTTCAATTATTACACACTAATAGCTCAAAAACTCACACCATACCCTTAAGAAATTTGCCAGGGGCCAATTTACGAAACTGTACCCTGCCACCTAAGCTAGTACAAGGTATCATCGGAGTGAAATATAAAAAATAAACTCGGGATCGGTACAAATGTACTTTATGACCATGGAGTGCAGAGCGCTCTCGCACATGAACTTCACAGACCTAAGAAAACATTTTCTTGATGAAAAATTGTCGCAAATTCAGTTGACGACATATGTGCAATAGACCAAGCTGATAGGTCAGAATTTCACGGCACAATGACAACAAAAGGTACCTGATGAATGTAGTTGATTTTTTTTAGTAAATACGACTATAGCATACCTGTCACAAATAAAAAATGATCAACCATAACTGACGCGATGCGAGGTATTTTTGTCACCACAGGTTGAAAACCAAATAAGGTATGGACAGGTGTGTATATATATATATATATATATATATATATATATATATATATATATATATATATATATATATATATATATATAACATATATATATATATATAACATATATATAAATAAAACATGATAAACCATAACTGACGCGATGCGAGGTATTTTTGTCAGCACAGGAAGAAAATCAAATAATGTATGGACAAGTATATGTATATATGTATATATGTATATATATATATATATATATATATATATATATATATATATATATATATATATATATATATATATATATATATATATATATATATATATATATATATATATATATATGCTGGCAAACAAGAATTTGTACTGAAGACGTACGTTTAGGATGGGTGATAGTGTTAGAATTGAATTTCGTTAGTGAAGAAAACGTTTGAAAAAAGATTCACTCCGAACTGGTCCGTGAAAGTATTCGTTGTGGATAAAAATTTTGACAACAATATCAGTAATTGACAAACTAAAAGGATCAGCACGAAATTAAATTATTAGAAGTTTCTACGAACAGGAGCTACAGCGGACAGATCAGGATATATTCACAATCAAGCGAATAATAACAAGGAAAGGGAAGCAAAATTAGGTCAAATGGAGAGGTTACGGTGATAGTATTAATAGCTGGATACCAAATAGTGAAATACAAAATGCTTTGATCAGATCGTAGGGTGTATAACACCTGTGATCCAACTATCCAATTCAATCACTATATATTTATTCGTATTTCAAAAAGACAGAATTAAATTTCACTGGTCTACATAAAGATATCAAATGTTCTCTTCGCGTTGTTGTTATTGAGCACCCTCCAATCAAGTTAAAAATCTTAACAAACAGAACATCAAATTTTATATTTCTTGACGGTCATAGACTTCAGACTGTCCACGATTAATGAATAGCTTTAACAACTCCCATACTAGCTGATGTTCAGTAAAATTAAACGTTTTAATCTTTTAAACGAGGTGACATTTTCATTATACCGTGATTTTGCTGCCATATAAACTTGTTCATCTTCTTGTACAATATCTGGCTCATCTGTAAATTTATCCTCAATGACAGGGAAATAATACGTTTCTTGACTAAATTCGAGATGTTTTGCATGCTAACTTTTAATAGTATTGGAATTCTTCGAATCCTGATGCGTTGTAGTATTTAGATTTCTGGCAAGACAGAATAATTTTGCATCCTGGCTCTAAGAATTGGAATTCGAAGAATTCTGATGCGTTGGCTGATGTTCTGCAGCACGATGGATATCACAGTAAAACTCTTACAACCTTTTCGCAAAGACAAAATTTGTTTGAGAATCTTTAAATAAGTTTTTTTTTTTCAAAAACAATGTAGTAAAATGTTGGAAAAAATAAGAAGAATCGTCAGAGGCAAAATCTTAAATATGAACTCTTATTCTACGCTCTCAAGCTGCTTATGAGTAATCAACAAAACAGAAATATTTATGTGAATTTTGAATACCTATATTCAGCGTTTGATGTCTTAGTGATAGATTCTGAGGTACCAAAACTTGAGAAACATAAAATAATATTTGTTCTATATGATATGTATATTATTATGAAATTGGCTCACTGCTGTTTGACAAGTGAAGATCGAAGAAATATTCGGAAATTTGATGTGTGAAAAACTAACTTTGTGTTAATTGTCAAATATGGACGGATTCGTTATTCGAGCTAATATTATAAATCTTTATCAGCTGGAATAGGCTATAAGAAATATGTTCCGCGATGACAACAATGTCGTATCTTGTTTTGAAGTAGAACGAGAAAAAATAATTTGATTTTGTTAAGCAGCATAGAACTTGATCATATAATTCGACATGGAAAGATCCTAGTAGAATATGGCAATTATGTTTTAAATAAATATCTCAATTGCTGCTTGACAAATAGCGACGTCGCAAATTATTTAAACAGTATGTGATTCGTATTGAAAGACATGTCTATTCCACTTGTTTTGAGAATGTGGATATTGTAATGCTATCAGCAACATATATCTTACAGATGCTTTCGAAATAATTAAATGTTTTGTTGCCGCTGATATTTATGAAAATGCTTTATCCTCATTTATGTTAAAATTTTTGCTGCAACAGGTTTTAGATTTTCTTAATTCTCAGTTCTTTAATCGATTTTGATACTGTGGATGTGATCAATAACTAAGCCACTTTGGATGAATCCATGAAATACCTCACAAACAATACCATGTAAGCAATAGTTAACATAACCGGTATTAGTACCTCGTACTACCACCTTAAAATAATTCATATTATCAACAAGTCAGATAAAGTTCTTTGTTTTAATATTTCTGATAATTCATCTGTCATCTGCCTCTTAAAAATCGTAGAGTGAATGTAATTGAAATTCATCTTGAAAGATAAGTTTGCGATATTATTGTCAGTAATACTCATATTTACCTGGCATCCCAGTTGGAATATCATCACAGAATAACTTATAAATAAAGTCTTTCATTGACATCTAGGTGTCATCAACACCTTTCACGTTTATCTTATTACCAGCCGGAGTTCTAATCCCAAAAGAAGATTTAGATTAAAGACTAATCACCTCTCCAAGCATTTTTCCTGCATAGCAGTTTTACTTCTCCTGAAACCTAGAATATCTCCTGCTCACTAACATTTGGTATGAGTCCACTAACTTTCCTCACATAATAATCGCAATTTTGTTTTTAATTAACTATTTGCTCAACACACAAAATTAAAGATATTTAAAACAGTAGATGAAGATTGTTGAAACTTGCCAATATAACAAAAGTCTATTTTCGACAGAGATATATCAACCTAGCAAAATCGCAACTGCGTTTGCTGGTATCGATAACAATTGGAGATTTGATAATAGACGTTTGATAGTAAATTTCTCTTCAGCCAACAATTAAATCCCTGCTTGCCACGCACAAAGGCCAGAAGATATGTTCTGTTTTAATATTAAGCTTTCTAAGCTAAATATATATCTGGGATCCCAAAGAAAAGCTAACGATAGACTTATCGATCAGATGCCTTTGTCAGATCACCTTGGTGCATAGCAGCTTGCTATGCAACGCGAGGAATTTGTCAATCATTATATCATCAAAATCTAGGGTTAGATTTAATATCTCTGTCAGATAATATATATATATATATATATATATATATATATATATATATATATATATATATATATATATATATATATATATATATATATATATATATCAGGAGACATTGAAGGAAATATATGAGTACACTGCATCTGGTTCGGCTCGAAAGTTAATAAAATAACATAAATACTGTTTCACGCAAGGAAATATAATCCATTGCTAGGTAGCTCATATGTAGAGCTATCAACTCAAATTAAAAACTGGAAATGTTGTATAAATGTAAAACATTATGATAAAATGTTTTCGATGGGTAATATTATCAGCGTTATTTGAATCACGAGTACATTCTTTGCGAATACCAAATTATACTGGTCATTTTAATAATCTAAACTTTAGCGGGATTGACTTTCCCGTTGCTTAGAATCAAATTCCAAAATTCGAAGTAAAATAGATAGCTGTTACCTGGCGGTATTAATGTGTCTTGTGTCGATGATGAACAAAAGATATATCCAAGACACATCAACATTCTAGCGTCACAAAAAAACAGTAAATATATTGTTTTATAAGAATCATTACGCATGGATTAAAACTTTAACGGACTAGTCTCAAGTCAGTATGACAAGAAAAAAAGAAAATAAATATTTATGTTTCAATTGCTTGTTTGGATGTATGTCGCAGCTCGTCCTCGACAGAAATCTCGAATACTGCTCTAACGTACAGCGAATATATATGCCTGGTGAAGACGAAAATATATTACAATTTACAAATTACAGACATAAGACGAAAGTGCCTTTTATAATATATGCAGAATTCGAGTCAATTTACTTCCAGAGCAAAGAAGCAGAAAATAACCCAAAAAAAATAACAGCATATTATTTGCGGAGTAGTGTATCAAGTCATTTGTGCTGCTGATAAAACTTTATCAAAGTCAATAAAGATTTATCATTGTAGAGAATCCTGCTGTCTAGTTTATGAAGAATCTTATCGAGTAGATTGATTTAATTATGATATGACCCGTTAAGACAAATAAAAATGAAACCGCTAAAATTAAACAAGAAGCTGATTTTAATGCAGCAGAGATATGCCATGTTTTTGAATGGGTGGTGGCGCTTTTTCAAAATTGTGTAAAATATCACTGTCATATTACTGGAAAGTATCGAGGTCCAGCATATGATAAATGCAATTTAAAATATACCGCACCAGATTTCGTTCCTGTTGTCTTTCATATTTTCAGAGGATATGACGCTCAAATTATAGTTGAAGCGTTCGGAAACAAGGATCTAATAAACCGTCAGAAAATTAATAACAACGATAAAATAAAATGCGTTTTAAATAACACTGAAAAGTAAATGTCAGTAACATTTGGCAAGATAATATTTATTGATAGTTTGCAGTTTTTAGCTGTATCACTTGACGAGCTAGTAAATGGCTGCGGTAAGTTTGATAATTTTACTGAACATTTTGGTGATAAATAAAGTTTATTGATATGAATAAATTATCTTTCCCTAGGAGTATCTTGATAAATGGAGCAGATTTGATGAAACGTGTCAACCTGACAAAGATAAGTTTCATTCTAGATAAAATCAAGAGAGTGTTAGTGACGATAATTATGCTTACGCTCATCGAGATGAGACTTATTCGGCTGCAAAAGCTTGGGAGATTATCATGATTTGTATCTAATCACAGACATGCAGTTGCTCGCATATATATTTGAAAATTTCAGAGATGTCAGCGCTGATAACTATGGACTCGAACTAGCATGATACAAAGTGGCTAATGTACCAATTTCATTACGATTTTGTTAAGAGTAAGTGGCCTGATGCAGAGCTGTTATTCACAGATGCTGACTCGCTTATATACAAGATAAATTCTGATGATATTTGTCAAGATTTTGCGATAATCGAGAAATTTTGATCTTTCGGATTATCCAAAATGCAGTGGATTTAACTCTTATGATAATAAAAAGTAATAGGAATATTTAAGGATGAGGTTGCTGAGAAAATTGTATCCGAATGCATCAGATTATGTAATAACATGTACTGTCTACACCTAGCTGATATTCATGTCAAGAAACGAGCTAAGGGATTAAAAAGAAATGTGGTAGGTCAGGTGATAGGCTTAGATAATAATAAAGCTGCGTTAGACAGATTTTATAGTCATATTGAGATGATGGCAATAAGATTAAATTGTCATAAAATTGAGACTGATGTTATTGTAAAATCTGTTGTTTTTTTATTAATGATGATAAAATATACTTCTTTGAAGGGATGAATACATTTGAGTTAGGATATAAAATATCTGATAGTATTGATTTTAACAAAATGGATTTTTAAATTAGTTATTAAAGTAAATAACTAGCGATTCATGTAAATTTTATGACAATGTTAGGTATAGTGGAGTCCAAGGCTCAAACTGTTCGCAGTTCAATTTTGTGTAAATTATAAATATAAATCGCTAGTGACTTCAAGTATAAACCGCAGTAGTAGAATACAAAGGGAAATATTAAACCGAACACTATTTTGTATGACGACGATGACGAATCAATGATAAGAATATGTAACCAACATCATACCAGTCCATATGCTTTACTCCGGCTGAAGAAAATAAATAAATGAATGAATGAATGAATAAATAAATAAATAAATAAATATAATTTCGTTTACCTGAGTACTGATAATCTGTACTTTTTAAACTTATAACGCAAGAGTTTTAAATAACGCATTTTTTTTTAAAAAAAAGAAAAGAATACCTTGTAACTTTACCGAAGGGTGACGGCGGTTTCTTTTCTTTAAGTTAAGGATGCCATACAAAATAATTGTTACTGCAACAAAACCAGACAAGAAAAAAGCGGATATACCTTTACTTAAATGATAAAAACGGCATAACAATTGACGATTAAATCAAATGTACAGTCGTATGCATTCGATATATTATATGCATAGGTACACAATTTGACATCAATTATGAAGTATGTTTGACAGTATCAAACACTTTGTAAGCATATCAAATTATGCAGTCTGTTTCCACAGTATCAAACACGATATAAATATGTGAAATCATGCAGTAAGTATTGACATTATCAAACACTGTATTAAACATGATATCAAATTATACAGTCTGTATTAACAAGATCAAACTATACAACATGACGTCAATTGTACA